>KZ309012.1:265595-340662 GCA_000376725.2 Ladona fulva
GTAAAATATTTGGGAAATAAACAACCCATCCCTTTGACGACTAAGGCTATTGTTGAATGTTGATTTCATGAATTATCCCATATAGGTGCACGGGGATAAACAGTTCTTGTAATTGTTATAATAAATTTACGTAGAGTAGGCTTTCATGACTTGAAAACAGTAGAATAAATATTATAAATAATTTATATGATAAGAACTATATTGAGTTATTATGATTTTACGTCAGAATTTTTCTGTGCTTAGGAGGACCAGATATATACGATAATAGATACATTTTTAAACTAAATTAAGTCCCGTCATGCTTGACGGGGGCGTTTACTAGTAGGTATATATAACCTAGTATTTAGTGGGCTGAGGCACTTCTGTGCGGCAGAACTGAAAGGGCCATGGTCAGTAATAAAATTTCTACCGTTATAAAACATTTGGCGTTCCTCAAGGAAGCGTCTTCGGTCCTTTGCTAATCATAATTTACATTGACGATATGCTTGATAAACTTATATCCAATGACTGCACATCCGCAGATAATCGTGCAGTATATAGGACTATTATTGCATTGATTTTTTATATTGATATTTTGGGGTTTTTACTGTACAATTATTACCGATGTATGACTGACATAATTATGACTATTTGTACGATTGCCATCTGGAGCAGGTTAAAAATTGTATCCTTTCTAAAAAGAATAATTATAGGTGACCTAATGATAGAATTATCACAAACTGACGAAGTTTAAAATGCGTAAATATAAGGGTGAAATAACTGAAAGCTCGATAGGTAATATGTAATGGCCAGAGTTTAAATTCTGATTCTCTATTTACCAAGATTACGTTGGCGATGTTGTTGCTAAATGCTGATGATCCGAAATTACCCAAAAGAGAAAAAATAGGATGAATCTGACCTAGATATTTTGGTTTCGAAGCACTAATATTTATTTAGCTCCGTTTTTTACCTACTTTTATATCATGCCGACGCCCGTTTGTTGGCGGCTGAATTATTTATTCTGCTTGCCGTCAAAATACCCTACTTACTCGTTGAAGCATGTTTCTACTTTTCACTCGGTTCGTTTCACGTAAATTTCGTCGCAGTGTATGGAAGGAACTTAATGTTTGTCAGTCATTAAAATGTCGACAGCGAATTTTTTCGGGATTAGAAATCGCTATTAATACTACGGTAACAGGTTTGCATTCTGAAGGTACTTAAGACATTTTTATTCCCTGGAAAACCCTCGGAAATTTTCTTCCTGGACTCTTTTATTCTGTAAATCGTGACTCAAATATGCCTTTACTGTGTACACTTCGTCCCATTGATTTTTATCGGTCAAAGCAATCTCGCTCAAGCCGTGAGCAGGTGATGTAATGAGTACGATTTTATTGGGAGTTATTTTTAGCTTTTCTGATCCAACGAATTTGCTAATAATAATAACTTGTCTAATGGAAACTGGAAGATGATCCCAATTACGTACATTTTGATAATTTTTATTATTGGCGAGCATATACAGACATTCTCTAACCAGAAAAATCCAATAAGCCGGGACTCGAACATGGTTTAGAACATTAACCACTTCGCTAATCTGGCTGTTTTTATGATTAATGGGGTAATTATCGATAATTAAAAGATTTTTACAACAGCCAATTTCATACCCTTATTTTCGACTCCTTGTACTCAAATCAAGAAGAAAAAGGAACACGGCTGTTGTAAGACATCAGAGTTAGATAAAAGCTCCAAATAGCCGTTGTTTGCGAAGAAACTAACCGTTGAAGAATTCCCACCAGCGGGGGTTGGGGTTCTCCGTGGTCGCGCTTAGCAAGTATTGTTCTCGATACGTATTTCGATAACTAAGTTGCCATCTTCGAGAGAGAAGAATAACTGACTAATGTACTCACTTAAATCACATATGATGAAGATTCCAAATATATTCATTTTATTAATAATTATTATTATAATGGATGTAATGAAGTCTTTCCTGTTTGCTATAAATAAATTATTGCAATACAACATTANAGACATATTTTTTTATTATTGACGAGAAGATTTTGCAAGAGTCCACAACCTTATTTTCGGCTGTTCGTATTCACTTAAATCATATGTCCATACAAAGTCCATTATCACGACAAATAAACAAATATTCACTTTTATTACTACTCATACCCTTACATTATATAAATAAATATTGGGTGGGAAATAATACCGAAGATGATATTCAGGGCGCAAATGGATGTAATTAAATTGCTGTTGGAGAGAGGAAGCTGAAAAGAAGATTTCGATCCATTTAAAAAATGTGAAAAAATAAAATGTTCTCCTCCACACCCTTCCGCTCTCCAGGCTTTAATATTAAACCTCGATTCCCTTCCTTTATTTTCTTCTCCGAATTCAGCCTAAAAAATATTTACGTACACTTGGACACGTTCTAAAGGAAAACATTTTCAATGCGCTCTCGCTCTGAAAGGCCTATCGCTTTTTCCCCAGAATTTTATTCCGCGCCTATTTCAGTTTCGCACGAAACTCGTTTTCTTGGCGCTTCTTGAGAAAAGGCAGAATTCTTTGCTCTTTTTTGCCTATTTTCTCCGGATATTCCCTACAATCCCTCTCTATTCCATTTGTTATTTACTTTTTTCTAGCTATAAACTTTGTATTCTTCTTTATAGCAACAAGAATCCGTCACCGTTTCGGTATTTCCTAGGTGATTCCACTACATTTTTCAACGCTTTCATCTAGGATACTTCCACATTTTGCTGAATATTTCCAGCAATGACATATACTATAAACTTGAGAAATTTTCCGCAGATTTCACCCTACACCCTTCTAGCAATTGCTTTCCTGCTTTTTGATACTATTTTCTAAATTTCGCAAAGGTTTCTGTAAGTAATAGTTTTAAAAAAGGCTTGAACGTTCTTACCCATTAGGAATAACAAGTGTGAAAAATAGCGACACGACTGGGACTCGAACCCAGGTCTCCCACTTTCCGGGCAGAAAAAACTGAGATAACTCCATTCACAGCGATTGCATTGTATAAAGCATTGAAATTATTCAGTATGCTGTTAAATAAAACGAAATCTGACTACGTCCGCATAAAATATATCTAAAAAAACGCGGCCGGTTTCGAGGGTTCCACCTTATATTTAGGTTCGCTTTGTCATGATGTTATATTTGTCTTTGATATCTTTTCTACGGACATAGCAAGATTTTGTTTTTATTTAACCAAATATGAAAGAGTTCCCAGATATAACCATAACTACAACTACTATCGCCATACTACTACTATCGCCATAATTACTTCATTTAGTACGAGTGGTAATATGTGAGTTATCTATTACAGTGAAATGAATTTCAATATGAAAAGAGGATAAGCAAACCTATAAAAATCAAATTTACCTATTTTCTAGTGATCTTCTTTTTAAAAAGTACCAAAATTTTTTAATTATTTGCCTCATAAATAAAGTTGAACGTTGTATAAAATGTTATCAGCGGAATAAGTCTTGATTATAGGTTAAGTTAGAGATTGGTTGGTTTATATAATAGCAAGAGTATTTTCAATCTATTTTTTACAATAATAGAAACCTTCTAGTCCTCCTGAGTCTGGGTAGATTCGTCAGGTGGTGCTAAATTTTACTACAAAGACAAAATAGGAAATATATACAGTATAAATAAAAGAACAGTATAAGCAAAGAAAAATCCACAAGCAAATTATTTAATACATAATATTTAATAATTTAAAATAGATATTTAAAATACTCTTTAATCCGTATGGTTGCTGTTTCAGTCAGACTGAAGAAAGTTTCGCTAGGAGATGAAATGGAAAATAGAAAGTGGATTCAAAGATTACTTAGCTCACCTCAAACACAACCAGGCGCGCACCCAGGATGCACCCTTGCCCTGGGTGCGCACCCTTACCCTAACACCCTGGTCTCACGGGCGTTGGCCCCCCAAAGATTCTAAAACTTTGTCCTTCACGACCTCATTATGAAGAATTTTATGTAAATATTAATATGCATAAAACTTATAAAATTTCTTTATTTTTCATACTTTCCTATGATGGCCATTAATAATTTTTCATTGCAACTTTAAGTGCAATACTACTACATTACTGCTTATGTTCCCTCAGCTCAGCCCCCCGAGCGAAAGTTCTAGATGTGACACTGAAAACAAGCAAATAAACAAATCAAGTGTCGCACAACACGCACTCAAAAACAAGCACTAAATGAATTTTCATAACTTAAAGTTTAAGAAATCGACGCAGAAAAAATAGACACTATTGAAAAACAATCGTGTAACAAAGCAAAGAGAGATTTATCAATGGTGACCTGGGGCCAATACCCTCTTCTTTATTCTCTCTCTTGAACGTCACATTGAAAAACAGGTGAAAGTTGTAACTGGTAAAAGCCCCACCCCATCTTTCCTTCTCAAAATTCCTCTAAGCCCAAAAGATGATAGCTCATCTAAAAAGTACGTAGGCACGAACTGAATGCTCTTCTTGAAACGGTGGTTTTATATGAATTAGACTATTTCCTCAATCTAATCACCGTTAGCTCTGGAACAACCCTTTATGGCCGAAACGAAATTTAAGTTTCTATTTTAATAGCAACCAGGTACAATTTTCTATCTTGCAGTATTCAAACTATTATTTTTCACTCTGTTTTTAATTTGATGCATGTTTATGTGAAAAATCCTGTTTATTAAGTCGCGTTTTTTGATTGGAAAGATCTCAATGACATCCAAAATTAAGGTTGAAGCCTCGTCTTACAATTAACAAATAATCAACAAATACATCAACAATCGATCGGTGATAACACACGTGGTTGCTTACAAGAGGACTGAATTTCCGAATCGCTCGTTCACTTCGATTGTGTTTAACTTAGGAGCCTACGCAATCGATTACTTCTCAACAGATATCGTATCAGCATCCGATGCGAAGAGATAAAGCATATTCTGGGGACGACAATGAAATCTTAGATAACACTCCGTAAAAAAAAATTCTTCAAAATATTTAGAGGTGAGTAGTTCTTCAAGGCTTACGAATATATTATAAATCACTCTCAGGACCCAACCCCCAAATTTAGTCTAGCAACACGTTCTCATTATACTGTCCTTGGTAGCGGGATTCAAAGTCCTATATACTCTGGTGGAAGTGTTTGCCTTGCTCCTCTGAGTACGCCCCCACGTTCTCCTTTGAGGGAAATCCTAAATCCCATTTTGTCGTAGTCTATCACCACTATAAAACGACTCAACATAGTTTTCGGCCTTGTAATTGCCCATGAAGCCCCAAATTACTATAACAAAGCCAACTGTACTGATTATCCTTCAAGGCATCCAGCAAGGTCATGATGCTTTTGAGGTACACTGAGTGAGCCAGGGAAAGGAGATGGGTACTTGTTACCATTATGGAGCAGTATAGATTTACCTGGATGAGCTGTCAATGAAGAGGTGCACCTCGTTCTGGTTATTCGTGATTCCAATTACCTATTACCTCCTACAGGCCGACCATATTGTGGCAGAAACAGCCAATTTTAACCAGTGAAGAAGCTTGAAAAATTGTTCAATAAGTTTTATCGTTGTTCAATAAGAGATAGCGCTGTTAGGTTACTAATATTCGTCTAAATATGATGCTAATTTTTCATGAACACCTGCGTAGTTCATGTCATCTGCATACCTACGTAACCTAGCGTAGTCATGTAGATCTGTCAACTCATTTATATATTTACAACTGTTCAAAGTAGACTCGTCAAAGTATTTTTTTACAATGGAAAAAATTCAATATAGTGCAGTGATAAAATTATTATTTTTGGAAGGTGCAACACCAAACAAATTCATGAACGATTGTTAAAAGTGTATGAGGAATCTTCACCTTCAATTAGAACAGTAGAAAGATGGGTTGCTGAGTTTAAACGTGGTCGTACAAGTCTTGAAGACAAACCACGTGAAGAACGGCCAAAAAGTGCACCAACACCATAAATCGTAGCAATAATACAGAATATGCTTTTGAAAGATCGTCGATTAACCAAAAGGGATTTAGTAGAAGCCCTAGGCATCTCTTTGGGCAATGTGAGCAATATTTTGGCTGAATTTTTTGGAGAAAGCTGTGTGCATAATGGGTGCCGCATTCGCTAACAATGGAGCAAAAGCACATTCGAATGCTACTTTCTCAGCAACATTTGGAGCGTTTTAGAAAGAATAAAAAGGAATTTGTGCATTGTTTCATCACATGGGTCTACCACCATGATCCTGAATCAAAACAAGATGCTAAAGAGTGGTGTGAACCCGGTACTTCGGCTCCGAAGCGAGTTAAGGTCCCGAAATCGACCAAAAAGGGGTTAGCATCAGTTTTTTGGGATGCAAAAGGAATTTTGTTCGTAGATTACCTCCAAACTGGTAAAACGATAAATTCAGATTATTATTGTAACCTTTTGGAAGAGCTAGATATAAAAATTCGTGGGAAAAGAACCGGTTTACAGAAGAAAAAATAATTTTTCATCAAGACAGCGCACCCTCTCACAAAGCTCGAAAAACTATCACGAAAATCAGTCAATTAAAGTACGAATTGTTGCAAAATCCACCCTATTCTCCAGTTTTAGCTCCCTCTGACTTCTGGCTATTTTCACATCTCAAAAAATGCATGCGTGGAAAACGATTTTCATCGAATGAAGAGGTAATAGAAGCCGTGGAAACGCATTTCGACAGTCTTCCGGATTCTCACTTCAGGGAGGGAATCCATAATATAGAAGATCACTGGAACAAGTGTATAGAAGTTAAGGGAGATTATATTGAATAACAAAATGTATTTCAAACCATTAAATCGTGTTTTTCTTATCGAACGATCTTATTGAGGTCATTTTGTTTGGGGTAGTATGGGTTCCTCTCCTCAGCTACTCCTCTGAAATTTTCATCTGGAACTGCAACGTCATCCTCGCTCTATGACTTGCTGCTGTCTTCTAAAGATATCTGCGCTCTTTCCAGAGAAGTGGTCACAGAGAACTTATAGCTTATAGTACCAAGGTGACGGATGTAGTAAAGTCTGGATATGTGATAGCATAAGCATTCTTGCCAGTCCGACGATTAGAATGGTCCACAATGCAGAAGTGGAAGATGCTTGAGGGGTCAGTGGGTTCCTGCCAAATTCTTTGGATAGCGAACATCATGGCTCTCTTTTTCCTTCTGTACCATTCTACAAAATGTTACGAATATTATAAATCCTGCAAATTTCATGACGTTTAATTCCAAGCATCAATTGTCCATCTTACCTTCCCGAGTTTTTTATTTGCAGTGCTCGCAGGAGAAATGAAGTGCCAAGGGTTTGTTGTCTCGATCACAGACAGGAATGCTAAAATGTGCTTTGTAGGCCTCGTACATATTAGTAGGTGCTTCCTCAGAGTACTTCATAATGGTAATAATAATAATAACACGTCTTTATTCACGGACGAGATTAAGATTAATTAATCTCTTCTTACATCTAACCCTTGGCCATTACCGAATAAATGAAAAAGGTATTGGGACTTTGAAAGAGAGGAGAAAGAAAAATGAAAGGGGTATTGAAAGGCCTTTGTCGCTTTTGTCTTGATAAATTGTCCACAGACATAGCAAAATGCGTCTGACGGATACTGGCAGCCTCTTGATGCTGTCTTTGAAAAATATACATGCATCCACTTAGCCAGCTGGAACCAAACTGAAGTGCACCTATTTAATGCACCTATATTTAAACTACTATTCGGAAATATCTGCAAAATAACTCAAAGTTTACTAGGATCTGAATCTATCTGGAATGTTCCGGAAAAATAAGTGAATTTCAAAATAGTAACGTCCTGAACCCCAAAGCAAAGTGGGGAAAGAATGCTATTTCGTATACCTTTGAAGCATGAGAAATTAGGAAATAACTCTGACTACCCAGAAAGAAAGTAAAACTAGCAAAGTGTTTCACAGTGTAACGCGCGGCACATCTCATTGAGGATTAAGATCAAACTATAGAATTTTCGCCTCGAGGTAATTTACCTTTTCAAGGTGTTAATTTTCGTAAGTAGCAAGCGAATTCGAAGCCTAAATAATCATTACTCGGAGAAGTCTTTCTCTCATTTCCTTTGAGTTTCAAGTTACACATTTTCCTGATATTCACCCTCTTTGCCTCTTTTCAAAGCTTACATAAAAGAAATAGGCCGTTTCGCCGCTGCCAATTTGCTGCTAGGTACTTTTCGACGCTTTATCGACGAAAATGTTACTCATTCTTAAAGAATATGTGGGATTTTTATTTCTGTTAAACAAATGGCCTAGATTCAATTTATACATAAATGGTTTTGTTGAAATTCCACAAGCATAATCTAGCATGAGATTAATACCTGAAATTACCGTGAATGAGTGTACATTTAAAACCAAAGGGACTGAAAGATCTAGTGCTTTCCTGACGTATGATATGTATGAAGTCTTCACGGGTTCTCCACCAGGTCAAATAGATTATCAATTAATTAATCTATTAATATTTATTAATATATTATATATAAGATATTAATTATAAATATATTTGACCTGGTGGAGAACCCGTGAACACCAAAGGGACTATTATTTCGTTGGGTTGGCTACGTTGTTATCTTACTTTAAACAGATTTTTCTTTTAAACGATATATTTATAATTAATAATTCACGTACATGATTTTAATTTTTAATGAGTTTACGGTGCAAAAAGTCTCATCTTCTAATCCACCACCAATGTAATTTATTTCTTTAGTTTAATAGCTATTTCCCATGCCGCCCATTGTTTCATTGGTACGGTTGAAGTGATCGTTCTCCAGTATTTTATTTTATTGCGTCCTCTGATTTCTTAAATACCGAATCGAAACGCACGATTTCCTGAAACAATTTCCAGTTAACGAGAGATTATTTATTAATTTATCAATTTTTCCGCTGCGAAAGTTATTCTTACAGATATGCTCATTTATTATTTTACGTCATTTTATTGCTGAATTAGATATCAAGTCATCAACTTGCCATCATTATATTAAAAAATATACAATTACTTAACCATTCTACACTGAAGACCAGCATCTTTCTCTAAACTCATTTTTATTTCTAGGTATGTGTATGACTATGTAAGTGCCCCGCAAGCCGCCTTTCGGCGTGTGGCAGGGGGTGCATGCACCATGACTCTATTTCCCTAATCGATTACTTTCACGTATCGTTCGCGGGAAAAATGAGTTCGATTGGTTGTAGCACCTATTTCCCTGATCTTTCTCGTAAAGGTAAGCGTTTGAACGCCTCTTCGGGAATCACATTACAGCCTTTCACCCTTCAATTAATGAATAATTAATACGTAATGTCTGTCATATGATTCCTCAGCGTTAGCTTCTACTTACAATACCCTCGCTCTATATAAACGAATGCGCTTTTTCTATGCTTTTTAACTTTAATTAAAAGATCCTTTGCAGTAGATTTACCCTATGCTTTTTCTTACGATTCCCAGCTGAGAGTTTGTAAAATTTTCGTAACGCTATCCTCTTCTTTTGGTCTCCATTATACATAACTAGGAGCTTCTCATAGCACTTTTACAACCATTTTAATGATACCTGTATCTCGCGGATTCCTTATATTTGTCGCATATGCTATTAGAAACCTCACCATTACACAGTTTAAGTATATGATCGTGAATTTGCATAGAAATATTAGAAATAAAAGTTTTATCGCATCATATCAACCGGACAGATTATCTACATTATTATCGCCTTTTTTTCTCTATCCATTTTTCAAAAATTTTTCTTCTTTTCGCTTTCTTTGCAAGAAAATCCTTTCCGTCAAAGAACAAAGAGTTAAACCTGCTACATTTTTCCTCAATTACGGTGTATTAAAGTTTTGCTACCTAGCGTTCATACCTCATTTCTAAAGTGAAGATATCTTGGCATTCCTCTTTACAGGGAAAGTAAAACCAGTTTCTTGAGTTATGGCGAAGTATTTGTATTAGTGGGAGGGCAGTTTACCATTGTTTTGCAGCTTCAGTAAAGTATTGGATTATTTCATTATATTGTACAAATTAGAACAGAACGTACATTCAAACGTAATATTATTTGAGCAGCCAATTATTTAGCATTTTAGAAACTAAAACTCACGGAAGAGGCCGTCACTTTGTGGAATCTTGATGACATGACGAGGAATTGTTGAATAAAACACAGTTTTGAATAACAGAGAAAGACTACATTTACTAATCCAAAATATATATAATTCGTTGGCGACTAGTTTCGGTTAGTAATGGCCATTTCCAAGCAAAGGAAACAGGAAGGAAGGAAGGAGGCTTTTATAGGCAAAAGGGAAAGGAGGGGAGTGGTGAAGTGGGAGGAGGGGGCAAACTGCAATTGAAAGGAGGAGGGGTTGCAACAAAGTATGAAGTAAACTGCTAACGAGCATTGCTGTGGGTAGAAGGGGCAGTGAGGATGAGATTGGAGAATGTGTTCATTTACAACAGTACATTTAAATTTGTTTTGGTGGAGAAGGATTTCCATTTGTTCAAGTAAATTTAATCTATGGCTGTTATGTTCTATGTGAAGCATGTTGGGGGGGGGGTCAGCAAATTGGGTTGGGTTGGGTTGTACGAATGGTCAGTAAGGAAGAGGTGTTTGGCAAATTGTGAATTAAGGGAACCGGAATTAAAGGATGACTTATGTTCTTTCATAAGGACCTCGAAATGTCTCCCAGTTTGACCGATGTAGATTGCTTGGCAGTTTGTGGATTTGTAAATGTAATTTTTTGTTGCTCAAAACTGTGTTTTATTCAACAATTTCTCGTGATTTTAGATTTTAGTGTTCGTTGAAAACTTTCCCATCCTAGAGTTTTCATCGGAGCTACAGAATCTCATTTCCTTATTTATTTATTGTTTTAACCAACTACTCCTGAAATATCTATACACCTTGTTTCACGATTGCCATTTCACAAAATTACCGTTAGCCGTGATAATTCCGCACGGCTTTCCATAACCTGCGTTGCGAAAATCTTTTTATCTTAGCCATTACAATATAGCGAATTTTAAGTCCATCTAAAAATTCTTTCGGATTCTCATTTTCCTTTTTCCTCTTCCCAAAGCAGCTTTAAATGACAGTCACTTTCGGTTTTCAATTTTTTACTTAACTCTAGGTTACTAGGGTCGTCATCTTCCATTCTTACTTTCATCATTTTCACAACAATGCGAATTATTTCTTTATAAATGAGAATAATGTAAGTGAAAGTAAGCTTTACGATAACTTTCGAGAGCTTCATACCTACACCTAGCTTTACTCACGACTCAATGTTCTACTTTTTCCGTCTCTCTTTGCTATTTTCGAGCACTCTTTGATTACCTTCTTTACTTTAAATATTTATCATGCACTCATTCATCAGGACAAAAATAGCATTTTGGTGAAAAGAACAGAAGCATCAATTCTTCATTGAGAGAAATTTGCCTTTACGCCAAGAATTTACACCATTAAAATAATCGATAAAAATAATATACGGAGAGAAACGTAAAAGTATAACCGACTCCATGGCGTGCTTGTAATGCATACCAGTATCTTTATTTTAATCCGCACATGTTCTCGTTTAAAATTACTGTGTAATACTTTGCGTAAAACGGCGCACAAATGGTTTGTTTCCGGCTAAGTGATGCATCATATTCTACTTTTATTACAGCATTGCGGACTATTTATGGAAGTTACCTAAGATTCTTCAGCTAAGGTTAGATAGTCCAGCAAGTAGTAAATATCTCAGTTGCTGGATCTAATAAGGGAAACACCAAACGATAGAAATTATATTGGATAAGCCCTCTAGTGTAGTACTAGTCAGAAACTACCAACCAAATACTTAAATATCTATAAATATATCTACCAACGTTAATTTTTTCCGCGATAATTATGATTGTTTGGATATTTGGGGGTCTACGGGTAGCTATTTAGCGTAACACTTCTTAGCTAAAGAATGCGAATTTCTGAACGTATTATCATTAAAAAAAGAAGAAGAAATCAATGATTTACTTTCCACAGAATTTTTAAATTCTGTGGAAAGTAAATCATTGATTTTTTCTTCTTTTTTTTTAAATGAAATTCCACCAGATTTCACTTGATACTTTTAATTTCGTATTATCATTGTTAACCAAATAATCGCTTTTTCTGCTATATAAATGAAAAACAGATTTAATAAATGACAGTTATTTATACAGTTTATGCTATAAATCTATACCGAATGTTTAAATATTTTCGAAATTTTTTTTCTCCTCCGCCTGATAATCTTGAGAGAATCCCTGTTACACTATATTGGTGCTCTCATTGGAAGATAAATACATAATTACTTGGGATAATGCCGTGTGTTTCTTTCTCTAATCTATGCCTTATGTATAAACCATCCCGTTTTCTCTCAATTTCAATATCCAGACTTTTCAAAACGTCTTCCACATAATGCATCATTGATGTAGACGATTCACTACTGGACCCAGAAAAACAAAAAGCATTCGCCAAGCAGTAGGAAAATACATGCCAGGTGTGTCGAAGTGGAATCTTAGAACTGTAAGGAGCTCTCGGTGAGTATTTTTCGCTCGCTTCAAAAGGTATTTGGCAAAGGGAACTATTAAGAGTGTTTAAGAGTCATCCCTAGTAAATCACTCAGTCTTTGTCTCTATCTATTCATTTGGCGTGCGAGTAAGAAGGAAAGAGCACTATGTAACTCACCGACATCACTCTTTTCCCTTCTTGATCACTTATTCTCTTACAGATCCTCTTCTCTTTGTCCCCAACATTTCCTCCGCTGACTTAGTTGGCTCATTGCTGAGTTACGAATTGAAACAGTGGCGACTATTACTTTTTCATTAGGTATTTTTCATGCGGTATGTTTTGATGGGCATTTGAAGTATACATTTCCCTTCTTTGTATTTATCTTCGCGATTTCATTCCAATTTTACTTGAACAAATAATAGAAACTTATACTCATCGAGGCTATAAACAAAACTACGAATGGTACTTTTCGACCAAATTTAATTTTTCCAAATGAAAGTAGTGGTTTTGTTGTTTGCGATGGATTACCATGACACCTCGCATGATACTGTGAAGTTTATTCATCAATGCTATTTTTATTAATGAACTTTTCCATCGCGGTACTCGATACTGTTGCTATATGGCCGTTCCTAACTTAAACGTTATTCACTTACATCTAACACTTCTTCGAATATCTAAAATATTCTAAAATACATCTGAAAAAATATATTTACATCTCTGCTTCGAATTTTCAATACGCCCAAAACATTACTCAGAATCCCAACAAACAGTTTTAACATATTTTCTATGTTTCATAATACTGACTGCCTTCCGCGAATATTTTTACTCGCATTTATCTCCATTCATATGTTTTTGCCTAAATATAAAACTTGTATTTACTCCATGTATTATAAAAAATATTTTCTACAAAAAATCCAGAATTAATAAAAGAATTTATTTACTACATCTCTCCAGCCCGTGCTGATATCGGCCAACTGCTTCTTTCCTCCATAAATCCTAAGCAATGATAACTACCCGCCTCCCTTAACTAAACACAGGTCTTCCTCTATAATTATGTCGAAAATTAATCGCCTATGCTCTTTATCTACCTCATTATGAAAGTCATTTAAGCGTTTCCTTGGATATGCATCTTTCTGCACTTATTGAGTGTGTATTTTCACATTTGCTTTGTTCTTTCACATCTTTCTGCCATTGATAGTTTTTTTTTAGGTTTTACATAGTTGGTCTTCTCATTCTTCGGATGATTCTATCCTTATGGATCTACATGGCCCTAACCTCGCTAATAAAGGGTCTTTCTCTGCTGTTGCAGTAGCCCATGTTTCACAGTCATACAAAAAATACTCCTTGTTGGTTTTAATGAATGATTTCCCAATATTCAAGTTTGTATTTTTCGCTACCAGCAGTGCTTTTTTTGGTAGAACGTTCTCTTCTCTTGGGCTAGTTTACACACTGCGCTATTCGTGTTGCTTGTATTACTGGCAGAATAGCGGAAACGTTTTTGTCTTCCTGAAGAAATAATGGGTAAGAATAATTATTCCCTATTTTCTTTTAGGAATTGATACACGTCCTTTCATTGCACAGACCCTACTTTTTCGTTATACCATTGTTCTGCCTTCCAAGCTGTCAGCTGCTTGTAAACAAGAAGAACAGTGTTTCCCCTAACGATCATTTCGTTATCTTGGCCTCCAATTAAATCATCCTTCCCTTCTATTTTCCTCGTTTTTTCTCTTAAGAATCTGGAGCAACACATCTCATTGTCAGCTCGAAGTCATTGCACTCCGAATATCCGATGAAAGACGAACTTCACGTTTACATTTTGGGTATTGGAGAACAAAATCTCCTTCCTCCACCTTCCTCTTTGTATAGTGAAAACGTGAGGACTGCATACCTTTGTCTCTCATTACCTTTATATATTTGCGTTGTCGTAAATCAGTTACGGCGAGCCGGTATGTTGACTCTGAGAGACAGATGTTCTCGTTCTGGATGGGGGAGATAGTCGAAGCTATTCTTGCGGTTGGAAGCAACGCTTCGCAATTTGGAACCGTTGTTGAATGCATTCTGTTCCGCAATCTACAGCGTGATTTAAGGTGATTGTTTGACATTTTTCAAAGGCGTTGTTTAGGGAATTTACGTTGGAGGACTATTTTCTCCAGTTTCCGATTGTCAATCTTTTTTGCCTGCCATTTTTACCGTTTAATTCACATTTTCGAACGGAAAACCAAATCTATTTCTACTCTTTTCAGTACGTTTGCATGCTGTTTTCTGCTTTTTTTGTCGTAGAAATAAGCGTGCAGTTTAAGCTGCATTGGTTCCCGTTAATAATTGCTGTATCAGTGTTCTCTGGGGGTAATAGATATTGTTTGCTAAATAAAGTATCAATAAAGAAACTTCGGAATGAGTGGTGAAATTCCACAGAATGGTCACCCAGAAATTACGTGACCTCATTTTGCCAGGACAAAAAATGTATTGCGGATAAATCTCTGCTGTGCCGAAAATTATGGTCCATGATAAATCTTAGGCCCAAGCCATTTTCGTAACTGAGTGGAGTAGATGTACGTATTAAATATACAAACATACAGAATGGAAGAAGAAGGAATTTCCGTAAATATCGCGTAAGAGCGACACGTGATCTTTTTGGAAAAGTGCAGAGGCACCTTCCCAAGTGTTGCTCAAGATAAAAAATGCCCCATTGTAAAAAGCTTGCCATGAGAGAAAATACGTGATTTGCTACCGTAGGAAAGCAAAGATGAAAGGAGGTTGCCAAAGGGGAACTACTCTCTTGTCGATGAGAGAAAGAGAGAGATATAGAGAATGGGCTTTCTGAATTATCTTCTTGCTTCCGGGGACCGGCGAGTGTGGTTAGCGAGGTGTAGGCTTTCCTTATCGATTAATTGAAAGTCGTCGTCAACTGTTTGTGTGCGGGAAAGCCTTAGTTTCCATGCTCGTCCGCACGAGGGCAGAGAGGTCACTCGACCTTTTTCCCCATATTGTTCGGGTGAATCCCACGTGTGTTTTCGGGGCGAGAGAAGGTTCGTTATAGGTAAAATATACGATCTGCAGAGGCTGAGAGGGAGAGAGATAACGGCGAAGGAGCAAAGGACCGAGGAACCAAATTATGGGACAGGATGAGAAGTGGTCTTGGGAAGAATATTTGCCCTGGAATAGTTCACTCTCTCCTATATGGACATTCCAACGCACATTTTCATTTTATGACCCTTAGCTCATCTACTATACCTTAATTGCGGTATTTTAGTTGGGCTACATCTTTAGCATTCGCGCAGGACCAAAGGCTAAATTATTCATCTCTTTCATATTCTTACTTACGTATACTTATTTGTTAATGCTAATTTCACGATTTGTTGCGAGAGTTCCCTTGATTTAAATCCATTTATGTCCTAAATTTCTCAGGTATATTCATAATTTCTGCTTTGAAATCCATTACCAGCTGTTTAGAAGGCTTTTTATATAAGTATTAACACTTTTAATTAACTTAACGCTGATCACCTCATCACGCAGAAATACATCAGCGACTTCATTTACATAAATACCCTGCAAGCCATCCTCCGGCGTGTGGCAGGGGGTGTAAACACCAAAAGTAGAATTACCTCTTTAATTTATTGTTATCGCGTATCGTTCGCGGAAAAAAGGAATCACTAAAACGACTTGTCCTCGCATCTATTTCTCTTATTTTACGCTCACTGTCGGATCGACCGAAGTAGCAGGGGGGTCGCATAATACCAATTACGTCTTCCGAAAATGTATTTCCTCTGAATACTGGACTTCAAACCTCATCTGCTGCACAAAGAAGAAAAAGGACGCCGCCTAGATGCCCTTGAAGTAATAGTAATTTCTAAAAAATATAAAGAATATAAAAAGCGATAACTTTATGCTGTTTTATCTTTATCAAGTCAGCGTTTGTAAATTTCAAACAAGTGCTTAATAATTATCAATATTATATAAAGAATATAAAAAGCGATAACTTTATGCTATTTTATCTTTATCAAGTCAGCGTTTGTAAATTTCAAACAAGTGCTTAATAATTATCAATATTGTGAGCTGAAAGAGGCTTAATAATGGATCTTAGCTAAATGGTAATCCGCTACGTGTTTCTGTATTTCTCGTCATTGTGATAATTGCATCAACCGGTCAATAATAAATCAACTGGGTAAGGTATAGAGGTCGCTGTTTAATTTTCTCTTCTAAGATGGTTAATGGATAACCTCCAGTGATATTATGAAGAATAAGAGAGAGGTATTTAACTAAGTATGAAAAGTCGTGCGCCTGCAAATCAAAGGAGAAACAGAGGTAAAAATATCGACTTGACTGGAGCTCGATCCCAAGTAACTCACTTTCAGGGGTAGATGTCCTAACCGGAAAGTGTCCTGGATTCGTGTCCCAGCCATGGCGATATTTTCCCTTTCTGTTTTTCCTTGAGTCATATAATTGATCTTCCAATCATCCATTTTTCATTTCCAGGTCGAAAGGGTATTTGCCTTCCTTTTAGTTACTGCTATCAGTAGGTTTGTTTTTTTTTACACTCCCCCTTCTTTGTGGGTTTTTTCCTGTTGTGGGTACTTTTTTCTAAGCTTTACTTCGGTTATTTTGATCCAAAAATAATTTTGCCTTCCTGCTTTGACATTTAGCATTTGCTGTCTGAAGGTTTGCATAAGTTTTTCCCCCGTAGATATTTATCAGCTGTGGGTACTTTTTTCTAAGCTTCGCTTACGTTTGTAAATCCAAAAATCTTTAACGTTTTTCGCATTATATCTCTATTTAGATTAGTATNTAAAATATTTATGTATTTTATCATTACGCTTTTCTCAAGAAAAAATATCATCGGTAAGGATAAGGTTAGAATTTCATCGGTGTTTAAGTAGTAACATGGCCTAGCCAGGATTTGTCCATGGGGAAGGGGGGTAGAGCCATGGATTAAACACTGCTTTTCTTACAAAGGCAGGAATAATTCCACCCAAAATTTAATGAAGATAGAAACTGATTTATTTTAACATGCGAATATCCAGCGGTATTTGTGTGGCATAATTGCGAGAGGCCATCGCCTGCTTTCGTTTATTATTCTATCTGTTCTCATGGGGGGATTGGAACCCCCAAAACCACCCCTTGGATACGCTACTCGTAGTAACTCACGATAAAATTGTGCCAGAAGAGAAATGAATTTCCAAATTTAAAAAAGCGAAATTTAGACGAAATCCGAACGAAAAGATAAAAACAGACCCATGTGTACCTCAGGACGATATGTAACATGCATGAGTGTCGAGCAACCTACGACGTGTGTCATGAATGAAATACATGGGAGGTTAAACATGAGATATGAGAATAGAATTTTAAAGGGTCTGGCATTTTCATTTACTCCCTTCAATCATCGCTCAAAAGAGCCGCGAGAATTATTTAAGAGGAATTTGATCGGAAATCAACTGACCGTTCCCCAAATACGCCGTTGGATTGATTCATAAGGATGGAATCCGGCAGGGCTCGAATACGCACGCGCCCGAAAGTGTCGAGCGCAAATGGAAAAGGAGTAAATACAGATTGTGCGCCATTGAAAAGGACAGCTCTCGACGCATCCGGCGTATTCCGTGATTTCAGCAGCATCCGGAAGAATTATAGAAATCTCACCAATCAGATCACGCAATTCTGCCCCCCCAATTGGGTCCCGATGGAATTCCGGCAATTTGGAGTGGATGTGAAACGTTTCTATTACCGAGATGAGCTCTTCCAGAGCTTTCAATTTCCTGTTTACCTGCGTTATTAAATGAACGCGTCGACCCTCGTGCTCTACAAGGACAGTTCTCTTCCTTTTTCACCCCATGACACCCGTTAGACCGAAATAAATCCCGAGGAACTCGTCGGAGTCGCAGTTTTACAATGTTGACATCCCGTCCCCATGAGACGTGGTATTTTAAAGTGGTGCTCTGCAGGTAGAGATCCATTTCAGAAAAAAATCTGCATAAAAAAACTCTTCAATAAGCAAAATTACGCTATAATCCGAGGCAAAGCTGGTCCTTGATGTGGAATTAGAAGAAATGTGTACACAACCAATATTATAACTGAAACAGTTCAACTGTTATAAATGTGTACCGTAAACTGGGGTTACTTGGACCCAAAAATTTTAATTTTTGGACTTTCCGAACAAAACAATCCCTAAATTCTATAACCTGTGCTGATAACAATTTTTTTACTATGTTTTAGATATTTTTCGATGATTTAAAAGCTTTTTTGAACAGAATGTTTCGCTGATTGTAATAAAATTTTTGTTTTTTAAATTGGGTCATAGAAACCCCTAGGTTGGGGCCAAGCTCCTTTTTACATTGACTAAACAATGTAAATATCTAGTGGGCCTGAGTAGGACATAAGGTCTGCAAATATAACTTTTTAGAGACATTCTGAGGCCATGAAATGATCATTTAATTGAAAAAACTCAATGAATAAATCGAAAACACTATATGGAATCATATGTGAAATTATGTCTTGGAATTCATACAATTTTTTTAAACAAATTGTGAGAAGTATGTACAAAGTGATAAAAAATACCCCTTTTAATAATTTTCGGTGGAACGATTTTCCTGTCGATATGACACCACTTGTACTGCAAAATTTCTTTTTCTTTTGGCCATTTCCAACCTTTTTTTGCTTTGGGTCCAAGTGATCCCCCAGGGCTCAGAGCCCCGGTTTACGGTACCTATGTTGTTTTTGTTTGGAAAAGCAAATGTAATGAAAACTCTGTGTCGTTTTTCATGAATATTTCACGAGACACGATAAGTTATTTCATTGACGATGAGTTATTTGAAAGGTATTGGAATGTTACCGCTATTTAATTTTTTTGTGAGTCGAGGACTGCATCCCCTGCCACACACCAGAAGGCGACTCGCAGGGCACTTACGTAGATATAGGGTAATAATTAAATTCTTGCACTGCTCCAGAATTTTTGCCGGTCTTAGTTTATGAAAGGATTTACCTTCTGAACATTTTCGTTCAGTTTTGCATGGAAAGCGTACTTTCCCAAGGAGAAATGGGCATGAAAAAGGTCTGACAGGACCGGGACTCGCACCCGGATCTTTCATTTTCCAGATGACTGCTGTAGCCAATTGAACCGAGTTAAGTAAACCCCACTATAGAAAAAGGGTGACTTAGTACATTAAGGTGTGCGCCTAGGAATATTCCGAAGGAGAAACGGACGTGAAAAAAGTCTGACAGGACCGGGGTTCGAACTCGGATCTTCAATTTCCCGGGGATATATTATACATTTAAATATAACGGCCTCGGTGGCGGAGTGGTTAGCGTGCTAGCGTGCGAGCGTTTCAACATGTTGTCCCGGGTTCAGAATCCCGGGGAATCGGATTTTTCCGATTGGGGAATGGTTGTGTGTGTTTGTTAATAGTAATAGCTATTAAAATAGAAGTAATTGGATTCAACCTGTTTCTAGTAGCAGTATTGTTAAAAGTGCTTCGACAGCTGAGGTCATCACGTAGGCTCCCACCGGGGATCGAACCCGGGACCGCTTTCACCGAAGTCGAACGCGTTGCCCACTTGGCTACCCGGGAGCCCCCAACCTGTTTCTATTAAAGAAGTTATTGTTATTATCATTATTATTATATATTTTTCCTAAATTTAGACACTTTTTTACCCACGGTTCCTTACTTTTGTTGATTTTTTTGTCTCCTGAAAGCTATTTATTTCTTCTAAATATTTAACGAGAAATGGTTAGATATAAGGAGGGACTAAGAAGTCTCCCTCTCGTGCTTCCATAAAGTCGTTTCTATTCTATTCTATTTCTGTGATTTCTTGGCATGATTCTTCCGTTAGTTTGAGGAATTGATATTACAATAATTATTATTATGCTGTCTTTGTATTTTTGCAGCGTTTCTGCTGGAACAATTTCACCCGTCCTTTAGATGGGATGGGCTAGGCCCTCGACATGAAGAGGGAAATTCACCCTAACCCAAGCGTTTCTTAATTTCCCGTTTAATTGAAAAACTTACGCACTATGTGACGTGTTTGTGGTAGGTCTGATTTTTGTGCAATGTGTATATTTTTCTCTAAACCAAGTTTCTCCACATACCTTATTATGTTGGTTGACATCAGCATTTCTGCATAAATAACCAAAGGGATTACCTGAATAACCGTTAATTTTCACATACTTTTTATCTGCCATGCAAGCTTTTCATATATGTGCCTTTTTTCCATCTCGGTTTTTCGGATGTTATAGGATAGAGGCACTGCTGTCAATGATCATAGCATTTTTGTTGATGTTATCTATTAGTAAGATATCTGGTCTGTTATAATTTCTAGTTTTATCGGCCAAGACAGGTCTATCCCAATAGAGGTTGACGTTGTTCTTTATCTTTTTATGATTATTAACATTATTATTATCTTACAACTCTTAACTTATGATTCAAGTGACTCGTTTTTATTACGAAAATTAACTGTAAGTCAAAAGGAATATCTAAGTTCTGTTTAATTTGAACATAGGTTCAGGGAAATATATCTGGTAATTTTACGCAAAGTATCAAGACTTCACTGAGAAGGCAGAGCGTTCTTAATATAACGCGGGAATATTATACTACTGAGCCCAATTGGCAGCGCGTCCTCCTCCGGTGAAAGCCGTTACGGGTTCGATTCCATTAGTAACCCAATTTTGCCGATCATAGCTGGAGGCACGAAGGGTATCCAGCCGAAAAATGCAAAATGAAAGCCAAATTTATCTTCATACGAGCTTATCATAATCATTATCCGACTTAATAAAATGGAAATAATAAGACAGAATTTTTAAGAGAATATGTCATCGATATATACCACCCGAAATGTTATAATATAAACGATACAAATTCAGGGGTAATCTTGTGGTAATTATTAATATTAAAAATATTAAAACGCTCCATTAGAGTGAACTTTTTACTATACCACACAAAAACAACCTACACACGACCATGGTTTCGTAGCATGGCTACATCAGCCTTTGCCGTACATTACTTAATGATTTACTCGATAACTACAGATCCTACATAAAAAGACCTCCTAGATCCTAGATAAANTAATTTTTATCTAATCATAAGATGTAACGAAACTGAAATAGAAGTTACAATTACCAGTTTACCAATTACCAGGATTGCTGAGTTATGGCACCCAAGAACCGAAATTTCAGAACTTTTTGGATACTAATAATATATAAAGGATTACCTAATCTGCACAAGTTTTAAGGAAGCCAATGATAAGTAATATATAATAATATATTTTAAAATCAATTAACATATTTTAGACCGAAATTGTTGACGTTCCGCCCTTTTGACTGGCGTAAAAAGGTGATACAAACCCATGGATTGATGGATTTGAAAAATTGTTACATGACCGGGACTCGAACCCAGGTCTCACACTTTCCGGGCAGGCATTCTAATCACTAACCATATGCCGCGTCAATTCCATATTGTTTTGGGAATGGTTATTCGAATCCCAGTCACGTCGCTATTTTTCACATCTCTTTATTATTGTGCTGTAAGGCGCACAGCTGAATGTGCAAAGTAAATAATTTATGCTTCCTCTTAACCTTTCGTCAGTCGAACCTAAAATCATAACAGCGCGTTGTATTCCGTACAACAGGTCTTTTTTCGTCCACATGTCTAAAATGGGTTAATCTAATTGTAATTTATGAAGACTTAACTTTAGCTTATGACATACGTGATGAGTTATCATTATAAATTTATCAAATTTCTCATCTAAAGATGTATAATATATTTTATGATATTTATATAGACGCAAAGAGGGCTTAAAGAGCTGAAAAATTTTTCTATTACTTCTAAGAAAAGATCTTTTCGAATTATACTCGATAATATAACGATATAAGGATTAATTCTATTTATGTTTAAATAAGTAGAGTAATCGACGAAAAACGTGCCCAAGTGGTCGCGCTTCGTATGTGGTACAATACTCGTCACTTGAGTCGTTCAATCGCTTTTGAAGTCGAACTAAGACTAAAACGAATCTTTTGACGCCTTTAAAATGTCACGAAGGGTGTAATAAAGGAATAGACCCGGACCCTAGGTGGATGGGACAATCCAGGAAGAAATAAGGCCCGAAAAACCACCCATGTTGTACAGAATACAACGGCGCGGTTTGTGATATAAACGCTTGAATATGATATGCCATGAATACACGCTTGGTTCGTCCTTTCAAGAGGAGAAAAATGAGGGAAATGTTCACAGAATACTGTGATCTTCCTTTCTGCCGTCAGCTGTTCCCCTCCAGAGAACGTTGTCTAATTTGGTGCCACCTTGATAGTTCATCTAAAGAGCAAAGGGAATGGAGTACTTGGCCAAGGAAACACTGAAACTAGATATGTGCGCAAACTTTGTGCGCCGTCAGTGGGAAAAGGTCACGTAGTTATGTCTCATTTTGAGATTCAACCCTCAAGGGTTAGATGTAAGAAGAGACTTGTTAGTCTCAATCTCGCCCTGAATAAAGTCCTTTATTATTATTATTATATTATTATTTTGCTTTCTTCATACCAATGACGAGTATCTAGCGTTTGTCTCGGATATTTTCCAATAGAAGAAATACGGCTGAATTTTAAATAGGGAAACAGTGAGATCTTTTTAAATTAGCTAAAAGAGCGGGGAAGAATGTTCAGATATGTCTACGTGATTACCCTGCAAGCTGCCTTTAGGCGTGTGGCAGGGGGTGCATGCACCATGACTCTAATTCCTTAATAGATTATTTTCGCGTATCGTTCGCGGAAAAAATGAGTTCTTGAATCTATTGGTTCTGGCATCTATTTATCTCATCTTTCTCGCATTATCGGAATGGCCTATGTAGCATGGTGAACGCATTATATCTGCTACATCATCTTTAAACGTGCTTTCTCTGAATTTATCCAGTAAATTGATCCTTTGTTGACATCTTCTAACTTCCAAAGATTCCCATTTTGCGTCCTGGAGCATCTGAGTGACGCTCACTGATTTATCGTAGCAATTCTTCACAAAACGTATCGCCTTTCGCTGCACCTTTTCTAATTCTTTATACAACTCTTATCGGCAGGGTTCCATACATTACATTACATTACATATACTCAAGATGAGGTCTAACTAACTCAAGATAACATCGCTCGCTAACTTTTTCGTCGCTCCAACCAACTATTCTCTTTATTAAGCCTAGTTTTTTAAGTGCTTTTCCGCATATATTATGGATGTGAGTACTCCATGTTAAGTTATTCGTGAGATTTACTCCAAGATTTGCTCCAAGATTTACTCCAACACTGACTCTACTGTTAATAAGTTTATCCCACGGAGACTGTACGGATAATCTTTAATAATAGATTTTCTTTCGAAGAAGTTAACTACTGAACATTTGTTCACATTTAGCTCTAATTGCCAATCATCGCACCATTTCATAATATTATCTAAATCATTCGATATGATTAGTCTATCCTCTTTAATCTCTATTTCCCTGTAAATTACCGTAGATAAAAGGAAACGGAATTGCGAGCAGCGAATCCGACAAGGAGAAAGTTTGTCTCGAACGAAAACATTTACGTGACTTGGTTGACAAGCGGAAAATATTTTAAAATAAAACTTAACAAGTGAGGAAAATAAACAAACTGCCTCAAAGAGGCTTTCACTTTTAGATACTAAAATTTTCAGCGCGGAAGATGACCATCAGCGCGTGACTCATTTCGAAAGTTAATTAATTCCCTTGGAGATTCTATTCTCCGAAAATTTCTGCAAGCTATTGTCTTGATGAGAAAAAGATTCGATGTTCCGCTATGACTCGGGGGTGTTAAACTTATCGCTGCTGCGAGCCATATACTATCTATGGCATTGATATCATAACACCAAATTCACGCGGGCCAAACAATAAATACTCATAGTTACAAGTTCTGACTCACGATTTTCACTGTTTCTTTAACATATATTTTAAAGAAATAACGAGTTAATAGAAAATTTTGAAAATGAGATAAGTTTATTCTGTTACATTATCGAGAAACAATAATTGAGATAAAGAAAATATATAACTTATAATCCGAAGGTAATATTGAGAGTTGACCTGCACGTAATGATTGGTATAATATGCTGTTTGGTTGACAAAATATATAGTAGGGTATGTGTTACTTACTACTAAATTTAAATATTGCTGGTTTTTTTACGTTATCTTACGGAAAACATGCCGTCATTTGCCTACTTCTAATAATAATTGTGAATACTCTTTATAGCTGAAGGAGAGATAGATAGGTTAATATTCCCCTGCGAGCTGATTCATTTAGTTTCATTAACGAAAATAATCCTTTGCGTAAATATGTATTTCCGAAGTAGCATAAAAATTTTTGAATCTCGGGGTAGTTTTTCTTAAATAAAAATGATCGAAATGAGAAGTTTCAAGTTAAAAATGATTCTTACTTGTACCATGTAAACGGCTCTTTCCGTGACATCGTGGGCTACAAGAAAGGAGCTGGAGGGCCGTTCATTTGACATTCCTATTCTAGAGCACTTCATTATCCCACGGGAATACATTTTTACTACGCATCAAAGTCAAGAGAAATTAAATCATTTGAAAATTTGAGCTTCTCCTTATTTATCTCGACGTTTTCCACAATCGCGCGTAAAGACGTGCATAATCTACCCGAGAAACCGGTTAGATCTTTGACTGACATTGCCAAGTGCAGAAGAAGGCGTAATTTTACAATAAGAGTGGCCGAAGACGAGAAAATGGAAATAAATTAGGCAAAAAAATAATAGGAGATATCATTGGATATTAAAGTTTCAAAAATTTTGATTTCGTCAAAAATTAATTTGAATTGCGTTAGCTTGGACTTCTATCATGGATTCTTCTGCTTCGAGTTAATGGAGTTGATTCAACAATTGTTTCGATTCTTAAGAATCTAAATACATGACCCAAGTAAATGAGAATTCCTATCGCTAGATGCTATGATAAATATTGCTACAAACATTGATTACTTTCAGTTTTTTTTCAAAGCAATCATTGCCAATCGTTTGGCAGCTTCTGAAATTCTTCAGTCAAAGTTTACAGGTAGACACGAGAATTTCTTATCCGTCTGAATCTAATTTTTTGAATAAGGGTCCGAAGAAACACGGAAATGAATTCCAATCGAAACTCTTTCAAATAAAAACAGCTTTCAAGATATCCGTTCTCCCTTCACGCTCCCATCATTCCTTCGCTCTTTCGGTGAAATCAGATTTTAAAATTTCCGTATCTTCTTTTAGTGCTTCATTACTCCCATTTCTTCCAAACTCAACAACTCAATTCTTAACATTCTCTATCACTCACCCGTTGCCATCTCCGATCCTTTGGCGAAACATTTTTCGAGCAGGCCTGATCTCGTTTCGTTTTTCATCTCAAATTTGCTTCAGCGCGGGATTTTCTATGTCAACGTCGCATTATGACAAGGAGGCCGTCGTTTTTGGCAAAAGATTCTTAACTGCCGTGTTGAAATCCCTTTCTTTTTCAAGATGTCTTGGCTTTTGAGCATGTCGCCGAAATGAATCCCTTTGAGCATAAACAGAAGTTCCCAGAGAACATATGGCAAATAAGAGTCTGTTCTTGCAGCGTGCGAACTATACTTGGAGTCCGTGCGAAATTATGAACCTCAAATTCGCACCTCATACGTCATTTTTTAGTTTAATTTTCTCCTCTGACTTTGACATGATATTAAAAAATAATTATTATTTGAATGCTACTGCCCGCTGAGTTTATCAGCTTAATGTCTTTGCTATGATTATGGAAGCTGAAATATCATGCCAAGACTGTGATAAAGTCTACATTGGGCAAACTAAACGAAAATTAGAGACCAGATTCAAAGAACACTTAGCTCATCTTAGAAACAACCAGGTTAACAAATCAAGCGTGGAACAACACCTACAACAACACAGTCACCGAATTTATCTAGACAACCGAAATTTAAAGACGTCCGTACAGAAAAACTGTAAACTGGATGCTTATGAACGTATTTCTCATTCACCAAAACAGAAGCCGACTAATTCGACTTGGGCCCGATACCGAACTCCCCTCTATACACACTCCTCGACCGCCCTCAGAAAGGAAGGAAAGAACCAAAGAACCCTCACCCTCCTTCCCGACGTCATAACGAAAAAACCCTACCCGGTAAAAGCTTGACCGCCCTCAGAAATGAAGGACCCCTCACTCTCCTTCCAGACTTCATGTCAGAAAAACCTCACCCATTAATCCTCTCAACACCTTCTCAAAAGATAAAAGCCCGATAATCCCCCTCGCCTATTCATTTCTTATTGTGGAGCCCTTGATAATGGAAGCATTGTCTTTGAAATGCGCATAGGGATTTTTCCAGAAATCTGTATTCCGGAGCTTCCCGTCTCTAAACATGAGTTCCGCCTGCCGACATACGACTTAAGGAGTGTTTTAAGACCTCTAATTATGAAAGCTGTTTGGAAGGCGAATAATTCTAGCACGATCTGGAAATTTATGATTTGTGTAATGGCGTTTAAAATCATTGCAGTAAAACGCATTTAAAAAGCTTCAGTTTAATACACGGTTTTCTCTCGGCCACGGTCCCCATCACATGAAACACAGGATGAAAATATTGCATGGTAGGCTCTATAATAACTTTGGGAAGGGGAGGCGAGAATTTCCTGTCCCTAGATGAACAACAGCCCGTGATCGCCGATCGTCCACCACATTTGATAAACGAAAAATCATTTACATTAGGTGTAATTGTGGAGACGATTCAGAACCAGTTTGGAACTTTTGCGTATGTGCAGTTCGCGTTTTGATCGTTCGCAGTAACTAGGAAAATAGCTCCGCAGTTCCGAGCTGGTTCTGCATTGTCCCAACAAATACACCTATTAGTTATATCGCCGCTCTCCTCTCGTCTCTACTGTTTCGTGTTGTCCGAAATGGGACTCCGTCTCGCTGCCTTTTTTGCGATGACTACGAGTAATTCTGTGTGGAGAAAATTAAGATATCTCGAAACCCCACAATATCCACCCCACTGTCGGAGCTAATTATAGCTCATACTGCGAGATATAATGAGATCTTACCCGTCAGTCTCATCTCAGGCAGATCAGTAAATTAAAAAGTTGCGTGGTAGTGTTTCCTTTTGTCGAAATCTCATGCTGTAAACAGATCAAATGATAGAATGTGGCAATGAAATGTTTTGTGCGTTGGTGAGTGTAACCTTAGAGGGGCCGTGCTCTATGACGCCTCTCACTACTTCTGTAAAACAATCTGTTGTTTTTCCCTTGTAGTCTAACCAGAGATAAAAATTGTTACATTGTAGATCGAAAAATAAGTAAATAAAATGGAAGGCGCGAAAAGCTAACTAATCTTCAAAAATATGACCAGACGGCAACCAATATTACAGCCCAATTTTTTCAGACTATATATATATATATATCCAATCTTTAAGTTTTAAGGCACTTGTTTAAAAATTAAAGAGCCTAAAGTATTTTCTGTTTATCTTCGTAAAATTAATAAAACGTTCTTATTCATACCCCACTTATAGCGAGCTTTCGACTCGGTACCCTTAAAATGCCAAAATTTCAAAGGAATAAACCCCAAAAATACGAAACGTGTGTGGATGGCATGCCGGATAAGTTGTTCTTGATGCATATGTGAGTCAGTAACAACGAAAGCATTGCGCGGGATTTACTGTATACAGCAGATTATTCACAGTTAGGAAGGAAAGATTTCTTCCTGTAAATAACTTACATCTTTAGTTCCTTCATATGTTTCATCTCCCCTTTTCTTCCATATCGACAAAGTATACTACGATGTATCAGTTGTAGGCATATCAGCGATGAAGCAAAATATTAGCGATAAATCCATAATGTAGCGATAACTTGTTCGTTAGAGGTTGATTTCAGTCTTTAACGTCACTTTCTAACATAAAATTTAATATAATTTATAACGGATTATCCGAGTTATTAGCAGTTTCTTTTTCTAACTGAATACTAACTTACTGTCAGTCGCTTCACCATTTAAGAGTTTCAATTCCTGATCAAGTTATGAAATCGCTAGCCATAATAAATGATTTACTCACAATACTGGACGAGCTCGTACCTTGTACCTGAAAGAAAAAGAAACTTTCATTAGTTTCTCTTCAGGAATAAATTGCAACGTATTATATAAGAAACAGTTTGGAGCATCATGACACATTTGTAGCATTTAGATGATTTCTCTGTAAAAAAATTCCATCAGATCTACATTTTGTTAATCGTAACTACACTGAAGATATTTTGTTATACACTATACAAAAGTACAATCTAATTCAAATCAGTATTCTAGTAATCATAACAATTTTTATTTAGCTTCAAATGTGCATCAAAATTGAGGTAAAGAATATGTAGGGGCGTAATTATGTTACTATAACTCATAAAATAATTTCAGATGTTTTCTACATTTTGTTTTAAAACTATATTTTCTTCTATTAGAAGTAATAGTATTTGTTGATATAATTATTATAAAGAACGTCATCAATTAAAACTCTATTTATTCATTTTGATAGGGCTTAATTTATCTTATTTAAGCCCTATTTATCAACAAGTGACTTGGATTACCTCGCGTCAATTCGTATACTTGATATATTCTCTTGTCATTATATATCCTTAAAGATCGAGGTCCTGTATAGTACAATTTCATGCACATCCTTTATAAATAATTCATTTAGTTTTTATTTTCTGAGTTATTTCTTTTTAAAATTCTTAATTAGAAGGTACACAATTCGTCACACATTTTAAGGAGCTCAGCGATTCGCATCAGGATACGAAAATGAAAATGTTATTTGAATGTACGCAATTCGTCACAAATCTTCATGAGCTCAGCGATTCGCATCAGGATACGAAAATGAAAATGTTATTTGAATGTACGCAATTCGTCACAAATCTTCATGAGCTCAGCGATTTGCATTCAGAATACGAAAATGAAAATGTATACTTAAGTAATTTTACAAGCCCTGGACTGATTTTATTGTAATATTTTAGAGTGTAAGCATCCTTTGTACGTCCGACGATCCTCAGAGAAATAAATGTAATCGTGAATCAGGTGTTACGTCTACTTTATATAGTCTCAGCCCCCTATAAATCGTTTCATAAGTACGAAGTGGAATTATCGATACGCCTTATCTTTACATAGGAATCCTGGGATAATATAACATGAGCCAAAGAAAATTATATATAGTAAAATAGCCGAATGACGCTTGTCTAGAACCTTCGATGCAAATATTATCCAGTTGGTGAACTTAAATTTTTATCTTTTCCCAATCACACCCACTCCTCTTAAATGTCCAAATTTCGAGACAATGAATATGCAAGGAAAAGATACGAAACACTTAAACTTTCGACAATCGCTTTATAGTCAAAATCCTGAAAAAATAGTTTTCTTCAAACAAATAAACTGAAATTCAGACACTACTCCACCAAATTTCAAAAGCATGACCAGCTTCGTCTTGTATTCAATTGTTTCTTTTACGTGTTTTAAGTTAAAAGATATTTTCTATAGTGAAAATGTTACCGTTTTCGACGAAGATAACGCCAGAACAGCGGTTCAAATGAATTAATATTTTCCATGCTGCATCGAAATTGGACAAAATCAACCCTAAAAATGTTGAGGTTCTTAGTGTATAGTCGACGAAGATAACGCCAGAACAGAAGAACAGCGGTTCAAAAGAATTAATACTTTTCATGCTGCATCGAAATTCGACTAAATCAACCCTAAAACTTTTGAGGTTCTAAGTGTACAGTCTTTTTTGAACGTCAAAGTTCTCTGCACGATACGCAAGCCATGGCTCGATAAATGGGAAGGGAGCCTCAGAATCGCTGAAACTCTCCCAAGTGAATACTTCGAGTAGAGTGCTCTTCCAATGAGCACTGCCTCTTTAGGGACGAACTCTAAGAGCGAACATTTCCCTCTGCTATCTCACACTGCTTTGTGCCAAGTACTACATTTACTACGTAGTCAACACGAAAATCCACGAGGATTGTCATAAACCGTTTCCTAACACCCTTAATCCCCCTTAATGTCCTCGATGAACCTTCCATTGCACTGCCTACCCCATCTCACCAGCGTCATCTGGGAAGAGAACGCCCCCAAAACCGTATGATTACAAGCGTGCCCACTTTGCTTGGACTTGCGCCATCCCCTTACCGTCACCACGATCAATCCACTCATAGATTTACTCTTGGAATGCAGTTTTTCCCAATCTTTTCTCCAACGATTCACTCTCATATATTCACTCAAAATTTGGAGCACGCTAATCCATATGTTTGCTGGCTAATCGAGTTCAAATAGATGATGAATAGAGTAGTGCGTACTTGTTAGACCAAAGGTAGAGAACCTGCCGTCTTCAGACCGCATGCGGCCTCCTCCGGCGTTCAAAGCGGCCTTTCTTTTGGACAACCTCAGTTATTTGAATTATTTTTTCTTCAGCCTCGTCTACTTGTCAAGTGAATAAAAAATGGAAAATTTTTTCTGTGAGTTTACTTCGTCGTAAGTGAGCGTTCGTTTCATCCGCTGGGTACCATATACTCGCCGCATATTCCAGATGGCGCCTAAGGTGAAATTACATCGCTCTCTAACATTTTCATCGCATGTACCTACGATACACTTTATAAAACCGAGGTTTTTAGTTTCTTTACTGCATATTTTTCGAATATGTGTGCTCCAGTTTAATTATTGGTAAGGGTGATTCCAAGATATTCTACTGAGTAGACTACATATAAATTCGTTCCACTAATTTTGTACGGGTGGTTCTGGCGCAATTGTTTCCTTTCGAAGAAATTTACTGCAACTATCTGCATGTTATCTACGTTAAGACCTAGTTACCGTTTTTCGCACCACATTTGTGTATAAGCTAAGTCGTTTGAGAGTGAAGCACTACCTTCGTCACTTGATATTTCTCTGTATATCAACGAGTCATCCGCAAATATTCTCACATTACTATCGATCTTATCGCTTAGGTCATTGATATAAATGAGGAAGGGTAAAGGTCCGATTACGCTGCCTTGAGGTAAGCCTGAAGTGACTCTGACTTTATCCGAACTAACGCCATCAAGTACCACTTGCTGTTCTCTCTCGTGTAGAAATTCCTTGATCCATTCAATGACTTCCTTGTTGATACCTGATAATTTTAGTTTGTAAATTAATTTGTAGTGGGGGACCTGTCAAAAGCTTTCTTGAAGTTGAGGAAAATGGCGTCCACTTGCTTTTTACTCTCGGCAGACTTTAAGATATCATTGAGAATAGAGCTAGTTGAGTTTCGCACGATCGGATCTTTCTAAATCCGAGTTGGTTCTTACTGAGGAAACGATTGCTATCTAAGAACTTCATAAGTGAGCTAACAACGACCTGTTCCATTATTTTTCCGGAGAGCGAAGTTAATGAGATAGGCCTATAATTTCCTGGGTTCTTTCTTAATCCACTTTTATAAACAGGCGTAACATTCGCTGACTTCCAATCTATTGGGACTCTGCCTTCGTACATGGACTTGCTAAATATAATTTTGAGATAAGGGGCGACGCTTTCTGCCATTTCTTTCAATACTCTAGCCGGAATACCCTCTGGACCTGGCGATTTGTTCAACTTAATATTACGTAAGAGTTTTGCAATTTCATCTTCGGTAAAGCATATACTTTCCATCGACGAGAGCGTATTAATCTCCGGAAGGGTATCTCTGCAACTATCGCCCGTGAATACGCTTTGATAAAGATATTTAATATGCCCGCTTTCCTCTTCGAAGTATCTTTCCTCTTAAAAATATCTTCATATTTACAATATGTTAATCAAGCACTGTCCGATTGTTGCTTTATTTATTTTCCTGTGGTCTCACGAACATCCATTCATTAGACATTTACTGGAGGGGCGAGAAAAATAAGACTAGAGGATTACACAAATTTATTCCCGCACCAGAGAAACCCGATTAGCCGGGACTGGAGCGAGGTTTGAGCGCTAACCACTCATCGGCCTCGGCCGGTGGGTTTATAAGGTCCTACATTTGTTGGGGTATTTGAAATCTTTCGGCTCTATCTTTCGTAAATATCTTTGTAATATTGCTCATAGTTAATACTATAATGGGATTACATTACATTTCCCAGCTTTCCCACCATTTTTATACATGTGCATTTTGCATTATACCCCACGTCGTCAACAGTTTTCTTTACTATTTTGCCAATACTTTAGCCTGTTTTAGCACGATTTTCAACAAGTACTTATAAAAACATCTGTAACGGAGCCATTTACGACAAATGAATTAAAAATGAGTGTTACAATTAGAAATTAGTAGCAACATTGAGTCTAAAACAGCTATTTTAAAATTTTTGGTCTGTATGTATGTACATACTACGGATTTTGATGATATTGGACATTATGACGGTAATACGTAGTGGAGTAATATGTAGGATTACCTTTATCCTTTAAGTTAAATTTCTGATAGGTAAATGGACCATTATGGTCGGTTATATGCAGTAGGCGGAGGCTATACGTCATTTTATCTCTACAACTAAACTTTACTCAACTTTCAAGATTGGGAAATTATTGAATATCTTCCCCGCACAGGTAGTTAGTTTTAGTTCGATCCCAGACTAGTCAAATATTTCCCATGAGAAATAAACTCAAAGTTCACCTCAATCGCTTGCAGGCTTTATTTGTGTTTTTAAATGAAAATGAAAGAACTCATTCTACGAAGTCCGGAAATGTTCCATATTAAAAAAATTACAAAAAGACTTTTCTTATAGATTATATGTTTCTCCAATATCTTTCTCTAAAGCATTGATTACATTGCTGTAGCAACCAAACAATTATAGATTGCGCCGTAAACATTGATGAATAGTTAACAATTCGTTCGACGTAGTTATATTCAACGTGTGAATGTTGGAATCTTTTCTGTAAATAGATTAGTCCCGGTACATGTTTATGATACCGGCAGTTCGAAAACTTGAAATCGTTGAATGTCTCGCTAAATAGTTTATTTGTTGGGAAAAGCATTGGAAGAATAAAGGAAAATCAGCTTCTTCCTATTGTAAAAGTGTCAATCAGGCTGCAGAAGGTCGAGTAAAAGCTGAAATATGAAGCTGATACGGAGAGCTTAGATTGGTTAAAAATTGAAGGAATTAAAGTATAATCATTTGTGGAACGTAAATATAAGAGATGTGAGAAATTTTTGATGAGAAATTTATAAATACAACTGATATTTTGCATGTCAAATACAAATATTCCACAATACCTTCTTCCGCGGAAGAAAATATGAAATATTTTAGCTGCAGAGGTATTTTTGGTATCGACTTGCTTCTCGGTATACCTAGTTTTATTTACCAATGTCAACAGATTGTTTAGTAAGCTTCGGACGTTGTTGATACTATCGTCGGTCTTTAGCGGCAAATAATATATTTAGGATGAATGAACTTTAATGAAATGAATGTTTCTTTAATTTCCCCATCGAATTTCAAAGGGGACCTATGTTAGTTTTAAATAAATTTATTACGCTGTACATCGTTTGTTCATATAGCATTCGCTTGTATTTAGGATACTGAAAAACAAAATTAACCACATCAAAGTTTTTAATCAACTTCTCTGCATCGTCCTAGTTTTATTCTCCTATCCTATTTTATACTCTTCTAATTTCCGTCCGTTTCGGGCAATAATACATTTGAATGGGGTAAAACTGGTGTCTAGCTCGGAAATTTCTTACAGTTTTGCGGTTGAGGACGTAATATATTTTTAAATAAACGGAGCGAATGCTATATAACATTGAGGTGTATAGTATTTTCGATACTTTGCTTCGCACTTACGGACACGTGTGACATACTTCCACGCTATCTCCATATACCGGAGTACTTGTTCTAATGAGTCATTGAATTACTCGATAATATTAAGGGATTCCCGCTGGAGGCATCTGCACTCGTCTTGAAATGTAAATTACATCTTCATATTGCTGAGTATACGCTAAGCTGAGACTCCGAATTCAGATCCTGTGTCAAAAGGAATAACTCCGAACCTGAAACGTGTGCCACTCAAAAGTAAAGCGAGGTACTCTGATGCATCAAACTCTCTTGCTCTAAGGGAAATTTAACACTCTTCACCATATATTTTTCCCCCTCCAAAACTAGTAAATGCACCTCGATGCCCCACTTACCAATTTCCTTGCTCGTGTTTTCATATTTTGATGAACGAATTATTGTTCAGGTGCCTTTCGTGCAGAATTCGTAAAGTTGTGTCCTTCATTTATTCTTTACTAAGTCTGACCCACGATTGTAATTATATGAAAGGTATTAGGGTATGTGAGGGCTTCCGATTAGTAAATTGGTTTGCTCCTTGGGTGGGTTGGGCCTACTTTCACCTTTGGTGAAAGCTGTCCCGGGTTTGAATCCCGATAGGGCCCATCTACATCTATCTACATCTACATTAGTACCCTGCAAGCCGCCTTTCGGCGTGTGGCAGGGGGTGCAAGCACCATGAATTTACTGAATTTACTTCGCTAATCTATTACTTTCGCGTATCGTTCGCGGAAAAAATGAATTCTTGTATCGATTCGTTTTAGCATCTATTTCTCTGATCTTTCTCGCAGTGTCTGAACGGCCTATGTAACATGGGGGGCGCATTATGTCAGCTACATCATCTACGAACGTGCTTTCTCTAAATTTATCAAGGAGATTTAGTCTTTGTCTAAGCCTTCTATTTTCTAAAGATTCCCATCCTGCGTCCTGAAGCATTTGCGTTACACTCACTGTCTTGTCGTAACAATTCTTTACAAAACGTATCGCCTTCCGTTGCACTTTTTCTAATTCCCGAATACAACACTTCTCTGCAGGGTCCCATACACTACACGCATATTCCAAGTGAGGCCTGACCAACGCAACGTAACATCTCTCACGGACTTTTTCATCGCTTCTACCGACAATTCTCTTCACAAATCCAAGTTTTCTAAGCGCTCGACCACATATTTTATGGATGTGGGTACCCCAGCTTAAGTTATTAGTGAGGGTTACTCCAAGGTATTTCACCGTTTCTACTGTTGATAAAGTTTTACCTTGGAGCCTGTACGTATAATCGTTGGCATTATTTTTCCTTGGGAAGAAGTTCATTACTGAACATTTATCTATGTTGAGTTCTAATTGCCAATCATCGCACCATTTCATAATTTTATCTAAGTCGCACGATAGGGTTAATCTATCCTCTGAGTTTCCTATTTCCCTGTAAATGACCGTGTCGTCCGCAAATATCCTAACTTTACTATTAATGTTACTGCTAAGGTCGTTGATGTATACTAAAAATAGTAACGGTCCTATTACACTTCCTTGTGGTACGCCCGAGGTCACTTTAACCGAATTGGAACTTACACCATCTAACACGACTCGTTGTTCTCTATCGGTGAGAAAGTCCTTTATCCAATTTATTACCTGTGAATTGATTCCTGCAACTTGTAATTTGTACAATAATTTCTCATGTGGAACCTTGTCAAATGCTTTCCGAAAATCTAAAAATATCGCGTCGACTTGTTTTTTATTTTCGGCCGATTTCAAAATGTCGTGAACTAACAACGCTAGCTGAGACTCGCAGGATCGTGTCTTACGAAAACCGTGTTGGTTACTCACTATGAATTTGGACGTGTCGAGAAAACCCATTAAGGAACTAACTATTATATGTTCCATCAGAGCGAAATAACCTCGCCCACCGAAGTACCGCTAGAGGTATAGATTATTACTTAAGTGAAGGAAGCAAGGGATAACTACCTTATTTTGCATAGTAAGATTCCCTCTCTTTCCCCAGCTTTTAGTTGCTAATAAGTTAAAAAGCCTGCTGGAAAAGCTAAATGATCAAAAAGATAACTCAAAAAGTAATGTAAGGCTTGGCAGTTTTAAATAATAATTCAGATATTTCAATCGTACTAGGCCGTGCTTTGTGGAACGACATTCTGACAAAGTAAGATTAAAGAACTTCGTAAATTTCCACATTTAGGGTTTATTGTCCGACCGGTTTCGGCTCAGAGGACCTGATGATGGCCTCTGAGCCGAAACCGGTCGGACAATAAACCCTAAGTGTGGAAATTTACGAAGTTCTTTTTTCTTACTTTGTCATTCAAATATTTCCTTGACACTTGGTAACTATTATTTAAAATGTATTTAGTTTTTAAAAATAAATGTATATATACATTAATTTTTTTAATGTAGACGCCCGCGCCATATGTCAGTTAGTGGAAAACGTATATGGGAGTTTGCTTGCTATCTATTGGCGTACATTTAAATCACACGTAAATAACTACGCAAAACATCCGAGCCACTACGGGTTAATACTGGTTTAACTACTTGTGCGAACAAGTGGCATTATATGTATTAGATGTTTAGTTACACCAGTATTCGCACTAAATACTTAACAGATAATCGTTTATGAGCCTTCGCAAATTTCAAGATCTGATTCACAAAATACATCTCTTCATCCCTCGTATTTTTTATCATAAATTCAATTATTATCGTGTGAGTAAAACTTCATCTACTAACGCCTGCTCCCAGTTTATCACTTATCACGTGACTGGAATATCAAATGACTGTCTATTTTAAACCTCATCAGTTTGCGGAAGGTAATCGCACTAACGATCTTGAATCGTTAATCAATAATGAAGCTCTCCAGATATCTAGATATAAGTTTGCACTCCTCAACAATGCGCTAACGTGTTCATGAAGACATGGGTTCACACGTTCTATTTACGTTGTTTTTTCGGTTCTTTAATCTTACGATGTACTCTGATAGTAATATTAGTACTGTAACGTTCATTGAAGGTAATAGGTAGAAAATAAATTTTAATTTTTGGAGAAAAATTCATTTAATTAGTGGTTAGCGACCATCATCAACCAACGAAGTCATCTTCTCTAGTCAATTATTGCTGTAATTACTTCATATGATAAATAACCTGAACAGTAGACACTCATTCCATTAGGATAAGTCCGTATAAAGTTAACGAAATATAGCCTCCATAATGCCACCGCAAAATCTCATTGGCAGCAATTATCGTTTTCGGGTCCCAAGGTTTCTTTTTAATGAGTTACACAATCCCATTATTTCACCTTGGATTTGTCTTCATTGCCACAATATTCTTTGAACACGTTCGAGACAACGTAATCTACTGTGTGCTACAGATATTTTCTTCCTCTCTTTTCTTCTAACTAAAAGCGTAGGCATGGATGCCCCTAATGATACGTAATTTGCGAGAAATGATTTGCGACCCAACATAAAACCTTGAAGAGGTCATAGGATAAAACTTTCAAAATGAACATCAAACTTATCAGCTTAAAAAAGTGCATTATTTTCAGATATGGGCCTATGTTTGTTTAGAATATATTGCTCGTGTCATTTGGAAGATCTCTAAAGCAAGTTTCTGCCATTTCTTGTTTTAATTGGGTATTTTGTAGTCCATTCAGTATGTTTCTCTTAATTTACCCTGAATTTCTAATTAACTTGATGACGGGAATTTGAAGAATGTTATCTAAAGCGGCTACGGTGGCAGAGTAATTAGCGTGCCAGCGCTCCAACCCTAAGATCCCGGGTTCGAGTTTCGGCTAATTGGACTTTTCTCGTAAGGAAATGGTGGTGTATTCGTAAATTACTACTTTTCATACCCCTCTTGTAATAGTCCAATTAAAGAATGTTTGAGAGGATACAGGAATGTTTTTTATGTTAACCAATTGGTTTTAAGTTCTAAGCCAGATTAAAGCGGTTATCTCGCATTTTAATCTGAAAATACCATGGAGTTACTTTCTTTGGTGCAATTTTTACATTATCTGTGCCGGATATTTTAAATTACTTAAATATGTTTCGAAAACTTCATGTATTTATCCTTGTATGCACATAATCTTCACCTCAATTTCCTCTCTTTTTAGTATGTATTCTTTTATGTGACATTATTACTTTATGTATGTAAATAATCCTATTATGTAATTTTATCATAATTACAATTGTACCTTTAATGTTTCTTTTCCTTATACTTTCAACGTTTTTGGGTTAAATGTAAGACGGCACCGTCTAGTACCAATTTCGCCCGTAAATAAAGACGTATGTATGTATAATATTCAGCTCTGTAAGCTGCCTTCAAACTCTTTCGTCCATTTATATCCCAAGAGGATCTTTGTAGCTTCCTATGGTTTTATTTTCTTCCTTTTTCCTCCTGAAATTCCCATTAATTTTTGTATGATGAAGATTCAAAATGTGTGCCATGTTCCGTTTTTTAAGGGAGGAATTTCCTGCTTTTAGCAGATTTTCGAGAATGCCTTTTTCCTACATGATAATAGAGAGAGGGATCTGTCCTCCTCTAAAATCTCATTAATATTTCAAGATTTCTTATCGCAATAATATTTTTTTTCTATTTCCACCTAACATAATTTCTCTTATCGTGTCTCTTTTGTTTACAATTTATATATATATATCGTCCAATGTAAGTAAGAAACAACCAGAGACTCTTAGCTTGTATCCCTATATGTACATAGATATACAAACTCAACATAAGCGTTACGCTTATCAATATGCGTACTTTCATAGGTTTATTTTCGAAGAAAAAGCCCTTGAGTACAAGAAAAAATTTTCGAGATTTTATGTCGCTCTTTTATCCTCATGTAATATTTTGTAATCGTAAAATATTCTTCAATTCCGGAAGTTGTGCTTCGTCGTCCTTTCTTCAAGTCTCATCTCTTAAGGACAGATGAACCGAGTATAGGCAGAAGTTATTCCAGAAATTTTTAAGCACTGATTTGCGCGATAAAATACGCGATGTCGTGATTCCCACTAAGCGAGCTCCACCTAGACCAGATAACAAAGAGATATCGCGAGATTATAGCAAGCATGGACAGCTATTACTGGTCTGTTTTTCCTGATAGCATTAGAAATATCAATCAGGTAGCTCATTAATAGATTCTGTGTTTTCAAACCCTTCCCATTCGCCATACGGTGGTTTGCGCAGTACTGGCGTAAATGTAAATTTAAATGACATTAGCTCACAAATTCTTTATATTTTCAATTATGGAACTCCTGCCTCATATAATTCGCCATCCCTGATTTAAGGGGAGCTGGTGGCTTAGTGAACATTTACAATATACCTCATGACAAACAATCATCTCCCATATTTATATGTAAAAGTAACAATATCATTTATTTCGTAACATTTATATCTTTATATAAAATTTTAATAGTAGAGAATTGTTAAGAATTTTGATGAACGAGAATAATACTAAGGAAGAATGGACTTGAAAAAAGTCTGACGGCACCGTGAATCGAACCCTGGTCTCCCAATTGCCGGTCGGGTGCTCTGTCCGTTGAGCACCCGACGTTGTCGTCATCCCGATGTTGTCGAGCACCCGACCGGCAATTGGGAGACCCGGGTTCGATTCCCGGTCCCGTCAGACTTTTTTCAAGTCCATTCTTCCTTGGGATTTTTCCTGGGTGCACACTATCTTGCGCAAAGACACCCTTACCCATTTTCCTGTTTTTACATTAACTTATACATTTTCCTGTTTTTAATTTATCAGCACTATTTTTATCGATTAATGCTTCTATTTATCTGCACTTCATTCGGACCGAACCCACTGGTAGAAACTTTTACAACAAAGAACATTGAAAGCGGGCTCTCTTGGTTTATTCCTGAAACCAGGCCTAGTTATGTTAATCACAATTTCGGACGGAGAAAAGTATTAACCTTTAAGCGGTACCATAAATCATTTAAAGAGCTAAGTGATTTACGGAAAATATATGAAGGTATCAAACTGCGGAAATAAATCCAAAAAAAAAATATCCACCCAAACCTTATACATACCTTTTACGNAGCACCCGACCGGCAATTGGGAGACCCGGGTTCGATTCCCGGTCCCGTCAGACTTTTTTCAAGTCCATTCTTCCTTGGGATTTTTCCTGGGTGCTCACCATCTTGCGCAAAGTCATCCTTACCCGTTTTCCTTCGAGAATAATACTAGTTTAGTATTTACCTACGTTTTAAGAAAATGTAATTAACAATGGATAATATAGCTAACATAGTGATTGTATTAAAAAACGGTATTATTCTATTAATTTTGTCAAATAGAGTGATCTAGAAGGCACTGTTAAATGTTGTGAAATTTACGCCCTCGGTCAGTTACTTGTAAGGAGACAGGCCAGTGATCTCAAGTTTAACAAATTATAATATGTTATTATATTATTTATATATTTTTAAATAATTATATTAATTATTAAAAAATATTTATATATAGTTATAATAATTGTTAACAATAGATGCCAAACTTCCACAGTGTCTTTCCGAAAACTCTTCTTATACAGACCCTATGAACCCGAAATATTTTTCGATCTGGACTCGGTCAGTGAACGTATCTCGCAAACGTGACTCCATCCTTTAAATCAATCCATCTGGAGGGTACATTTCGCGAGACTCCGTTCCGTCGCGTTAAGAGCTTATATCCACACGGAGAATTGGAAATTAGCGAGGGATCGGAAGCAAATAACACCGTAACGTACGGAAATGGGCTCCGTATGGCGGTCTTCCCTGCGGTTTTCGTAGCAAGAGTGCGGTTGGTTAGTGCGGGTTTAGATTTCTGCGGAGAGACAATGTGGAGACGGAGAGGAATTCCCGGAGTTAAAACGGACTGAGGAAAAGGGAAGCCGTAGAGGTATCTTAATTAGGAACAATTTGGGAGCTGAGACGAATTCGCCCCCGATGATTGATCAAGGTCGCTCGGAAGGACTCAGCGGAAGACGTAAACAGTCCTGAATTCCAGTTCATCTCTCCGAGACTCTGTTCCCATTTAAAAACAGAAAGAAACTGCAACTTTTTTTCCCCTTATATAAGTTGTTACAGCGAGTAACGAAGTTACTTTCCGCTGGAGGGAAATGATTGTTATCGGCTACTCATAGGCGTAGCCAAGGAAGTAGGTTTGGGGGTTCAAACCCCCCCATGAGAACAAAACCTCCGGTAAACGAAAACATGCGAGAGGATGCGATACAAAAGCCGCTGGAGATTCACAGGCTATGCACGTTAATACGAACCTGTTCTAATTTTCATAGTTTTTGGGCCGAAGTATTCCTACCTGATTGTAGGCAAGGATTGCAGTGTTTATTCCATGAATATGTAACCACCCCATAGACCCCTCTATGGTGGAAATTGTACACGCAGGGCTGTGCTGATGAGTGACGGGTAGTTGGGTAACAATCCCAGGCAGGGCTCAGCTAACATTAAAGGATTAATTTCTTGTCGCCAGATTCTTCATTAAGGAGTAATGATGAATTATAAAAATGGTTCGCGCCCATAATCGAGAAGCCAATTTATCCAATCATGTCATTTCCAATTCTGGAACTCCCATCAAACAAAGTTATTCTGCAACATTCATAGGCAAAAGGAAAAAGCTCGCATTTGTATACAATTGACTTTTGTGTTTTCTTTTTCCTGATTTCTCGGCGTAGGGGCAATATAGGGCGATATTTAAAAGACTTTGAGAGAGACAAACGCCAAGAAAAGAGGAGAAAAATTCGCCAGTTTTTTTTCCACGACTGACGGTTATTTGAAATTCTAAAAGCTTATTCTGCGGGTTAATGGCCTGCGAGAGTGCATGAATAATGATTTTTTCTTTTCCTCTTGGCAAATGGACTCAGGAAGTAACGAAAAATATATGAAAATTCCTCGGTTCTTTTCTCTTGTTTTCTGGGAATCCTCATGACACGGGGTATGAATTTATCCCTAGGGTGTTGAAAGTTTTATTAAAAGATTTATAACTTTAGATGTAGTACTGTGGAAATCTTTTGAGGCAGCTTGAATGCCAACATGAATAGCCAAGGGATCATAAAGTTTAAGCTTAATTTTGGATTCACTCGGACCCTCTCATAGCAACTCAGAAAAGCCGAAGTTCATGACAGAGCCTGGGGAACATAAATCATCTTTGAGGGATTTATTATTATGATTTAATGTTTTAATAGATTTTAATGCTTTTAATTTTATATATTTAAATCGCATCTTATAATTTTTTTAACCTGATTTTCTAAGCGATTTCCTCTTTTGAAGCGTTTTCTATTTTGAAAAACTTCGCGAAAACTTGCTCAAAACCTTGCAAGTAAACAGACTTAAGGTCCCAACCTCTAGGTTTTGTTCTAAGTCTTTATACTTGGTCCACATGAATTTAATCAGGTTATTTTTATCATGAGCGCTGCAGTGCAGAGAAATCGTTTTATTTTAACTTATAGGAAAGCAAAAAATTCAAAAACAATACATCTGAGTAGAGCACAGATGGACTATTGATGGTATAGCAACAATGCAAAGGAACCAAACTCTCTACATTTTTTGATGGATCTTTGCTGTTTAGTTCCGTGGCGTTACATATGGATAGGTTTACCACACACCCCGCTTTGACCCTCTGTTAATCTTTTGTTGTCCCGATTTGAAGGAAATACTCGGAAAGAGGGTAGTGTAATATAAGGAGATTTGAATTATATAAAGCATTTAAACGCACATTATCACGAAGTAGTGACATTATATACTTTTTGCCGGCCTCGTTGGCGTAGTAGTTAGCCTCGCAAGGTCCCGGGTTTAATTCCTGCTTAGAAGAAAATTGATTATGATTGTAATTTGTAAAAATTAGTTGTAATATTGATCTCTTAAGACAAAAATCGCCTAATCAAGTCGTCATTACTATTATTATACACAGAGTATCTTATGAGCACATGGAATTAACTCAGACTAAGTTTAAAGGTAACATTCCGGTTTGACCCGCTTCAGAATTTCATAAGTCCCTGTTTGTTACCATTAGAATATGGTAAACCCACAGGTAAGTTGTGCAGTTCATGAATGTGTAAGTTATTTCACAAATGGATGAACTCTTAATAACGAACTCAATTAAATTAGTCTTATTTTTTGTTTCTATTCGAAAAAATTAGTATAAAAAATTGCAGACATATTCGTTCATTGGAAAGCAATGATATTTACAGACATTTTCCCATACCACTTAAAGAAACCAACTAAACGGCCATTCCCAGGGTTTTCACTTAAGTGACGTTTATATCCCGAGTAAATACAGAATAAGGCGCGGATCTAAATCGAAATCTTTAAAGAAAATTAAAATCTAAATTCTTTGGAAGGCAGCCTTCGAAAAATTCCTCCACCGACTAGGGGAAACCCTCGCCATTACGTTTTTCAAGGCTCAGAAGTCCATTTCCGTTTATCTGCTTACGGAGCGCTTTTCAAAGGGTAATAGCAAGAGACAAGGGAACATTAGGGCGATAAGGGGGGTAAGCGCCAGTTCTTGGCAAAGGAACGCAAACACGGAAACAAAACAGAGAGCTGTGCATTTCAAGGAGGAAAAAGACGTACTCTCCCAGCAAATCTCTCCGAAGTCTAGCCCTTTGCCAAAGTCAACTCGTGAAATAACAGTTTATACAGGAGCTTTGTTTCGTTTCGCCATTCCCGTTTTATTTATAGGCAAAACCTGGTATGTGCTACGAATACAAAAATAATCGACCAGCCGACGCATTGACACGGTGTTTCATAACCACGGTAATTGGCGCATTACCTGCCTACCATTTATCTTTAGGATGATTTAGAGGCTTTCTTTTCGTCCAAGTAATTAAGTGATGTTACGAGATTAAGGAGATGAATTCCTGATGTCGTTTCAACTTCGAAGATGTAAGTTCACTACCGAAATCAGTTCTAGATGAAGGCTCCAAAACTATAGTGTGGTATTCTCAAGGGGAAAAAGGCACGAAAAACGTCTGACAGGACCGGGACTTGAACCCGGAACAACCACTTTTCGGGTGACTGCTCTAGCTAATTGAGATATCGTGCCAGAACAATTAGTCATGCCGTTCGACAGGCTCACAACGGTTCTTGGACCAAAAAGTCTTCCGAACATGTCCGATTGTTCTGGAAAGATAGCTCAATTGGCTAGAGCAGTCACCCAGAAAGTGGAAGATCCTGGTTCGAGTCTTGGTACAGCCAGACTTTATTGATGCCCGTTTCTCCTTGAGAATATTCCTAGGCGCACACCTTAATGTGCTAAATTACGTTACACCCTTTTACCATTGTGGGGTATTTTTATGCAATCCAGTATTTGGTAAAATTGTGAATGTAAACTCTTAACAGACGATTATAACACTTATTTATCTTACCAGCTTAAATGGTACTTATCCAATAATTATCAATTTCCTCTTCGATACAACTAATAGATAGCAAGCAAGATTTCAGACAATTTACATCTAATTCATACTTTTTATTTGTATTTATCATACGAAGATATCTTTCATGTGAGCGTGAGTAAAAAGTTCCCAGGTTCCAATGTTGTTTAGGTTATGCTTACTTGTGAGCGTGAATTAAAAGGTAAATTACAAAAGTGGCATCTTAAGACAATAATTTGCATTACGAAGTCGAAATTACTATGATTATCATATCATCCTAAAATGAAAGAGGTAACAAATCGTCTCCTTACCGATATTAAAAATTATTTTCTCAACGAAAACTTTCACATTGAAATTATGAATAATGGAATGTATCTGTAATGTGCTTCAGGCCCACAAACTTAAAAATTTGTCAAATTTAAGTAAGTTGAGGGTTAACTCAATTTAAAGTTTAATACGGTTTCAAAATGTCTGGCCTTTTACCAGCGCGGCAGATGAAATTTATAATCCCAAAATCTTCTCCGATAAAACAGAAATATTCGAGCCAGCATCCGCGGATGTTTTGATGATGCAAGCCTGTAAGGAGGAATGGTTAGTAGAACTAACCTCCTCAGAGGACTATTATCCGAACGATGTTACCAAATTTTCTTTGAAATTACCCTTGTTTCGCTGGGTATCATCAAAGTTTTAAATCTAGTTAAAATCTGCGAACACTATGGGACCCATTTTACAGTATTTCTGCTATGTGAAGAAAGGTTAAGCAGGGGTTGATGCAACTCTTGTGCCATAAATGCTCAGAGTTATGATTTATCTCCTCAGTTTCAGCGAAAACTTATTAACATTCTCAACTACACTAAAATCATTTCCATAACTAGTTACTATAGCCAGTTTTATAGCCTCTCGAAATACCAATTTTTAAATATACCTGTTTCGATTCCAATGGGCAGCTTTTAGTACATGCAATTAGTCAGTAAATATATTCTGCTTCATTTTTTAGTTTTACGTTGCTTAAAAATACGGGAGTAGAATGTAAAGGGTAATCAAAATCCCTTGTAATTGCAATTTTCAGGTTTTATTTCATGTTTACCCAATAGTAACTTCTAGTTAATGGAATTCTTTGATTATAATTCCATTCTATATGAAACACCTTCGTTTAAAACTATTACTGAATCATAAACATTTTTATATAATGGCTTCTTACAAATTTTTATCAGCTTGAATTCAATATAGAATAAGGAAATTTCATTTCCGTTCCTCCGCTTAAATCTCTAATTTTCAGTTTCCTATACTCTAGAGGTATAAATTCTAATTTCAAAACAGTCATTCATTTTCCTTTCACTGAAAATAATAAGATTGAGATTCTTCAATTATCGATCCTACGTTTCTAAATATTAGTGCTTGAAAATAATTGTTTTAGACTTTAAGCTACTGACTTTCTTCAAGGATTTTGGAAGTAATCCAGATAACGAAGACAGTCTCCAAGTTTATAATTTCATGTGAAAGATCCTAAAAAATATTGCTACGGTTCTACTACACGTTTACTTCTATTCCTACATCTACTGTAAACGCAGAACAAAAACAATTTTACTGTAGTGTCTAAATGTCTCGATGTATTCGTCTAAAATAATTGAAGATATTTAACGCAATTCCTGACCTTTTAATTTCCGGAATGTAAATCGTGAGCTTCCATAAAACCTAAAAAGTTATAATTTAGTGCCATTTATAGAGAATAGAGTACAATATTCGGATATGTTGGACAGTTATCCTACGTTAGTGATAAATGCATATTAAACACTGAAAGAGTATTATTTATATATGCAGATCGAACTAATGTTATTAACGTATTTGATATTTCAAATGTACTTCCCACACAGCAAGTCGTGCTCTTATTTCAAAACAGAAAAGATAACAATTGAGCATAAAATTGCTCCTAAATACTGATGCACTGGAAAGCAGAATCAATTTTATAATGAATATTTGAGGAACACTTCCCCATATTTAAATCAAGACATTATATACAAAGGTAGATTTCCTCCTACGAATAAATATCAGCTGATGACAAAATAAATCTTTAATTTATTTCAAGTCTGAAATTGTTTTTCGTTGTGTGGGAAAATTAAAATAATCGGCAGTATTAGTTGTCACCATAATTCTACTAACTGTTCAATTTATCTAAAGAAATGTTATGATGCCTTTTATAATTATTATTAAGGTCTTTATCAAGGCGAGATTGAGACTGAAAAGTTTCCTCTTTCATCTAAACTGTCGTCAAAGCTATCAATAAAAACATGAATAAATTTGCAAATAGAAGTAGAGAGGAAAAATTATGAAGAATTCGTAATGATGTTATTAGAAGGATGTGATCTTCTGGATAGTCATGTGGGTAACGGGTTCCTCTTTATTTATTTATTTATTATACATTACCGTCGCAGTTAGACGCTGAGTCAGGTGGCGACGCTATCTTACATTAATTTGACAAACTTATACAATAGACACAATTAACACAAACAATCTTACTGTCTTACATACATATCTATCAAAATCAATAACATCTTTGCCTATCGTTATTTCAAAATACTCTATCATTATATTTAAAATTTAAACAGCTATAAATTATACAATTTAACATAAATCTCCGAAGTAACCAATGAGTACACACACAATATATCATAACAAAATATTAAACTTCAACTTTAAAATACATACAGTACTTAAACTTAAGAACTATCCTTGGACAGCATTAGCCCTTGTAACTATTAATCATGTAAGAACTTTCAGGGTTCCTTTTAGTGAAAGGATTGTATTTTAAAGTTCTGTATTAATAAATGCTTGAGTATTCTATGAACGAATATCTATGTTTAATCACAGGTTAATGTTTTCGTATTCATATAAGGTATTAGGTCGTTGAAAAAAGAACGTAACATTAATATTCATGAGATGCTTGAAATATAGGAAAGACGTGTGTCAGGTTAAGAATGCCAAAAGGGATGAAAACCAAGACGATTACATAACGCAGGAAAAAATTCGTTCTCATGAAACATGAAGAACGTTAGATTGGTCCCTTTTTAAACGCTGAGATGTTAACTGTCGGATAGATGCAAGCGATCAAGAAAACGAATAGTGCAAAGAATTAAATCACAAGCTTCACTACATCATATTTAGTATTGCAGAATATTTTTTCGGAGTGAATACAAGTATTTTTAGAAAAGGACCTACATGAAATTAATGATTCAATGCAAATAGAGAAAAGTGATGAGGAGAGCAAGATGAGAGAGGAGGAAAAGGAAATAAATCTTTTTAAACTCATTTTTCATTGAACTTTCTACGATAGTAATAAATAAAAGAAATAGGGTGGTAACTTGGTGTTTACACCCCCTGCCACATGTCAATCGGAGGCTTGCATGGTATAAATATATAACTTTTCAATTACATGGCATGAAAATATAAAATTTGAATAAATCCTTGCCACAAGAACATTGTTCTATCGTAAGGTTGTGTAAATTATAATAATAAATGCAAATAATAATGGCAATACTCATAAATTGTCGTTATAGGGGCGAAATCGAGACTTAGGATACTCTTTATACCTTACTACTTCTAAGCTATCGTCTCAGAAAATTTAAAAGGAAGAGACAGCTAATGTTAAAGTGCCCAGGAAACTAATTTGAGGATCTAAAAATCTTGGTTTACAATTAGGAAAACTCCACAGCATAAAAACGGAAATAGGGCAAAAGGGCAGCAGTGGCAAAAGAAGGATTTCAAAGGAAAATAAAGCTACTCTGTGAAATATCAAGCGAAGAATCGAGAAAGAGATAAGCTAAATGTAATACATGGAGTATATCACCTTTTGGGTTAGAGACCTGATCAATCAGGAAAGAAGATAAAATAGGCTAGAACCCATGGAGAGAGTGAGTTGATAGAAGTGAGAATTCTCGTATTGCTAAATAGAGTAGGCGAGGAAAGGGTTTTGATAGAATCGATTTAAGGAAGGCAGAAGAATTGGATTGGCCTATTTCTGAGAAGAGAGCGCTTGTTAGCTTTTGGGATAGAAGGAATGGAAGAAGGGAAGGAAAGGAGAGAAGAAGGCAAATGCTTGACTGAATAAGAGAAGAGTAGAAATACAGGACCATGGCAAGAAAGGGGGAATGGAGGAAAATCCCACGAAGAAAACTTAACAATGAGACAGAATGACACGAACGAGTGACGCAAAATTAAAACATGCAAAAGAAGGGGGTGCGAATAACCTTCGAAAAATACCGATCATTCAACTATAATTAACGGAGAAAGCTACTTCATGGTCCTGAAGTGTAGATGAGGAAGTAATTGAAGCCAAAGAAACTGATCGATCCGATTTATTTGTCAAAGTTCTTCCGTCGTTTACAAAAACAAATGAACGTGCGAACTTGACGATTACACGCGTTACGACGCCAAAGAAAAGAAACGGAGAGACAATCGCTCTTTCCTCCCACATATCATTCCAGATTCCTACTCAGTTTATTAACTCGTCAACAACGAGACACTCCATCCTCAGCCGAACGATAATTTACGACTGACAGCTCGTTATAACAACCCTCATTTCGCTCCCGGCGGAAAATAATTTTCATTCGAAAAATCGATTAGAAAAGTCGAAAACGGAAGGGGGTGCCAGTTACCCTCTCTTTTTTCTGCAGACCAAAATTAATCATTCAATTTCTCTTCCTCAGTTTAAACCCTCCCCCACCATGTTCCGCAACACATTCTCCCCCGTTTCGCGTCCTTGTGAAAGCTCTCTTCGTTCCCAAACCCTATCCCGTTCTTCCTTTACTCCCCCGCGACCCTTATCCTTGGCTTAGCCTCACAAAATTCTTGGCGCCAGAATATTTTGAACGACGCCCAAGTATCTCTCCCTCCGCACTTCTCTCTTTCCTCTTCCAATCTTCTCCGTTCCTTTTCCCTAGCCTCTAATGTCCCTTTTCTCCCATTTTCATTCCTTCTGCCCTTTCCTGGCTCATCTCCCTGTCCATTCCGCTTCTGAAATGTATCTTCCACGCACTATCTTCCTTCCTCCCAAAACTTGAATCGCCTCTTTATCTTGCGCAATCTTTCAAAGTCCTTTTTTGTATTTCGCCCGCAATGCTCCCTGCCTAAGGGCGTATATATTTACGCTGTTTTATGTTTGTGGGTAAACATGTTTAGCCTTTCATGTAATTTTAAGTTATACATAGTGATGGGATATTAGAATAAGAGCATTTTTGAGGTAATGTTGTTGAACAGTTTTATAAACACTTAAGAGAATATGAAAGAGTGGTTAATCTACCTATGGTTACGTTAGTAGGTACCAAATAACTCCAAAAACCATCAAGAATAATATATCCATTATATTTTTATCCTGGATAGTTTTAGAGTTATTTGCTACTATCAGTTAAGATAATAGTTTATGTTTAATAGCGCCGGCATTCTGTTTAAAAAATCTGGCTTTCCTTCTTCCTCAAATATTAACAGTTATGCGGTAATTGGACGGATATTGTGATGAAAAGACTTAGAAAATAGTACTTTTTCCACACAAGTATTTATTATTTGTTTAATAAATAATTGTCTGGACAAAAGTACTATTTTCTTAGTGTCTTTCCATTTCCGCAACACTTCGCCTGATTCTGAGGGATATTATGATATTTTTTATTTTGAGATTCAGAATTACAGCTATGAATTATACTTACGGAGGAATATTTTAAAGTAGTGCTCACAAAATTGTATGTAGGTCCATAAAAGTATGTTGTGTAAACGTTTAATTAGCGTAAGAACTCGAGCACACTCTTGCTTTTCTGCGGTGTCTTCTACAGCTAGTAACGACACGTGCAAGAATAAGGAGAAGTTAAGCAAATAGTGGAAAAAAGACAACAAAATACAAATCAGTTCTAAGAAAAATTTTACAAAATACAAATTAATTAAAAGTATTAAGATTGCTGTAATAAATTTGATCCATTCGGGTGGAATTTGGTGGAACTATACCACTACATACATCACACAAATTTAATGTGATAAATTACACAAGGAAAGTTGTGCTGCTCATTGATTGTTCATTTAGCAAGGCGTTTGTTTTCAGTGTTTTCTGAGGTGGATACTTTTTCCTAAGCTTCACTTTGGTCTTCTCTAATCCACAAATATTTTTTCTATTCCTTTGAACTAAATTCCCTTTAATTGTAGTTTATTAAGTTGACCTAATTTACGTTGCCGATGGATTAAATGAAAAAGGAGACTTTAAAGTCTCAATTTCTTCCAAAATAAAGACGATATTTATTTATTTCTGTATTTGCTCTATGTTCATGCCAAACCAAATGACCGTGCAGGATATACGTGTGAGCAGAAAATAATCTTAGAATGATTTGTTACATACAGTAATAGCCAAAGTGGAAATTAGCTGGAAAATGTATGCCTTGGAAGAAGAGTTATCATAATGAATTCGAAAAGTTTTGGTAAATTTTTTGAGGTACATTCCAAATCGATTGCAAACCACGATTAAAATAATACACATTTCACCTAGTAAAACAAATGCTTTGATTTTCATGGGACCAAGGAGCAGGTTTAACTTTCATTTAGAGCCTTCTTCCCGTAGTTTAGTTTCTATTCCATCTGAATTCGATTTTTCATGATTTGATTGACAGCGTCATTTCTTACATTTCAAGGGTGACCAATTAGTAAATCGCGAACCGTTTTTGATACACCTTCATTTTTTCCTAAATTTCTTTGTACTTGTTTTTACTTTTTTTTCCCACGTCCTGTCATTATATAACCCCTTAACTTCTAGCTTCGAAAATCGCGCCATGTGAGCACCATGTTTTCGCGTATTTCACAACAGTTAAAAAACTTTCGAATAGTTTTTCTATTGAAAATCCTCGCTTAAATTTCCAAACTGTTTCAATTTTTGGATGTTGTTTAAAATGCTTACTTCTTTATGATTTTTATTGTTTCAGCGAATTATGTTTAGTTAATTTTGTTACAGTACTGCGCAAGGGATTTCCATATATACAGTTTCCCTCACATGTTTTGGCTTGTACTACTATCAACAGGTTAGCGCAGGTTTTTAACATCCCCCTTATTAATGGGTGTTTTCCTGCTGTGGATATTTATTTTACATCTAAGATTTTACTTTTTACATCCACAAAACCTTCCTATGTTTCTTCTCTATTTCTATTTACAAATTTATTAATATCTATGATGACAGGTTAGATAGAAGAAGAGATTTTTAGTCACAATATCCCCTTAGTAAAGACATTATCTTCTACTTCGTCAGAAAGAACGTCAATCCAATACTACTCGTTGTCTTCTCTCTGTAAGGAAGGACTTAATCCACTGAATGATTTGATCGTCGATCGAATACTCCAGTTTCTGAAGTAACCTCGCGTGTGACACTGCATCCAATGCTTTCCTAAAATCCAGGACAATGTAATTAGTTCTAAAGGCTTCGTCGGCTGATCGCGTCATATCGTTATCGTGCTGACTAGCGAAAAAAGTAATATGTTGAAATAGGCTGGGAAGCCCTGCTATAAAGCAATAAACCTACGTTTTCATGGTTGATCATAACATTCGAGCAACTACTCGAAATATTTCCTTTTTATCTGTTTGTCTGTTCTGTCTATATCCTCTTCTTCTAGCCATCGATTCTGTTTCCATACTCTGTAACCAATACTCTCTGCTGTTCCTTCACAGGGCATTCCGAGGAATGTTGTGGTTACAGTGGTCTCCACATCGCGTGCAACGTACTCTCGAATATTTCGAATACCTCTGGAGACAAGGAATATCCGAGATGTGCTGTATATATCACTCCCTATCATCGGCCCAAAGCGATAAATACCCATTGGAGCGGAAGAGGGGGTGATTAATGGTTCTTAATCTCTTCCTCCACCTATATTTCCCCATGCATACTGGTCCATCACCCGAGGACATTAATTCGGCATATTTTTGATAATTTGAGGTAGCACTTTTTTGATTGAGACTCAACTTTAAGATTATGATGTAACTGTTTCCGTCATCAAGTTTGCATGTGAATCTTGAATATTAATAATATTCAGGTATTTATTTCTAAGGGATTGAGGAATTCATTATCAAAGAATCGATTTCTCTGCTCATCAGTAACCTTGCAAACGAAATGTTTAGTTAAAATAGATTTCTAGCTATTTTCGGACATGGGTTCACATAATGAGTATACAGGTAATACTTGAAAATATACGCTTACAAAAAATTCTGAAGTAATTAAATCAATACGTTTACTACCCCTTCTTGCGTGCTTACAAAAGAATAGTGAAAGGCAATTTTGATTTTATTTATACATATTTTATGATTTTCAAAACTAGGAGAAATGGTTTTTCGGATATCACACATGATTCCGTTATCTTCGAGATTCCACTGTGCTTAATTATTTTCATTTGTGAAAGTAAAAATCACAATTCAGCTACCAGATTGATTGTGAACTAGAGTAAAATTAATTTAGATCACAGTTTTACGCATGAAATCCATTTAAGAGATAAAATCGTCCAATGAGTATCTTCGAACATTGCATCAATCTACTGAATACTCTGTTCTGAAAAATAACATTTTCTAGTTCGATATGCACCCAAGAGAACCGTTTTAGTAATATTATTTATTTTCCTAAAGGGACTCCTTCAAAAAATATGGAACAGTTCTACGTATCCTTTTTTACTGTTAATTCCTTTTAATTAGGGAAATTGGAACACGGCTCTCCCTGAAATAGACGCTTGAAACACTCCGAGGGCCGTATCGCCGGTAGACAAGGGAAATATTTGAGTAATATCTCACTGCAATGATGAATAATTGGTTCTCATTGCTATGAAGTGCCATAAGAGTTTACCTTCTTTAGGCTATAGTCTCAGCACGTTCATAAAACAAGGCTTGATTCTTAAAAACAAGCCGAAGCTTTAAATTCTTTCGGATGATTTAGATATATTTTAGCCGTAATGCAATGTTTCGGAGGGACTGACTGAAGTAAAAGACTGGAAAGGTTCATACATTTACCAACTCACCATTCCTATGCGTAAAAATATCCTCGAAAATGTAATGCTGAGAAAGCTCTGCATCACGTACAATCACAATGAATTCCGAATGCGGATACACGACGTATATTTTTGAAAAATTAGTAACTCCTGCGAGGGCGTACCTACCTTCCGAACCGAGTTTTCCGTAAATAGAGCTCTTCTTTCTTTATAAAAAGTTTGAATTATGGATCTTCTACTTCAATTTTGAGGGAAGTACTTAGCGTGGCCACCCTTTTAGAATAATGAATATAAGAACTGGAACGCGAACGAAATATTGATGTGAAAATATTTCATATTAATGAAAAACGCCTGACAAAAGATTCGTTTTAACGTCCGGGTGCGTTATAAAAAATGAAATCGTTTTCCAGGTTGCGACCAACTTTCCGATGTTATGTATTTGTGGAATATTCTTATTATTAAAAAATGTAGATAAATTAACTAGCATTCTTATAAAGGATAATTTCTTGATTTAATATAGCTATTTTTATGAATTAATGCAGAGCAACAAAACTACAAGTATTGTTCAACGAAAAATTATATTTGAAGAGAAACGAAGTCTTTATAAAAAGCCTTAAAGTATTAACCTCTCATTGTAAAGGACCATTTTGGAGGGAAGAAGATAGAAAGCCACCAACAAAATACACAAACCGTTGCGGTCAGATTGAGTACTAACAGCATCAACCGCCTAGCGCTCTGCACGCTACAAAAATAGGTAATTCTCTTTGGACCAAAACATTAGTTGTTTCCTAAAACAGAAGGACCTCCTTAGTCATAAAGAATAAACTGAATACGTGATAATTGGAGAAAAGAGAAAAATCCGTTGGAAAACCGTTTTCAGTGTTAAGTGAGCTAAGAAAAAGTTTCCCTTTGTTCTCTCTTGGTGAAGTAAATTTTGGAGGCATTTCACTCACTTATTCTTGAGAATTAGTTATGCATCGATTATGAATTTCACATCACAGAACCATTTAAACGAATGAAGACAGAAAGACGAATGTGAAAAAGAAAAGGAAATATTACCAGGAGGCAAGAACTAAACATAGCGGATATATCCATATTTAAGGATTCAAACAACTGAATTGAAAATGGAAAGAAGATAAATATCATAATCAAAAGAAATGATGGGGCAGCCAGTATAAGATTTCAAAACGGGCTGATTATTTCTTACAATTGTTAAAAGGAAACTAAAACTAGCTTTAGCAAAACAAGCAAAGACGTGTGCTTTTATCGTGAAGTTATATAGTCCGGCTAGTCAAAGATAATGTACTTGATCGCCTTAAGTTGAATAGCAAGGAATTATTTTGATCGTTTAATAAAGCCATAGAATGGAAGAAACCATTATTTCCTTTGATGAATTCATTATCACTGATATTTTACTTTACGAAACCAATCGAAATAAATCTCCTTGGAAGTCCTTTTTTTCTTCAAGGATAACGCTTCATAATATTTAAAAAAGTCGAGTTTGAGAAAATTAGTAATGGTTTGCTTTATCGACATAAGAAATATCAATCATAATACACTCGGCTATTTGCATACAAACAATCGACATCTTGCCGAGGATAAATGTTACCGGAAATACTTAGCAGTAAGTCAATACGATCTAAAAGGCGTGTTTTAAAACTATTGTGCATCTGTGGTTTCTGATAAAGAAATGAATGCAGCAGAACTCGCCACTCTTTTCGATCATTTCTATTAAAAAGCTTTATTTTGTGTTTCAAAGAGTTGACCAATATCGATTCGATAAGTTCATAACTTGTTTCTTCTTTCTGTTCAAACCAAACAAAAATACGAGAAAAGTTCACTGGTGAGACAGTTTTATAATTATTTTTTCTCTTTCACTTCCACCTTCAAATCAACTCAACCTCTCCATCGAGTTATCAGAACCCGCCAAAGTTATATCGTTCCGTATCATCCTATTTCATCCTTATAACTTCATCCACTTGATACTTTCCCTGAAACATGAAGTTGACAAGCAACTCGGCGCAAAAAAAGAACTATCTCAAAGGCACGTAATGAAAGCTTCCAGCTAAACAGAGATCAATCGTATCCTTCGCATAGAGAGCACTTAATCCTTCGCTTTCTATTGAGGAGCGAAAAAGAAAGATGAGTTATCGATCGAGGGATAGAAAACTCCGTATTTTGCCTCAGCTACTCTCCAAAGAGCGAAGGAGATATGGCGGTTAATTTATCTTTCCTTCTTACGCTCGTCCGACTTCAACCGTTCCGCCTGCCATTCATCACCTGTCCCTATTTCTTTATTCATCACCGACGTAGTTTCCTCTATCAAAATGGAAAGGAGATGCCAGGGGTATAAAAAGACTTCCGGATTCGGATGAAACTTTTTTCATCCTTGTTTTCTAGAGTTAGGATTTTCTCGTTTCGGTTGCTTTTTATCATTCCTGGAACACTCGCTTCCATTTTGCGCTTACAGGATCCTTTCTCTGGTTCAAATCCCTAATTTTTATCAAAAGAATACGATTCTTCTTTTCGTTTTAGAATCCCGAAGCAATAAATTGGGTTTTTCGTTAGATGTATAGAAACTAGTATGTCCTTCATCAAATCAACTTGTTGATACTTTACTAGGTGGTTTACTAAGAGCAGTTTATATTGTGATAATAAAGGCACAGTTAACTTACTTGCATACTTGAAACCTGTCGCTATTCACTGATATTTTAAGTCCGCTAGACAAGCCAGATAAAAACCATATCGACATCGCTAATCTTAGGCCTATTCAATGAGGATGGGAAGGTAATTAAGAGGCATTTTGACGTAAAACATTTTTCTGGAGATATATGCTAATCCGTTCTTACTCACTGATGCTAAATATCTATGCTAACTACTAATATCTATACTAACAACTATGCTATGTTTAATTTTGTATTGCGAAGTTACTCATCCTTTTTTATTATTATATGTCCCAAGAAAAAAGAGGTAAGAAAAAAATGCCCTTGCCTACAAAGCTTCCAAAAAAAGTATGTCAGAGTAATGTATGGATTTGTTAGATATAGCATCCGCCCGTATTATATGACTCAACGTGTTTATTTTATTTTTTAGTAAGATTCAGATAGAGCCAGAAATAGCCTATGGTATTGAACCATAACTATCTTAGCAATACCAAAACATTCAAACTGTCCATGATAAAAATTAAAAATAATATCGCTTCATAAATGAAATCGTCATCAAAATATTACTAACACTACGAAACTGTGTGAGTTTCAAACCGGTTGGATCAAAATCCAAAATTTATTTTTCATTGAATGATGAGGAAATTTCATAGGGAGTACTTCTCTAGTGTCAAGGTATTCTTTTTATCATTCGAGGTACCTTCCCTTGGATAATTTATTACCAATCAACCTGATCAAGTTTCGATAGGCATCAATATATTATCACTTTGCTTACTTGGCTGGATTTAAAGTTAGTATCTACTCGAGAGCTACAGAATTTACCACCTATAAAAAACGATTCCTCGACCATTAAAGAGTTTTAATGCCTCAGACCTATTTGGACACGGAATTATCGTATCTTTTTGGCTTATTTTGAACTGACTGATCTCGTAAGCGAAGCAGTCATAAGGAAAAGGATATCATCTGAGATGATTTTCTCATAAATATGAGAGGTGGTCGTGAGATTTTCATTTACAGGCGGTTATTTTTGGTCTGTGAGAAGGGTGACGTTTATTTCCGAATCCCCAAGCGGGAATTCGGCGATTGAATACTACAGACTGTGAACGATATGAATTTTGTTCACAGCTCTATTTCGCAATTTCGAATTCATATGAATGATTCACGACTAAGATAGGATTCTATGATCATTTTCCTTTCTTGTGACACTTCTCTTGATTTCGTAGGACCATTTTTTCTAATTTAATTTTGTAAAAAGAAACAATCCCTGCAGGTAACGAAAACCTATTTAACGTACATTTCTTATGGAAGAGTATACTAACTGATTTTCCCCGTGCATTAATATGGGATATCTCATCAAGTCGATGTACAACAATTGCCTTGGTCGTCAAAGGGATGGGTTGTTTATTTCCGAAACATTTTACGAATTTTACGTCTATTTTATCAAAGTTCTCGCAATTTCGAATTTATATCAATGATTCACGACTAGAATAAAATTCTATGATTATTCTCCTTTCTCGTGACACTTGTCTCAATTTCGTAGGATTATTATTTCTAATTTAATTTTATAAAAGAAACGACCTCTACAGGTGTTGATACATAATTACGTACATCTCGTATGAAAACATATTTTGTGCTCCTGGGTTCGAACCCAGGCCTTTACAGAGATGGAAATAGTTTTCCTGGGGGTTTCGGCATCGTAGAAAAACAATGCAGTTTGTTTCAGACCTCTAAGTCGAGCCGATTCTGAGATAAATAGGGGGACGGACAGACGGACGGACGGACAGACATTTGCTTTTTATATATATGATACTATACTATACCTAGTCAATATCACCATGGAAACTAGGAAAAATGTATGCCTGAGCAACAGAAAATACTATTGTTATGTGATAAATTGAATTACATATAGGAAAACATAATACATGAGGTATTATAAATAGACCCCCTGCCACTCGTCAACAGGCGGCTTACAGAGTATTAGTGAAAATATAGACGTAGGGTAGTCTTAGGTTCGATATCGGCCAACAACGGCCTCAGCGCCACGTACGTGAAATATTGTAAGTTCTTGCAACAGGCATACTAAAATCCTCACGAAAAACATAAGTGAGTAATAAAAATTGTTTTGAAGTATTATAAAATATGAAAATAATTCAAATTGGAATAACTATATTTCTTAAAGCATGATAATTAAAGAGACATTTGCCTTGTTTTCGGTTGGGCTCTGGGTTAGTTTGGGTAGATAGGGTAGATGGGGAGGGGTACAGGGTATGTAAAACTTTTCTTTTCTCTGACTCAGATAGTACATTTTTACACACAGTACTGCAGTCATGATTGACAAATACCAAACCTGTTCCTACACGGCACATTAACGACAGAGTATATTGATACTAATTTATATAAATAAAATACTATTTATATAAGGATATATGATAGTAATAGGGTATCTGTGAGTCGCTGAAATATACATAATTTTGATGAACATAGCCACATATCGAAGCTCCGATGATCAACTCTCGTACTAGTTGTTTACTATTACAACTAATAGTTGTGTTGAACATAAGTAGATTAGAAAGAATAACATATATATCCTCTAATTCTGTCTTTCCTGATTAAAATCTCGAATTGAGATAATGAGGGAACCTATATTGATAGCATAGTTTTGAAAGATCCCTATGAGTTTGTCCGCTTATGAAATTCCTAAACTTAGGGAATGAGAAACTTTCCGACTTCGAAGTCTACAGATGATTTTCGGAGTACGCCCTTAAAATTGATTTCTGTGATCTTCAAGAACAAGTCGATGGTGATAGTTTGACCACATTTGCAGATTTACGTAATTTCTTCATTTATTCACCTTTTTACCCTTCCAGCATCCAGGGAAGTTCCGACTGCAGCATTAAAATTTTGGTTATAAAAAGTTCGATTTTCTTACGTACAAAAAGTGAATTTTATGAAAAAATTAATTTGCTAAAATCCTTGGAAAAACTTGTGATTTTGGTCCGAATACTGTAAAACCATAAGAAGCATATCATATAATGTAAAAGCTCCAGGGGTGTATCAAGGATTTGTTCACGGGGAAAGTTTAAAGGATTCAATTCCGCATTGACTACTGTCCAGGTGGCAGAAATACTTCACCCAAAATCTAATGAAAAAAGCTGATTTTTAACATTTACACCCTGCGAATCTTAAGCGGTGTTTGTATGGTAAAATTGCGAGATGCCATTATCTCGCATGCTTTATTTTATTGTTGGCTCTGTGCTCATGGGAGGGGGGGGGTTGAACCCCCAAAACCACCCCCTTGGCTACACCTCTGAATAGCTCCAAACTCCAAATTCATTCCAAAGCTGCATTTTTTACTGATGTTTCCTAATTACGTTTTACTGAACTGTAAATTAATTACATTCCCTATCTACTTCATATGTATTTTAATGACAATAGGTTTTGTTACCTTTAGCAATGTAATATTGAATAAATTAATGATCATCTCGAATAAAAATTTAAATAAATAATGAAAATGCAAATAACATCACGAAATCATAAATTAATTTACACTTAATAATTTTAGATAAATCTAAATTTACTATTTTTCTTCGAATAATTATGAAAAAGAGAGGTGTGTTGCTAGCTTCTATAGCAGTCATATTTGAATGTCTAAAACTAAAGTAGAATAAGGAAATCGAATTGATAATGAAACTTTAAAATATAATTATATCCCAGTAATTTTGCGTCATAAGAATTTCCAAAGTCAGTCGAAAAGTTTCAGCCACGAAAAAGGTTTATTCAGAAGAGTAAGTTTTTGGGCTAGCGAACCCTACTAAAGATTAATGCGGTTAGTTGGTCGGTAGTTGGGTAATCCGTCGGAAGATTGGCGTAGTTTGAACGAGGTAATAGTACAGTTCGCATTACGTAGTAAAGACCCTGACGATCCCTGTAATAGGTACAGTCAATTACATGGAAACGAGGTGGTGGAAGCAACGGCAGGGAGATTTCCAAGAGTGGTAGGCTAATGGAAAATCCAGATTGGAGGGTTTACTCAGTTATTACCCTCTAACAAATCAATATTTCGTACTGGAAATAGAGTGGTACTGGTGATGAAAAATCTTATACTTAAGCTAGATTGCATTTTTAAATACCCAAGTATGATTATTTCATTATCACTCGAACGTATACTTCATATATTCGAATAACGTTGCAGATGCAAACCCTTGTTAAATAATATTTATATCCTATGCGATGTTTATTGTCAATTAACATCGTGTTATTCCGTATTTTTGTAGTAGTTAATTGATTACAAACATCATTATCCAAATAAGTCGTAACTAATTAATGACTGGAGTGGTTTTAGATTAAAAAAAATTAAATTAACGACTTTAGGTCAACTCAGTTCGACAATCACTTCCCGAAGATGAAAACTAAAGTAATATTATTGATATCAAATGGTTAAATATTAATAATAATGTAAATTATCAACTTATTTACATTGGTAAGAGAGATGTACTAAGAACAGCGTAGGTGGCATAATTCTAGTAAAACAAAATATAACTGATGCTGAAAATAGTTTTAAAGATTTGTTCTAAAATCTTCTTAACTTTATAAGAGTATGATAATGCTACATGTACAATACTACGCCAAAGATAAATGTTTCCCACTTTTGCTACTTTTTTATTCTGATGTATCTCAAATATGTTACAATTGAGCATGTTTTACCTACTAGAGCTTTCTTCTTACTTAAGGAAACCTTCCCTTAATCATACAAGTACTCAAAAAAATGTACCCAATCCTTATAAAATTTCAAAACTTTCTAATGTAATATCGATAACAGGAGGTTTTTTCATAGTTTTTGGAATTTATAACCCAATTAGAACTATTAAATAATAGTCAAATTTCAAATCCTTGCAAACGGTGCGTTTTAGGCAACCGGTGCCCCAAATCGTACCCATTTTTAAATATGTATTAAGTATTAAAATGTGTTAACGACGCGACGGTAAGAAATTTTGCAAATTCCTTCATAAATCATATTTCTCTTTGAATGGAAATCAAATTAAATTCGAACGTTAAACGTTTTCGACCTTAGGAAAACAAAATCAAAATCGATCATAACTTTCACACGAAGAACAATATATCTCTCATACATATTTAATGTCATCAGGGGCCTATTTACCATAAATCTTTTTTATCTATTCTCCTATCATCTCTTTCACCATTCGTTTTTCCAAGTAAAAGAAGTACATAAATAAAACACGCTCGCATAATCGCGTAACCAGTCCGAATCGACGTGGTGCTATTTGATAGCAAATTTTCTATTTTAAAATGAATGATTTCTGCGGAAAAGCGCGTAAACATGCCATAGTAGTTATAATACCAACTAAACCTAAATGATTCATATATATGACATGTAAATAAAGTATAACAAATGAAACTCACCTATTTCCTGGTGAAAATCCAAAAACCACAGTTAAACAGGCACTCCATTATTTTAAATCGTGTCTAACAGCTGTGACGTCATAGATTCCAATAACTAAATTGAGGTGTACCTGAGACTACATTAAGTTCTAAATCCACGTATTAGATGATACCTGAGCCCAGTATAAATGCATTATCACCCAGTACAACTGCAATTTGGGCAACTCTACACTGTATTCATAGCTAACTGATAACGATATTAATCATTTTTTCCATCCCCTTAATTCCCACATTTCCATCTACAAACTTCTCTGCCATTTCTGGAATATTACTTTAGGAAGTTAGATTTTCGGTGTTCTGCACAAATTTCATGGCATATATATATATATATATATATATATATATATATATTTGTAATGTAACAAGCGTAATATTTGCGCTAAATATAGTTTGTAGTATTATTTTCTATAAAATCCTACAGATACATTTGGGCTTAGCATCAGCTTTTTCCCGATCAAAAATATCGGTTTTTTCAGCTCAGATCTAGTTTGCTGCAATTGAAATTGACGGTGGAGACGTTCCTGAGAAAGCATCGCATTCAAATAAAACTTCATAGTATTTTTCAGTTCCGTACAACTGCATCTCTGAAATGTAAAAGCAACTGACTACAGTCGGTGCTAAGATTTTCCTTCCGTGAGAGAGCGCAACAGAGAGACGAGGGCCGTTATGCGTTTGGGATGCCGACGAATTCCCTCAATTCGGGTACCTTTTGCGAGTTTCAAGCATATTACCTAGGCAGAGCTTGTCGAAGGACTAAAAGACATACCTTCGCACATCATAGAAAGCTCTTCACTCTCGATGCCCGCCTCCCTCCAGTTTCCCCTCTTTGTGGAATGCTTATAGTACAGGAAAGCCCACGAAATTTGCAAACACCCATGCCGGCGAAATTCTACGGTTCGCAGCCCTGTCGAAGAAATGCGACATTTTGTAATATCTTCTTTCATCAAATAGCAATGTCTTCTTAAAAGAAAGAATGCTTCGTTATCTCCACAGCAGATTTTTTTCACTTGTTTCGTCAACGAAATAACATCTTCCGCTGGAAGATGTCAACTCGTACACGAAAGTAGTCAAATGAAAATCTGCTGTGGAAATTACGACGAAGTATTCCTTCTTTTAAGACGTGAGTTGAGTTTCACGAAGTTAAGATTAGGCACTTTAATTTTAAGCAATGTTTTGCTCTATCGCTGTAGCCACTCTTCACGGTCGGAAGTTGTTGCTTTCATTTCTTCATAAGACTTGCATTTGGTAATTGGCATTACAGAGAATTTAACTTAAGTGTTCTACTTTTCGGTAGGTCCATGTGCCCTAATATTCCCTATTCAAAGCCTTTTCTTTCGTTACCTGGTAACTCACTCCCCCCTTTATTTCCTCTAACATCTTTTGCCTCTACCTTCCCCTCTGTCTTTTCCCTTGCATTCTACCCTCTATTACATTCTTCAGCAATCCCTCTCCTCTCAATATCTGACCCACCCATTTCTTTTGTCGGCGCTTAATTACTTCAATTAAAACCCTTTCCTCCCCGACCATTTCTAGCACCTCTATGTTTGTTTTTCTATCCACCCAGCTCACCTTTTCCATTCCACGACACACCCACATCTTAAATGACTCCAATCTTTTGATGTCCTCCTTTAGTAAGGTCCATGTTTCACACCCATACAGTCAAACACTCCATATCAAGGATTTTACCAATCTTTACCTGATTCCTTTATCGAGACGCTTTGTCATCAATTCCCTTCGCTTCATAAAAGCTTCCTTGGCCAATGCTACTCTTTTTCGAACCTCATCTCCACACCTCCCATCCCAAGATAAAACACTACCCAAGTACGAGAATTTGTCCACCTATTCTAGTTTTTCCCCATCCACCCTGACCGTTAACTTAGCCATCTTTCCCTTAGTGAATCTCATTACTTTAGTTTCACTTACGTTTATTTCCATCCCATATTCCCTTGTCTTATCGTTTAGGCATTACAGAAAGGGACATTAAAAACATTATGGAGTGAAAAGTGCCACGAAAGAAGATAAGAGAACGGGATAGAATCTCTTTACTACATTTTGTGTTATATCAGAATTATTTGCTTTCCCGCGACCTTATGAATTATGAATGTCATGAATAAGGAGGCTATCTCTCTCTCTCTCGAGCGTTTCTCTCAAATTTTCATCACCTCGTTTTCACTTAGTATTTTAAATAGAGATCATGATACGTCAGATGACGAAGTATACGTTTCGGAATCATATTCAATAGCCGAAGCCTTCGCTAGACAAAAGGCTAATCCGTACATCGCATTTTCTTCTAGTAATCAAGAGCGGTAGATAGCCATTTTACTTCTTTAGTCAGTTTTGAAACATTTTTGCACGAAAACGTGTACTAAAATCTTTCAAAATATTCTGAAGTCCATTTAAAAAATATTGATGTATCTTCGTGGGTCGAAAAATCGTTATCTGGGTCACTCTTTAGTCTATGAACAAGTGTTACTATCATAATAAACTAATGAGGCAATTCAATCTCTTGCGTTAAGGGTAATAATGCTCCTGCTGTTCTTATCTTGGGGAATAAAATATTATCAATTCTTAAGTGGGGTTTTTTGGGTATTTTTCCGAAATTCTAAACGGAAATACTTGTTGGCAACGGTCTTCTGATTTAAAGTTTTGATAACATTATCTATAGGGAAATAAAATCCTAAGGGAACAAATGGAATTTACTTAACGGATTTACGCGACCCCAAGTAAATCCATTTGGTAGATTCGCGGGTCGCGCAAAAGCAGGTCGTGCCCAGTATCTTGATCAGAGAAAAGTTTGGATAATTCAGGAGAACCGACAATTTGGAACGGTCAGCAGATCAGATTATCTTAATGATACAGAGAAAAATGTATGACTTTTGCCTTTTTTTCATTCTTATTTACGGGAGTGTTAATACGAAAGCTACTGTGGTGTGATTGATGTTGGACAATGGCATTCATTTAGGTCACCCTTTATTGAAAGCTATGAAAATTACTAGTCTCATTTTAATCCACTTCAGAGGACTTTTTCCACTTGCAGCATTATGATTCCTCAATGAGGAATGCGAAGGAATACTACCTCACTCCTCATCATGCCCAGTAATCCCCATCTCCTCTCCCGAGTTTCGGTAACCAAAGGATAAACAGATGTGAAAAATAGTGACATGACTGGGGCTCGAACCCAGGTCTCCTACTTACCGGGCTGGTATTCTAACCACTAAATCTCCATGGAGCTTAGAATACTTGCCCGGAAAGTGGAAGACTTGGGTTCGAGTCCCAGCCATGTCACTATTATTCACATCTGTTTACCCTTGTGTTAATGAATAGGGTTTATGCCGTTTTCTTTTTCTGTAAACCACTTCTCCTCTCCTCCAATTTTTTTCCAAAAATAGACCGAGAGTACCTCACAATGATCTCCTTATGTTTGACATTTTCTAATCTCCCGGGAAAATGATTTTTTCTAACCCCTAATTCCCCACATTTCCATCTGCAAACTTCTGTGTCATTTCTCACTTGTCACTATAAGACCTTTCTTCAATAATATAACTTTGCTTTGAATAAAATGTATCAACAGGAAAAATTTAACGGACATATAACTGCAAACAGATATTCCTTAGGCAAAAACATCTGAACGGAAGGGAAATTATATAGTAACTCTTACGACCGAGAATAGATGTTATCAACATATGAACAAATTTGATAAAAGAAATGAAATGTAGCGCGTGAGTTTATAACGTTACTAACATCATATGAACGGAGGCGAGATTGAGACTGAAAGTGTCTTCCATCTAACTCATAATCCAATATCTAATAATTTCCATCAAATGCTAAAGGCAATCTTGTCGTAATAGCCACGGGTATGATGCAAGGTTCATTACATGCTCCATTCTCTTGAAAAATTCAGCTCTGGGGTATCAACTTGGTCTCCTTCCTACCTCTTTGCCTTCGAAGATACATCACAGGAACTGGTTGTAATTTAGTGTACCTCTAATTAGATTTTCTTTTCTTCGTCCTGTTCAAAGCGATCTATTTTCTTTTAAATCTTATAGCAATTTTTCATTTAATATAACTATTACGCAGCTTCTTTCGTAATTTTCGGCTTTTTTGACTGTTCGCATCTCACATGAATTTAACAACATGCTTCAACCAAACGTCTTGATGCACTTTTTCTCTGCTCTCTATTTGATTATAAGGTGATAAGTTGTTCTTGTTTTGAAAAGTTTTTCCAAGAACATTCTTCTTTTGAACTCCGTCTCACATTGTGTTGTTAATAATACCTCCAGGTAGCAAAATTTTTAACTTGGTCCAAGTTAGTGTCATCCACTTTTAGTCAGTTTTCACGTTTTTTGTCGCGTGAGGTCATTGAGGGTAAACAGAAATAATCGAGAACTCGTAAACGTAGAAGAATGAGTTGAAACGGTGAGGTATAACTAGTAAGGAATCGCATTGAAGAAGGGATAGAGCATCTTCTCAGCTGGTTACCTTTCTATTGACTTAGATTAACTTTCCCAGTAACGTATTAAAAACTTCTAAGTAGGTCAATCCCTCCACCAGGGTTTTCAGTCGGAGTTTCTCGTAATTTTCACACGCGCTTTAAAGTCTCATTTCACTTTAGTAAGAAAACACTCCTCTTCCATTGCAAATTGTTTGGAATTATGAAATGATAACATTTTATTCACATTATTTTGATGTATTTCGCATCTCACCGTTTCCATCTTATTTAATAGTTATTTCGATTTTTTACGGCCTCTGGATTTACTCTCTCAACTTTGGTAAAATCGGTTTCGGATTCGATTCCCGATGGGGATCCATGTGACGAATGTTCTTAGCTATTCCAGCAATATTAAATTCACTACTACTACTTGAATTTTTAGTTGTCCTCGTGTATTTTTTCAGTTAATTCTCATCTCAAATTTAAGTAAATTTTCGACATTTTTATCCGAATGCAGAGTTGTTTCAATCACAAGCATAGCTGTCCTCTTTTAGCTCACCACCTGCTCCAAAATCCATCAACTTTTCTTTCCGTTCTATTTTAATTCTTCGAAATTCGTTGATGAATTCCCTTACTGCGGTATTTTCCAATTATTCGCACCATTTTACAACATGGTTCATCAACATGTACCGGATAACATTTACACCTCAATCTGATTCGAATAGATACTCTATCCGCCAACCCCAGCACTCATTCAATTTCCGATCTAGTTCAAATCGACACGTTTACATAATTGAGCGAGTTTTGTGGTGAAGGGTGATAAAATAGTGAAAACAAACATGGAAATAAAATGGTAAATTTACGCGAGAAATCGTTGAATGGCCTGTTTTTGTTGACGTGATCCAATAAATCTTCCGAAAAAATACGGATCTCAACTACTAACTGTTGATGATATAATTTAATGGATGTTCGCACAAGTGACTGGATTTGAAGTACCGAAAAAGTATGGTAAAACGTACAAGTAACATACAGATAACATTTTCATCGTACGTTTTACCGATTTTATTTCTCAGATGTAGACATAAGAATTCCCTATTTTTTCCTTGCCTTTTTGCCGGTGTTAAACATCAGATGACATTTTATTCCTTAATTTAATCAGATTAAAGTAGCTTAACTGTAATTTTACCTTCTTTTACCTATTTATTTTGTTTGATAAGAACTAACTATTAAATTAACATTAACAATGAAATGGAACATACCTGGATATGGATATCTTCCTGGAGATATTTGGGGGGATAATGTAATGTTTAAAATAATGCGCTGAAAATACAATAAAACTAGAGTGTATGCGAGAGGTAAAAATTCAAATCAAAATATACATAAATCAAATAGCAAATTGTTAAAGCAAAGTTATGTCTCACCCGCTTTTAAAAATGATTTAGGTCATTTATTACCATGGTATCAAAGCGGAACTGAATCGAGTACCGAAACCGAAAAAAACGTAATTTTTTCAGGAAGGAAACCGAAGAATATAAGTCCTTGAACCTGAATCTAAACCGGAAGCCGTTCTCACCAAATAAAATAGTAGTTACATAAAAAATGCAACTGCATCTTTCAACTCCCTCATTAACATTAAAATTTTAATAAGTGAACCTCTTTTATTGTTTCTTATATCAATAGTTTTATTCTAAAATATACGTGAAAGGAAATTATGCAAGTGCCACGCATGATATTAACCTTGTACGGGAATTATTTTATTGGAGCGAAAGAAAAACGTTAGAACCGGTTTAACGCTTGCTGTTGCAGTGAAACTGGAACCGAACTCGGCGATTTAATTCAACAGCAGCGAAAACCTGAACAAAAATAATTACGGTTAGATGGTTTATTTCCTACTCCTACTTTTAGAAGGCTTATTCGGACTATTTTCGAGGATAGGGTGCGTATTGTTAAACTCCCTTACTTGCTAGGAGTACGAAACTGGGGTATGCTCTCGTGAGTAGCCGTAACATTCCATGTAAGGAATCCATTCCGAAAATTGGTGACCTCGCCGAGGTTTCTCTTCCTTGCATGGCCTCCTGCGTCTAACTTTCCGTAGATACCACTCCGAAACCAAGAGGAAATTGCCCTGTCGCCGTATCTCAACACTAGGACTTCCGCCAGCCCTGAAAAGACCAGCAACACGAAGGGCTTGGCGATCTCTTCCGACTTAATTTCAAGATTTTAGGAACGTAGAACGTAATACACCATAAGTGCGATACGCGTTGCTAATCCGTGTGAATGACGCTTGCTTCCTGAAGCATTAAGCAAGCATGATAATTTCATTAGCTGCTCCTTTCCGGACAGGGAATGAGGGAGGAGGCCCTGGTGGACAAAGTCCATTCCCCCGCACCAAAATGGAGAAATCCGAATTAATATGCTTCGCGGAGGCAGGGAACGCTGATCTCTCCAAAATTACACCAAAAGCCACTCAGCGTAGGCTCGAGTTGCGGTCGAGATTCACACATGACCTCGCCCACTAAAAACGTGGCGACTATCCAAAGGACTAAATATCACATTTTAGAACCTACGTCACGGTGAGGGAATTTTTAAAGGTTCCAGAAAGTGCCATATTCCTCGCCGCAAACATGTAGCGGCATCTGGCCTAAACATGAGGCCTTAACTATTTACACTTGAAGAATGATAGATAACTAGAAGCGGATTAACGTGATAACCGTAAAAAATCATCATTTTTCTATTAAAATTATGCTACCTTATCAATCATTCCTGTGCATTCCACTATTATAGGTCTAGTACTCATAGTTCTCCAACGATTTCCAGTTTTACGATTTTTCACAGATATACAAGAGGAAATAAATTTAAATAATAAAACATTCAGATTTTAATAATAGGGGTGATTATTTCTCATTATTTTCTAAATTTAAATAAACATTCATTCATCCACCTAATTTCGGAAAACCCAAATACCTTGTGCTAAAGATATATATTTACTTTATTTTCTCTCTAGTGATTTTTGGCACTTTTACAGTTTTCCAGTTCAGCATTCACATATCGGATAATCTCCTCCATGTCAATGCAAGAAGTAACGCATACCTGTAGGCTAACCAGTGGGTCCGTAATATGAACACCTTATATTGTGAACTGCAACTCAGTTTGAGGATAACATTACGAATATTAAATTTGTTTAAAACATATCAACTTTTTCACGTTTCTCGCTTTTATGGTATTGATTTGGTCCAGTAGTAAACCATTAATCAGTTGAGTATGTTTATCTTGGAATAAAAGGTGGAGGAATTAATTCTAAATCATTTATCGACTCTGCTCTGCTTTAAGTTCTGCTTTCTGTATATAATTCCGAGAAAGTCTGTCAATCTCAAAAGGGAAATTTAATAACTGAAGAGGGGAACGCTTTAAGTTCAAATAAAAGTGCCTTTTAAAAGAGGATATGAAGTTTCCGTAGCCTTTTGATTTCCTTTTTTTGAATTAATTATTCATTAAATTGCTTGCTTTTTTTAAATCAAAATGCCACCAAGATATGCAAATGGGTTGAACGAATTAACGAATGCGTCCATCACCCATAATATATTGAAATATATTACAGGATTTATTACATTAGACTATGAGTTATTGTACCATAATTTATTTCTTTAGTTGCTGCCTTTTATCTTTCGAAATACAACTATATTTTTTCTTATGTTGCATTTTACGATCGTCATCTCACTCAAATTTCCTTATTTATATTATGAAATGTGTTTTATTTTCCTTATTTTGAACGTAAACATTAATATTATTATTTAATGACCAATTGTTATTAATTTTGAACGATCATACTTAATAACTTTAATTTCATTAAACATATCTATTATATACACCTCCATATTATAATGGGCAGTAATCGTTCTTTATTCTTCAATTGTGTTTTCTTTCTATGCGCGTAAATAAAAAGCATTCTGCTAATCTTGCATAAGCCGATTCCTAGTTAGAACTTTAAATACGAAATTGATGAGTTGAAACGTAAGATTTAATTTCCATCCTCTTCATTTTACGAGGAAGCGAAGTGTGATAAATAAAGTACTAATATAATGAATATTAAAGGGACACTCTGAAGTAGAAAATAGCATTGCAGAACATTGAGAAATCCTATGGAATTACGGAGATGAAAACAGTCTGTCCGAACCGAGGACCGAACCCGGATATTTCACCTGCAAGGCGACTGCTACAGCTGTTAAGAAATGTTGCTGGAACATTCTGTTTGGGAAGCTTTGTAGGTAAGGAAAAGGTTCAAGTTCTGGTCCTGTCACACTATTTTAATGTTAGGTTTTCCTAAGATATTTCCAAGGTAAACACCTTTACATGTAAAGTCACTTAACCCTTTTTCCTTGCCTTCAGAAATGCCATGAGTCATGGTTCAAGTCTCAGTTTTCTCAGACCTTTCATGTTCGCTCTCCCTTATGAATTTTCCTATAAGCACGACTTAACGTGCAAAGCAAACTTAAACCCTTCCTTTAACGTAACACATTTAGATTGAAACCTCTCGCCGTTCTAAGGACATCCCAGGATATAATCTTTAAGCAGTACATCATTTCGCAGGAAAACAGTACTGAAATTTCGATTCTTAGGGACGTAGCAATTCCTAAAATCCCGAGGAATTAGATTACAGCCCCATAATCGCTCGTAAACAACAGAAATTACACNTAATAATAGGGGTGATTATTTCTCATTATTTTCTAAATTTAAATAAACATTCATTCATCCACCTAATTTCGGAAAACCCAAATACCTTGTGCTAAAGATATATATTTACTTTATTTTCTCTCTAGTGATTTTTGGCACTTTTACAGTTTTCCAGTTCAGCATTCACATATCGGATAATCTCCTCCATGTCAATGCAAGAAGTAACGCATACCTGTAGGCTAACCAGTGGGTCCGTAATATGAACACCTTATATTGTGAACTGCAACTCAGTTTGAGGATAACATTACGAATATTAAATTTGTTTAAAACATATCAACTTTTTCACGTTTCTCGCTTTTATGGTATTGATTTGGTCCAGTAGTAAACCATTAATCAGTTGAGTATGTTTATCTTGGAATAAAAGGTGGAGGAATTAATTCTAAATCATTTATCGACTCTGCTCTGCTTTAAGTTCTGCTTTCTGTATATAATTCCGAGAAAGTCTGTCAATCTCAAAAGGGAAATTTAATAACTGAAGAGGGGAACGCTTTAAGTTCAAATAAAAGTGCCTTTTAAAAGAGGATATGAAGTTTCCGTAGCCTTTTGATTTCCTTTTTTTGAATTAATTATTCATTAAATTGCTTGCTTTTTTTAAATCAAAATGCCACCAAGATATGCAAATGGGTTGAACGAATTAACGAATGCGTCCATCACCCATAATATATTGAAATATATTACAGGATTTATTACATTAGACTATGAGTTATTGTACCATAATTTATTTCTTTAGTTGCTGCCTTTTATCTTTCGAAATACAACTATATTTTTTCTTATGTTGCATTTTACGATCGTCATCTCACTCAAATTTCCTTATTTATATTATGAAATGTGTTTTATTTTCCTTATTTTGAACGTAAACATTAATATTATTATTTAATGACCAATTGTTATTAATTTTGAACGATCATACTTAATAACTTTAATTTCATTAAACATATCTATTATATACACCTCCATATTATAATGGGCAGTAATCGTTCTTTATTCTTCAATTGTGTTTTCTTTCTATGCGCGTAAATAAAAAGCATTCTGCTAATCTTGCATAAGCCGATTCCTAGTTAGAACTTTAAATACGAAATTGATGAGTTGAAACGTAAGATTTAATTTCCATCCTCTTCATTTTACGAGGAAGCGAAGTGTGATAAATAAAGTACTAATATAATGAATATTAAAGGGACACTCTGAAGTAGAAAATAGCATTGCAGAACATTGAGAAATCCTATGGAATTACGGAGATGAAAACAGTCTGTCCGAACCGAGGACCGAACCCGGATATTTCACCTGCAAGGCGACTGCTACAGCTGTTAAGAAATGTTGCTGGAACATTCTGTTTGGGAAGCTTTGTAGGTAAGGAAAAGGTTCAAGTTCTGGTCCTGTCACACTATTTTAATGTTAGGTTTTCCTAAGATATTTCCAAGGTAAACACCTTTACATGTAAAGTCACTTAACCCTTTTTCCTTGCCTTCAGAAATGCCATGAGTCATGGTTCAAGTCTCAGTTTTCTCAGACCTTTCATGTTCGCTCTCCCTTATGAATTTTCCTATAAGCACGACTTAACGTGCAAAGCAAACTTAAACCCTTCCTTTAACGTAACACATTTAGATTGAAACCTCTCGCCGTTCTAAGGACATCCCAGGATATAATCTTTAAGCAGTACATCATTTCGCAGGAAAACAGTACTGAAATTTCGATTCTTAGGGACGTAGCAATTCCTAAAATCCCAAGGAATTAGATTACAGCCCCATAATCGCTCGTAAACAACAGAAATTACACGAAATTCCTCCACCAGACGCTTTCCTTCTCAAATAATCTTCCAGGAAAACTTCCCTTCTTTCCACGTATTTACATATTCAATCAATCCTGGGAAGATAAAGCTAACCTAATGGGGTGCTACTTTTCAGGGACTCATTTTCCTAAGTTCTGCGACGGAGGAAGAAAGAAAGAATTTCTTTTCCTCGTAACTCACTCCTCCCATCCTTGGGGAGGTGACGAGAGGAATTTTTGATAGTTTCAGAAAAAGGGTCCGATTTCTCAGAGTGAAATCAATTACCCGATGTGCTCCATTCTTTTATCTTTCCCCTTCGGAGAGTATTCCTGGACGGAATCGCTCCAAGCCCCTTTAATTCTGAGTGGAACTGAAAAGAAATGGAACGAGGCAATACATAAAATGAGTTTGGGAAACGATTTCCTCTTGCGGTGCATAATTATCTAGGGGAACTCCCCAAATCGTCGCGCAGTGGTGGTGAATGACTGCAATCGGTAATGAGGTTGTCTGGGGTCGACGAAAATCTTTTCCGTAAAAATTCCATTGTTCGGGTATGTTTTGAATGCTCCTTCGGGAAAAATTCCCATCGTCTGTAACGTCGCTTGCCAGGCCTTCATTATTTTTAACCAAGGAGGTCTCTCGCAATACGTGAAGAACCTTAATGAGCCTGTTAATGTCGTCTCTCCCTACCTCTGGAAATCTGTCCTTTCTGCTTTCCACTCGAACCCATAAGTGGATGACTTAAGTTGGTGTTTTCGACCTATGTTTACTTTCCATTTCTTTCCGATCGCTCTCTTCAATTTAAATCAGAAAGAAGTTCCTTTAGGTCAATTTCTGAGAGGTGCAATGCTTTCATTTGTAGCCCTTTACGTTGACTTTATGTAATTGATCCTGAGGTATTCAATCGATTACACTTTGCCACTGTTTGTAGATTTATAACTTAATGTAGTCCATAGGACGCCTCAATTTAGTTATGGCCATCTGTGAGGTAACAACTGTTTGACATGAGTTTTAAATAGCACCTCGTCGAATAGCACTGGATATGGGATTATGCGAATGTGTTTTATTTATGTTACGCTATACAAAAGAAATGGTGAAGGAATTTAATTAATAATTAGTATTATAATTTATTTCTTCGCAATTGCATTCAAGTAGACTGAATAAAATCTGCAAGGTATTGGTGACATGTCGTATTACGAAAATATAAAATATGATTACAAATTAAACAAAATGAAAAAAATATATTGATGAGAGCACACAGTGTCATTCGACTTTCCCTGTGTTACCTTGAAATATTAAAATCGATTTTGGGCGAACTACATTACGTGAATTATATCATTACATAAAAATGAATAGCTTAAATACCTATATTTGTTTACACAGGGAAGTATCAAATTAAATTTACAAAACAATTTGACACTGTAAAATATTTCAAACATGTATATCACCAATATGTTCATGATAGTATACATATCTATATCCAGCGGAATATATTATGATCCGTTGGATACGCCTACAGCGAATATTCAGGCTTATTTAATAACATTTTAATGAGACTTTACTGAAATCTCTGATATTTTTCGAGGAATTTATTTTACAATTTTATGCCCATAGGGGTTGACGGGTTCTTTTAAACATACTTAGACTAGGATATAATACCACGTTATTTCCTCTAGTAATATATCGTAGTTGTAGCGTGGTTGGCTATTTTCAAATTATGTTTGGTGCCTAATAAGCAACATTATTTTCTTACGTGTGGATATACTGTCAAATATTTCTTATCCTGTAATTTGAGAAAACTCTTCCAAGGAATTTCATTTCCTCTACCATCTTAATCCTTTGCTTTTGCATCTATGAAACTGAACAAACGAAAAATATATGACTCAATAACACAACACCAAGGTGAAAGTTGCATCATACCAACTTTACAAAAAAGAAATCGATCGATGAAGCCTTAACTTTGTGGAATTCCATTTAGGATAGGTAAGAAATGACTTAGCCAAATTCCACAGTAGGGTTTTTTAATATAACGGCGACCGGTTTCGAACTACAAGTTCATCATCAGGCACAAATATGCAAAAAGTTCCCTGTATATATACTTGAGGGAAAAGATACACAACCAATCACAAAAAGGTAGGAGCAAAATTAGTTGGCATTGGAGGGTTTGGGATTCGGGGGTGGAAGAGGGAGTAGGGTTGCAGTGGACAGCAGGGGGGAAGGGCTCGGAAAAAGGTGCATGTTTGAAAGCGTGTAATTATGTTTAATGTGTTGTATTATTTCCATTTGTTCGAGGTAGAATAATTTGCGGCCTCCTTGTTGGCAGTGTAAAAGTGTGGTTGAAAAGTCAGAATGGTGCTTATTGTCTAAAAGATGTTTAGCAAAATGTGATGTGTGTGAGTTGGTTTTGAAAGAGTGTTGATGTTCTTTAGCCCTTATCT
>KZ309012.1:347171-378609 GCA_000376725.2 Ladona fulva
CTCCCCTTCTTGTGTGAGCGTTTTCCCGCACCGTGGGTTTTTCTCTGAAAGCCTTCAGCCGAGGAGTTTTTTTCCCGCAACCCTATCCTTTACTTTTTACTGTATTTGTTTTAATAATTTTTAATTTCTGGAATTCTGTGTGAAATGTATGACTTTTGAGGTTAGGTGTAAGAGAGGCCCACATGGGCCTAACCTTGCCGAATAAAGTTTTCTGTAATAATAATTTCTATGCTAGAAAATAAAACGTGATGACATAATTATAATAATGAATATGAATTCGTCAAGTTCTTAATATTTTCGCATTCAAGCATACTTATTTCAGGAAAGTACATTATATATTCTATAAGGATTTTTACGTACATAATTTTAGCAGCAAATCGAAAATCACCATGGAGTGATAAATAAGTAAGTTAATTGGTTATTCTTTTTTCACGATATGAGTATTTTCTCTCTTGAACACTTGAATCTCTTCGTAACTTTTCAGCTATAATTAGGTAGAATTACTTAAATTATTAGTAAGACCAATATAATTATAGGTAGTATTATCTTAGCTGTCAGTTGAATTATATAAACTATTATTTTAATCAACTTGAAGGTGAAAGTGTCCCTTTTGATGAAGCCGTGATGAAAGGAATCATGCGTTTATATGATACCTAATCTGAAATAATAACTTCACGATAAAGTACAATAATTTCTAGTTCAATATGTGAAATGAGTCGACTTTTGAAAAACCACTTCTGCATGCGGGGCAACTTTATTTTACATCCGAAACTATAAATTGGGGAGAAATAGTACAGAAGTTTGTTTGGGTTTAATTAGCAACGTAGTACGTCTAAATTTATCGAGCGCGTACGAGAAAGCAAAGGAAGCCTTTCCCGGAATTCTTGCACATTTACCCAACCACAAGAACGGAGAGTGCCTATCTTTAGTGTTCTTCCATTTTAAACCAAACTCGCGGAATAATTCTTCGCGCTAGACACTTATTTTCCGGAATCTCAAACTTTCTGTATTACGTATTTCCGGCTAGCTTACCAGGCTAATGTAATATAATTACCTTTTCTAGAATGAATTAAACTAGGTGAACCAACAAAGTGCGATCGCGATGTAGTGACTTCTTCAATTTTTTTATTGTTTGCAAATCTCATGAGGTCCTCTTCACCTTTCCATTCTCCTGGAATACGACGCGGTAATTTTGTTCCGCTTCGAGTCCCAGGAGATGGCGAATAAATATGAGGCAGAATTTAAATAAACGCAAGACTCATCGTGGGAGGCAGGCAAACTAAAACGCTGGAAGAGCCAGAAAAGAGGAAAGAGCTCGCGATTTTTACTTCGACTTCGCTGAATTTATGGTGTATGTTTGATTAAAATATGGTTAAATGCTCCTCTATGAAGTAATCGGTATATAATGTTATGTATCGTATTATCGTATGTTATATATGTATCGTAACTAAGTTTCCGTTCATTCTCAAGTAAGATATGGTTGGTATCATAAATCAGACTGATAAGAAATAAGCTTAGTCATGCGTGTTGATTAACATGGTAACTTATCATTTTTTTACAGCAAAATATTTTATTGAAATTGTTTACAATAAAGCCATTACCAGATTTCTATCAGTTCATCGTTGAATATACCCTCAGTGAGTATGATCGGAATTTCTCTCTATCCCAAGGAAACGCATGAAATACTGGTAATTTTTTAGAAATGTATTTGTAAATTTTTGCAATTTCATGCTGTACAGTATACATCTACTTGCAGATACATCCAAAATTGCCCTGTCATGTTAGAAGATAAAGGCTTCCATTAATGTACCTTACTCATTTTTTCGTATACTATTATAATAAGTAGTGTGGTAAGAGTTATCATTCTGGCGAGTCTCAGTTATATTAAGAGACGTTTAGTTAGAGGGATATGTGATACATCAAAAAATTAAGGCTTCTTTACTCATAAATAAAAACACAATAGTCTCTAGGACAATTTATTTATATAAATATAATTTAAAAAGACATTAAACCAAATACAATTGGTCTGCGTTGAATTGTGGTGTTGCATATTTTATAATTTTTATAAATACTTTGTCCTTTGGACTGTCATTAATTTCATAATACCACGAAGTTACGGCCGAGATATCCAGTTCATTCTTCAGTCATTCTTTGGATTCTTGACAATATACTTATGTTTTACTTAAAATTACATAATTTAATTTCCATACCCTTCCTCAAGTCCTACTACCATATCTTGATGAAAGAAATATCATTTATCTTTTGGTACGAGATGAAGAAAAATGTATCTGTTATATACTTTTGTCTCAATCTTGTTCAGTGTTGTTATTAGCCACCTTTTTTCGATTTCAACTCACAGTGCGATGTTTCTTCGCAGAAAGTTTCTCGGAGAAAGAAAATCAGCTACATTTTGACTTTCTCCTATTTAAACAAACACTGAAAATGGTTACTGAACATGGTATCGAGAAAAACCTAATTCCATCCCAACAGTAACTTATCTGCATTTCAAGAAGTAATAGTAATTTTGAAAGCCTTTCGGCAGCTGAGGTAATTTCCCTCGTGGGCTCCCAGCGGGATTCGAACCCGGGACCACCATCACCGAGGGGAACGCGCTACCCACTTGGTTAACCGAGATCCCCCTCCTGTTTCGGAAGAACATAAAATAGATGAGCTTCGTTTTGCAGAAAGGTGTGCAATGTTTCATTGGTATTCTTAGGATTCTGGTATTGTTACAATGTTTTCGTAACGATGAAATCGTGTCCTCTTATTTGACTCAAACACCGTTCAGTGGACCCCAATGGTCATTTCCTTACTAGAAATAATAAGCTGCGAGGTTCCTTTTACGCCGCAGATGTTTCCATCACCATTTTTCTATCTCTTTGTTATTCTGCTCCACATTCCCTTCCCTGCTGGTCATTTCCTCACCTCTCATTACTTACTTTCCGTTTTATACCGTTCCATTCCCATCATATTTCCCTCTTATCTCCCCTTCGCTTCCAATTTTCTCTTCTCCTTGCCATTTCACCCTCCATTCCACGGGGAAAAGGATAATCCGTGGGAAGAGGGAGCGGGAGCGTTGGTTTAAGCACGCGGAAAAACGCTCTTTTTCCCTTCTCTTTCTCTCCCTCTCAGCCCTTACCCCGGCCACTTGTCCCAACGCACTATTTCCCTCCGCTTTTTTGATCCGTGTTGTGTTTGTATAGTGCGGGAGAGGAGGATAGCAGTCCTCCCACGCCCGGGGTGAGAATGTCGTAGATACAAAAGTCCGGGAAGGCGCAGTGAGACGGGTTTTCGTGGGGTTGCGGGTGGAGGAGTGGGGGCGGGCGACGAGAGGCGCACTGCGGCGAACTTTCGACTCCCGTCCTCCTTTGTTCTTCTTTCCTTCTTCATTTACGTAATCAGCGGCCAACGAATTTGTTTTTTAGCGAGCAATGACCGGAAAGTATTAGCGAAACGATTACCATTTCGAGAGATTAATGAAGTGTTCGCTGTTTTCAACATTATCTCATCCGCGAAAGGAAATGTCCTAAATAAGAGTGTGAGAAGGGCCGGCCGGATAATGTCTGAATATCCTGTCTATAAAGTATTCGTCGTAATAAGGATTTATAAATATACCCTCCTCAGGTTATATATTGGCATCAACGGTCTTGGTTTCGGTGTTGGGTCAATCATCATCAGCTTCAGAAACTTCGCGTTAATAGCTGAAATACAACACAAAGGAGGGGAAGAAAAGATTACCAACCCACGAAAACAACGTTAGTTCATATTGGGTTAATGAAGGGAGGAGATAATGAAAGAATAGGGCAGGTTAACAATTTTGGAGGATTCTCGGAAAAAAGGAATTCATTAATAAGAGGAGGAAAATGGTGTGTGTGGTAAAGTATCTGGGATATTTTTCTAGGATATCTAATTTGTTATTTTTGAGCTTTAATGAAGGACTAAGGATAAAAAGTCTTAATGGTGATTTTTTAATAGTATTGTTAAAAGTGCTTCGACAGCTAAGGTCATTTCGTACGCAGGCCCCCACCGGGAATCGAACCAGGACCGCTTTCACGGCAGTTGAACGCGTTGCTCACTTTGTGTTGTTGTTGTGGTTTTTACCTCATCGTGGTCTTTGGGTAGTTATTTAGGAAAGCTCAATGTTTTTCATACTATGAATATATGTATGCACCTTAGCTTATACATTAGCATTTATTCGTGTACTTTATTTCATTAGGAATTATTTTCCGTCAAATCTCGCTGGGCATGATCTAATATATTAAGTATTCAACGTAGAAGCAGGTTTGAACCTCAATGTCTACACCGTTAGATACCAAATGTTACTTATGGATGGAATACTTACTAGGCAATATTAGTTGGGAGGTAGTCTGCCTTTACTTTCCTCGGTAAGTAAGATATGAGAGGAAACTGTCAGATTAGTGAAACGGAATAAATAAAACTTTTCGTCGTATTTAATAAGATTAATGCACTTTTAGGCACCACTCGTGCCTCCTTAGATTTCATAATGCCACAGCCATCAACAAGAATGAGAAAGAGTGAAAGGAAGATAAATCTTCTCTATCCCAAAAGACAAATGAAAAATGTTCCTCCCTGACACCTAGCCAAAGAAAACTTTTACGCCCTATAGATTATCTCTTTATGTAATTGTTCATACTCAGGTAAACGACTATACAACTACCGAAGATATGAAAGAAAAAGGCATATGTCTATGTCTATGTGAGTACCCTGCAAGCTGCCTTTCGGCGTGTGGCACGGGGTGCATGCACCATGACACTATTTCCTTAATCGATTATTTTCCCCTATCGTTCCCGGAAAAAAATGAGTTGCCCTAAGATTCCCATCTTGCGTCCTAAAGCATCTGAGTGACGCTCACTGATTTATCGTAGTAATTCTTCACAAAACGTATCGCCTTCCGCTGCACCTTTTCTAATTCTTGAATTATTTCGTTATTTGACACTTTGTCTTGATACTTAGGCATCGTAATTATTGTTTATTTAGATTCTTAGCAGTTCTGCTCATCAATTTGGTTTTCTTACGTTGGTTTGAATCTATCCTAAAGACGGGAAATGTTTGTTCTGGGATCTTTATGAACTTCGGTTGTTTTTAATTTTAAACCTGGTTCAACATATATACATCTTCTTTACCTTATTTAAGAAATTTTTGCAGCGATGTCAGTATTCTTTTTTCCCATCCTCTTGTTTCTAACTTACTTTCATAGAGTTAGAAAGCTTAAGTTGTTCTAAAATGGTCTATTAATGCACGTCCATAGTCTCTTGCTTTCACAGTTTAGTGGGTGTTATCTGCGTAGATCAACCTTGCTACGTTGTCAGTGACTCAGCTGGAAGGAACTAAATCTCAACAATGTCATTTTATGTTATATTTTCTCAAAATATACTTTTAAAAATAGTAAATCCAGTTCTAATATTTAAATAATTTTAAAATATAAGTTACATGGGTGATTTGCAGATTTTCATTTTCATCAAAACTCGCAGGAGGATGTTCCATAGGGTAAATGCTATTCTATATGAAGAATTGCTGTAAACAGACTGTTACATATATAATGCATTATCATCGACGTGATACCTCAAAAATATATTTTTGCTCTGGATTCATTTAATTACAAATACGCGCGACTCATTCCACCGATCCCCTTACAAATACATAGAACAGTTTTTAAAAGGTTCTCCTTATTTTTGGACGAAGCAAAACATCTCCGAGCACAGTGCAGGATTCTGGCAATGCAAACTTAAATCCCAGGAAAAGGACGATAGCAGCAATGCGCAAATGGGATGCTGCTTGTTCTCTTCTCTCTTCTCCAAACACGGACGCAAGTGTTACGGAAATCATTAGAAGGAGCAGGCAACTTCAAGACAGGACGTAGCAGGAAAATCGGAAAAATACGCTAACCATTAGGGAATCGTGGCCAACTCAGACGGAGAGGTGCAGAAAACGCTCGAACGGCCAAATAAAACTCGTTAAGAAAGGAAATTGCTTTGAGGAGAATTCAGAAATGTTGTGATTGAGGAGGGGAAATTGGAAAATGAACCGGTGGAGTAAATGATCCACATTTCCCCAATAACGTGCATAAAAAAGACGGCAGGAGTCAGCGGAAATCGGTTCTAAAACGTCGTGACTTGAAGTAGTCTTCGCTGAGTGGGCAAATGAAAGCGATGGATACCAATGAAAGGACTACGTTCAATTTGCAGTTTAGCATTGTATGTAGCGAGCACATGTTTAATAAAAATGGAGTTTAGAGGGCTCCGAGCTTTCTTTACGCCGAGGGGAAAACGTGGGAAGAAAATTAAGCAGTAGAGGAAGTAGATTTGATATGAGATAGTACGAAAGATCGAGAGGAATGTTAAGTTCACGATAATGAGAAAAATAAATGTGAGCTGAATAGGGCATTGTCTGGGGAAAGAATGTATGGCATGGAGAGCATTTTTATGCCCTACATGAACTACCTTTGTTTTATTGTTACTCCCGCACCGCGAAAACTCGTTAAGGTCCTTTCTTAAGAGATCGTAAGTTCGTATGTCTATAAGTTCATCAAACCGATGATGAAGTTTTCCTTGACTAAAATAATTCCGACTACATCGTTGCCATCGCGGAAATTGGGGCACCAAATAAGAAATCTGGAATATCATTATCTTACGGGTGTATTATGGTATTTTCAATTTTACAATTGGTAGGAAATTCCCACTTTCAAATTTATAAAAGTTTGAATAGTTGAATATTCCGACTGATACATCACATAGTTAAATCGTCCATTATTACACTATTTGTTTAAGAGTTAGTATAGCATTCTTAGGGTAAAAGTTACGATGGGAAGAAAATCACCCACCGTACTATTTATCATTATTTCAAGTATGACATATTTCCCTATATGGTTTTTAGTTTCGATATTGTATTGTGATACTCTGGCGTATCTACAAAATTAAATCCTCTACTTTTTTTGTTATTTTATACCCTTAGTAATCTCATAGCATGGCCGATGAAAAACCTGAATAATTTCTAATATAGAATTGCACGGTTATTGTTAAGGGAAATAATGCAAATAGCCGAGTCAATTTATACCTAAAAGGGCTAATGTTACAAAAGGCCATGCTGTTATAACTCCCTTGATATGTGGACCTATCCCAATCGTAAGAAACCAATTTGCAACGTTGAGAGACATGCGCGAGCTAAAAAACAGCGAAATGTTTGCACTTTTTCTGTTTCTACTCACTATCTCCTAAGGTATGCGTCTATGAGAGAATATAATCGTTCTTTTTCTAAAGCAGATAAAATTTACTACAGTTTAAGTCTATACCACGCTCCGTAAATCCAAATTTTTCGATCAACAGCTCTTCTAAAATTACAAAATTTGAACTACGTCACCTTTTGCAAGGTCGATTCTATAAATTGACTGGGTTGAAAATTTAAAGTTACGTAATTCGGTAAAGTTTCGCTGTTTGTTTTATATTTATACATTTCTATTGCTTGTAGTTGTTAGTTCAGTTAGTTTAATACCCTTTCTCAAAAATTTGCGAAATGGATTATAAAATGTAGGTTCGTAGGTTACAAACGAATAATAAAATAATACTATTCTGCTCAGCCGGATAATATTCAACTAATTAATTAAACTTATTTTATAAATTACTCGGTAAAATTAATTTGTTTAATCAAATAGTCAATGTGCGAGATACTCAAGGTATGTTCATTTAAATGCCATTCACGGAAATGGTCGCTCCACAATTATTTCTTCATCAAGCAAATTTAATTCTTATTACGACGTCTTTTTATGGAAGAATTCCCTTCGTGCCGAATTTCGAAGCGTTTATTTTACCGGGGAATTAAATTTAAGGCCGGAATTTAAAGTCTTTTAACCACTATCCCGCCTTCCTTCCTCCTCTTATTCCTTTCCTTAATGTTCCTGCATGAAGCGTGTTAAAATAACATCTTTTTCTTCCCATCCCCTCTCAGTTTCACGGTCTCCCTCCCAACCTTTTTCTTTCCCAATTTCTTAAATCTCCTATCGTATAATTTTCCTCTTCTTTGTTCCACGTTCTTCCTTATTCTCCCGCCTCTGGAGGAGGAGAAATTTTTAAATTTTGGTTTTGCAATTCTTTTGCTCTTCCCTGAGTTTTTCCACCTTCTCTGTGTGTTTTCCCGCAACGTGGCTTTTGTCAACTTCAAGTTTTGAAAATTTCCCACCATAATCTCACCCTTTTCTTTATTCATTCTGTAAAATAATTATTCCGGATCCGCATTTGAGCCTCAATTCCTCCACTATCTGCTACCAAAAGCTTTAGAGAAGAAAATGAGGTTTACTAGGATAAGGAGGGAAGTGTTGGTGGAATAATTTTACGAGAGTTAGATTGTAATATATAAAATTTTGCTTAAGCTATTTACATATTATAGAGGTTTATGAGTAACTGGGTGTTGTATGTAAAGTTTTCAGTCCAAATAACAGCTTAAGCCTCAACCTCACCACCATAGCCTACGTAAAGCCCTGGAAGGAATGAGGCTTACAAAAATGAGGGATGAGGTAGTTTTCTATTTTTTTCCTCAAGAATTCTATGAATGGAACAAGTCATCGTCAGTGAAGCGCAATGACCTTAAGAATGACTTTTCATAGAGCTCAATAAAGGGGGTCCTGGGTAGCCAAATGTGCAACGTTTTCGTTTTCAGTGAAAACATTCCCGGGTTCGATTCCTGGGGGCTCACGTGCGAAATGATCTCAGTTGTCGAAGCTCTTTTAACAGTAGTACTACTACTACTAGCTCAATAAGGAGAGACCGAATGGAATAATAACATTAATTTCGTCTTTATTAATTTAGTCAATGTCGACCGACTTACAATAAACCTTACAAACACAAGGACATACACAGACAACCATGCCCTGACCAGGATTAGAACCCGGTACCACCATGTTGCACTCTTAGTTTTCTAACCGCTACGCTTCAAGGGATACCGCTATTCAACATCATTCATACCTCAGCAACTTTGACATCATCATATCCATGAGCTAGAGGAAATTTAAATAATATCAAGATTCTTTTTTCTCTGTACTGTACAAAAAAACAAATGAAAAAGATTCCATTAAGATAAGGCAGCTTTATACATTTATTTTTGAGAAATGGTTAATCAAATTTGGTGGAATTGCGGCCCTTCTACATTACCGTCCCCATGTAAAAGTTAATCTACCTATCAATTAGTCTAGAATTATTACTGATTATTCCGTTTAGAATTTCATTATAAACAAATAGATACATCCGTGAACTAAAATTAATATAGCTATGTATTGTGTACATTTTTTTCCCGTAACATGGTCAATAACTCGATTCATGGTTTTCTCTGTGATATGACGTATCTAATGCTTTTGTGGGTTTATCCCACCGTAAAATTTGTTTCCCGCTTTCCTGGATGTTTAGAAAGGGTGGGAATTCTGAGGCTTGATGATCCTCCAGCGATGAAAAGCATGTGGGTTCTCTGTCTCAGTCGATGTACTCCTCGTAGATTTTCGTCCGTCTGAACTCAGGATTTCGTGATGGAGTGACGCAAGCCGAATGACAAATGGCCGTTTTGGTGTACTTTCTCTATCCACTCTTTTCAAGGCTTTAACAACTTGTCCAGTTCCCTTTCTCAACAGACTAAGCTTGCAGGGGTTATGGATTTAGATTTTCTGGATAATTTAGGTTGAATTTCGTTCCTCCCATATTTTTATTGCATTAGCTTTACAGTAAACGGGATAGCGTTTGTCACGCTCAATTTCATGAGTCGTCTCTACTTATCCTGAAATGAAAATATTCCTGAATGCTAGGATGACATCAATCGAAAATTCTGGCATGGTGCGATATCTACTACATGGGAGAAAAAGTATTGCGGAAATTACAAAGTTATTCTGCACTTCGTAATGTCATACCACGAAGATCAGCATAGTACAATATATAATTTCATTACATATGGTTCGCATCTATGATAAAAAATATTTCAGAAAATAGTTAACCGGCGAATACTTAAATAAAATTCTAGCTAAGCGAACTCTCATTGCATCTTGTTTGGGTAGGGTATGCTTTCAAGTGAAATCTTACTTTTTGTCATTAGGTTTTATAGTTACCTCTAGCAGAAAATATAGCAGAAGACTAAATGTTTCTTTAATGAGTAGGAACCTACTAGTTTTGAAACGTTAAATTTCACCATTTTCAATGAGTTCCATTTTATTTTGCTTTATTCTTTAATTTATTTCCATAGTCATAACAAACTTAAGAAAATTGAGTCAAACAAGAAGAAGACATTCAGTAGTAGTCAGAAATAGGTCTTTTACATGGGATAAGCTTTCGCATTGCAAAAGTTACTTGTTAAAACACTCATTACATATTTTCATATAGTAAAAAATGTATTGCACGAAAATTGTACAAAAATATAAAAATTGTTCTCTCGTGAATAGCATAGAATGATACCAAAATACAGATGAAATGTTGGGTAAAAGAATGTTTTCTTTATTATTATACAATTTCCATAATCTTATTGGTGGAATCGATTAAAAAAATACACGGGATTAACCATTAAAATAAACCTCTCCCCAGGAGCACTTCAAAATACGTCTTTAATTACAAACATCATACTCGACAGTCGTAATGAAACAACATCCAACGTGAGCAGTTTTTAACCAATTCCAAATACATATAAACTCATTATAAATAATAATTGCTAACTTACTAGCGGAACATGTAACGGAGTTAAATTTGTTTTTGGTGTGTACTATAGGTTTCATTTTCATCTAAATATGTGAATTTGCCCTCAAAATAAGCATATCAAGACACTACTAAAAATATTTCTTGATTCTGATTAATCTCTTATTGATACAAACTATTTTAATTTCCAAAACTATTTAATAAAGATTATCTTTTTGATTTTACGGCCTGTGAAATTTGTTAAAAATTTCATATCTTTGGTATTTTTCCGAATTCATCCTCTTGCTGCTTTTGATTGTCAGGTTTATTTGATTCTTGTATAATTGTGTGAAGAAGTTTCCGGCAGATACTTTTCCTTTCTCTCTAAGGATTCCTCTCAGCATTACGGGACTGCAGAATAATTCAATCTTTGGAAACTCAATCAACGTAAAAGCTACTCGGAATCATATTTCCTCTCTGTAGAATTCTAAGGACGCTTTGCCTGTTTCCTTCTCTATTTCTGTACTTGATTGAATTCAAGTATGGTTTGTAGGTACTGTACTACGGACCAGTGTTGACTCCCTACTTCATGCTACTACCACTATGAAGGATAAATAGATTGGGCTTTTACATTCTAAATAAAGGGTGGAATCGTGGCTTTAGTGGAGAAAGGATTCCTCGAAAATGTCATCCAGTAATTAGCACCTTGCAACTCAAAAGATTTTGCTCCTATTAAAAGTCCTATTATTTTCAATGAATTGTTCTTATAATTTATCAATATTCAATTTATTATTGATAATAAATTATTATTTTTATGAATATATTCCTCTTTTTGCATATAACTGATGTTGCAAACTAGTTCCGTATAAAATAGTTCAGAGAATAAATCAAAAGAGACTATTTCCGATATAACCGAGAATCGAACCCGAATCTCCAGGCGTGTGCCCTAACCAATGGAGCTGCCGTGGAAGAATAATGTATTTTTCTATTCGGGGCTGTTAATTGGATTGGTGAGATTTGAAAGATTCATTTTGTACGTATCAACTCTTTAACTAAGGCACATGCGAGTTATAAGTTTAAAATCAGCCCTTAAATTTATTAAGTTCTTTAATATTCCCTTAAAAATAAATCATTCATTAATTTCAATTAATAATTTTTCTCGACGTAGATTGTCTTTGGTATCCTATCTCTAAATTGTCATATTCCATCTAAAGTTGATTGAAGAGAGATCGTGGACGTTATATCCCGGTAAATCGGTAGATTAGCAAACCCAAAATAATACTGAGAAGGATTTGAGCCAATTTTATAAAAATTTCACCATAAGTTACTCACGACTTGGTAAGAGTCTCCATGTTATGTACTACGGAATGGAAAACCATTTTCGACAGTGCATCATCCAGAGTTGGGTTGTAATTTCCGATAAAACAGCTGGCGTCTCTTAGCAAAGCATTTGATTTCCTAACAGGTGAGTTATTCTTTAAAATAAGTAATAATACCTGAATGAATTATATATGTCGTCATTTTCTGAACTTCCTGCCAATTTTAGTAACACTTTCCTCACAAATAGGAAAATATATTTCATATCCGATGCTCTGGTCTGTAATTGTTAAATATATAATATCTCAGGGCTATCATCCGTTGCTATTTTTGCTCCGGCTTCCAACCCAGTTAAACAATATTACCGATAGGATTCCGGTTTTCCTACAGCAGCAACCGTCTACGCTGTTGAGCTATCCCGGCAGAACATTTTTCCAAGCTAATCGGGGCAAAGGGCAAACTAGGAGGGTGTTTCCTTTCCATTTTCAGGGATGAAGGGAAAGTGCTTAACTTTGCATGAGGAGACGTGAGCCTCAAAGCCCAAGAATAAAAATAAGTGACGTTTCTGAGAATCGAACTAAGAACTCCCTTCGAGTGGGAAATGGAGACCCAGGTTCGATTGACGCTATTTTTCACATCTGTTTACTCATGGGTTACTAAATAAATCACTGAAGGTCATAAACTGTCCATTTCACTGATTGCATGTAATACTACTTAAGCTACTGAAAAGAATCGAATCGAAGATCGAATTATTGATATAAGATGAGAAATGGGAAAAAGTAAGTTAAATATAAATGATGAACGGAAACTTTTCACCGTCTCTTCTTGGTTTTACACATAGTAATTCAGCCAGTTCCTATGTCTTGATACGATTTAAAATCCCCCAAATATCCACAATATTTGATACCAGCTCACAACCTTCTTCGCAGACAAAAGTTAAAGTTTCAGCAGTGCCATCAAGTGAGTGAGAGGTTTCGACTGATAAATTCAAAATGGCCCGTACTCAAAGGTGGAAATCTTCCAAGCAAGTTTCCCAGTTCTTAAAAAAATCTTTCGAGCAAGTTTTCTCCGAGATTACTCCTAGATAACGAAAAAACTATCGGACGTCAAAAGAACTTTAAAATTTTAAAATATTCCCTCGCGAGTTTTCCTACTTTTTTATCGGAAAAAGTTTTGACTCAGCCGTCTAAATTATACCTCTCCGTGAGCTTGGAGCAATTTCCTCCGTGGCTCAACTTGGAAGCGCCCAGTCGCTTCACGTGAAATAACTAGTGTTCGGCACATTCCCTTGGCACGCATGTCTTCTTCCATCTCGCCACGTCATAGACCGAGGAATATCTAGTCCGACGTTAGATTAAACGGAAATGTTATCGTTTCCGGAAAGACCCAAGACACGTTCGTTGGTTATAAAACAAAACAAAGAAAAATTCCTGGAGCAGAGCCTTGCAATTTACGGCAGTGGCCTATGCAGTGTGCTAGAATTATGCTTAAAAACTTTGCGTAAAACGGAACAGCCTTCGCGATTCTCGAGTGCTTAAATGCATGAATGTATAAAGTGCATAAATGCATAAAGGCAGACGACTTTACGTCGGGCGAACACAAGACTTGATAGTCTTACATCTAATTCATCGGTACGAATGTAGACTCGAAGTTTTGGTAAAAAAAAGAACTAATAAAAGTGTATAATTGAGAAATGAAGACTAAATAATATATTTAGACGCTAAAACGCGAGGAAAAAAACGATTTTTTTCAGAATACATCGATCATAATAATAATAATAACATTCTCTTGATTGAAAGAATAAAATAAATCAAAAGTTCGTATTTTCATCACGTTTTATACTCTTAAACATTTCGACTGCAATAATTTTAAATCAAACAACTTAATTCTTGTTTGAGATACTTCAGCGTTTTTGCTCGAATGNGGACTTTTTCGGCGAAATTGAGACGGGAGAGTCCCATTCTAGCGATAAGAACAAAATAATAAGAGAGTAAAATGACAAAATAAACATTAAGCATACGTAGATACAGAAAACGTATAGCAGAAAATTGTAATAAAATTCAAGTATTAGAATAGAAGCAAATTGATTTGAGTTCACGAACAAAAGAAAGTTACAAAACACGTTTTTAGATTTAAGAAATTATCAGAAAATTTTTTCATCGTTCAAAGGATTCGACAAAGTATTAAAATTTAAAACTTTGAAGCATAATTCACAGGAAAAGCAATTCTACGTAGAAGTCAGTTGATTTAACTAATACATTTCAGGGGAACATAAATAATAGAGTAAGATAATCCTAATACTCTAAGGATGTTTTCAATAAGACGATAACATTTCAATCACGAATTTAAACAATACGCTAAGGGCTGGAGAATCTCTCTTTGCAACTTAGAATTGATGAAAAAACCCACGATGCGGGAAGACACTCATTATGTTGGAAAGAAACAGCGAAAACTGGAAAAATAAACAAAGCTAGACGTAAGTCATAATGAGTCGTTCGGAATGAAATTTCAGTTGATAATAGACACTAAAACATAATTTGGAGAAAAGAAGAAAATTCCGACCATCTTTATGGCGCACACAATATATGAAATAGCTGTAGAAAAATTTGTTGAAGGCATGGCTTATTTGTCGCAACCATATCTACTTTGTCTCAATCATAGGGAAATGCATTTCTTCGAAATTGAAGTAAATGCCTCAAAGGCAGAGACGTATGCAAGAGTGAGAGAACAAGAAGAGAGGCATCTTGAATTTTAGCCTCCTTTTACTTTGTAAATATAATAAAATTTCTCCATTTTGTTCATTTCACATTAACGCAATCTCCATAATAATATTAATGATTAACGCAATCTCCAAATTTTAAGATTAAGCCAAGATTCATTCACATCTGAGTCTTCATTCATCAATCTCCGTGGTAAATATTCTCAAATACTTTTCATTCCTTACCTTTAGGAGTCGAAGATATCAGCTATACACCTGACGCTCTCCTGCTCCAAGCATAGAGTCGTACAGCAGCATTTCTTCGTTAAATAAATTCTAAAACATATAGTCCGCATTCCACATAAAATGGGTTAATAAGCAGCAACAGGACAGATATCACGGAGAAATGTTATATCTATCATTTATTGTATTATCAGCAATGGTTTCTACAGTTGTAGGGAAGAGTACGGGGAAAATGTGATCGAAAATGAGGGCATAATAATATTATAAACAGTGAGGATAGATTATGATCCTGTTTGGCTTTTTCTGAAATATAATGTTTTAATGAAATGTAAACTGTTTAGTAGTATCTATATCCAAGATGCTAACAGTAATTGTCATAGATACGATGTTTATTGGTCAGATGCGTTCTTCATAAGAGTTTTACAATATCTAAAATTTAAGCTTCATTAGTTATTCATATTTATTCATTATGTTCACATACAAGTCCATTTGGTTGGCAAAGGACGGCCATAAATAAATACGAGTTATTATTATTATTATTGTTATTATCATCGACGCATTCTGAAGAAAAAGATGATGAGGGGTGGGATGAAAATAACTGCGAAGTCCTTTTCTTGAAAAGCTGCGAAGCCTTTTCCTGGACTTGAAAAAACTTTTTTCAAGTCCATTCTTCCTTGGGATTATTCCTGGGTGCGCACCATCTTGCGCAAAGTCATCATTACCCATTTTAGATTGTTAACTGCGAAGTATTTAGTACACAAGCATTAACACGTAGGCACTTTTACATGACAGAGATAATTAGATGTAATACATAAATTTATCAGAGATTGAAAAACGGAAGAACGGAAGTAAGACATTACGGAAATAAAAGTCGTTCAAGTGGTCTTCCGTTTTCTCAGCTATATGTTTTGTCACCGTCATTATTTCTGTTGATCCTAACCACTTAACCTGAATAAATGATACAATTTGTGCTTTATCTACTAAAGAGATATTCTCCATTTTTGGACTTCTGAATCTCCTTTACCTACCTGTTTACATATCTTCCGCTTTTCATATTTAAGTTTCTTCACATTCAAACAGTGACGTTTCTCATTTTTATGCTCCCGTAGTAAAACTTATATCAATATCCTTCACCATTAGTGATATTTGCTTTTACTTACCCGCAACTGTATCAATTATGTTATTCTAAAAGCCATAACTTGTAAAACCACCTTCAGCATGTTCTAAAGTTCTTATGTTCATTCTTCTGGAAAAGCTATTAGTTATATGAGGTTTATTATATCACTCGTAAACTCCCATTTCTGAAATTACTACCGTTGGGAGGGCCAGAATATCTCCTCCCGAATAATTAAATTGTCAACTGTGTGACATCAGAACCGCAGCAGATAATTATTCCTACATTAACCGCTTGAAATATAGGTACTGTCTCTTAATTCTCGCAGGTAAATTACAGTCAACGCAAATTAAATGAAAAGTGGTTCATCTTGATCATTTAAAAAATAGATAAATCTCAACGAGAGCGTTTTTTTATAATAAGGATTTTAAAGGTACGTTTCGAAAGCTGCGAGTTTAAGGAAACGTAAAGAGGTATTACTTTAAATTAATTTGTATCGCTGCATAACGATCGCATGTTCCCTTATGGAGCTAGTCAGTTATCGTCATCCCGACCTGACGAACCTCCTTCGCATCAGAAGGTTTTCATCGACGAATGTGTAACTCATCATCTTTGATTCCTAAAGCTTCCCATCTCTCTTTTCTTGAGGGTTTCTAAGATCACAAATTACTAGTTTCCCCTCTTCGACCTCTTCTTACCAACTCAATATTCCATTTTATTTGTTCTCAGTTCCAATGAAAATGTTGTAAAATTAAACGAAAACGCATATAAAAAAGATTATTTATAATATTTTAAGTCTATGTTACATAAGAAAAGATGTACATGGTAACATGGCAACGAGAGGCTCAGAATAGAGAGAATTGGAAAGCGCTTAAGGAGGCCTACATCCGACGTCGGATTGAAAATGGCTGATGATGATGATGATGAAATATGCTCTTAGCAAAAGAGATAAAAATCTCTTAATAGATTAACTAATTTGATCCCTTCCTTTATTCTACCTCATCGCCGTAAAGAAATGTATCCTACCCGTAGTCCTTAATCTAATACTAACTTCCTTTCCATCCCCTGACCTACCCAAGTTACGTACATCAGTTCTCGTAATAGCTCCTGCGAGGATACCACCATAAAGTACTTCTTTGAGATCCTTCGTAACACGTTCGTGGAAAAAAACTTTAACTTTGATTAGTACCTCCTCACATACCGATAGAGGACCGTCTTACTCAAGGATTTTTTGCTAATTATTTACTTCAGTGGAAGACACACAGGTGGGCCTAGCCCTTTGAAGCTATATCTTCCTGTGTATCTGTATCTTTCCACTATAATTGTTATCAATCCTGGCCTGCTACCCTATCTACCTCTCTCTCGTGACTTTGACTTTTGCGAAATATTTATTTCAAATAAATTTTACTGTAAAACTTATTTAACGAAAATTTACGTCGAAATTGGTCTTTGACCTAACACAGAGGCAAAACTGTGCTCAGTTAATAACACAGTTGATGAATATTAACTTTATTTATTTGTTAGTATCAGTTTCTTGAACAATTATAATACTCATAAAAATCGCTCAAGAAAAATAAAAACAACGCGACGGATTATACCTTTCCCTAATTTTACGTGTAAATAAGTATGCGACTAGGAAGGATGACCTGTGAGTAAGGCATCAAACCATAATATATTTAGTTCCGGTTTACGTTCCTATTCAACGAAAAGAACAAATATCGACTGAGCTCTGGATTATTTCCTTCTGCCAATTTCGATCCGAACCTGTTTCTTCGCACCGATCAGTGTAATATCAAATACTACTGAAAGATAATTTTATTATTTCTATCTTTTCTCATGCACATTATATTACACTTGACTACTGAGAAAAACTTATTAAAAATTAATTCCAATTCGAGGTTTTTAAGGTCTAGTAGACCTTCCGATTAAACACAATTAAAATATGCATTATTGGGAGCCGAAAATCGGAACGGAATAAATAAAGGTTTTCGCTTTCAGGTTCAGGTCTCGATCTTTTCTGTTCGATTTTCACTCCGGCAAAAATAATGTCTTTTGGGTTTCTGTTTTCGGTTCGGTTCCGCTGCGATACCCTGCAATACACCGATTTTTACCCCTTGTGTGCCGCAACCCCCGAATCATTTCGTGTATATTGCCTTGCCTGCACATTAGGGGTCATGCAACACATCGCCCCGAGATTCTAGCCGAGATGTTCTGACAATTATCTAGTTCACTGACCTTCAATATGTTCTTTCATAGATCTTACAGTTATCTAAGCGATGTAATGAGAACAATACTTCATCGGGGTAAAGATTCCGATAAGGTTGAATTTGATCTTGTTTGTTTGAAACAATTAAGAAAAAAATTTTAGGATATAGGAAGCTTTGAGATATAGCTTTTATCTTAAGTATTCTCATTATCCTCTAAATATTTAATTCTAAATCTGTGAGACTTTCGTTACAAAGTTTTGCCTACGACAAAGCGATTTCTCCGAAACCGGTTCCTTTTACTATAGCCACGCGGTTTTCCATTAATCACTGTAGGAACTACTATTAGGCGTACAAGAACTTAGGTAGTAAACTGATTTCCTCTTAAATTAACTTCTCCGAGTTCTCAGCGTTAAATGACCCGGAAAGATATCCATGATTTATTACTTTTTTTCTTCTTCTAGCAAGGTATCCGTTCTTACACTGAATTTACTCAGAATTCAGAAAAAGGTAATCTGAATCTTAAGTGGAGTTTTAGTTTGAGTAAGCAAATTAGAATTTCAGGCAACCGGACCGAATGCTCTTCTAAATTATTCCTTATTCGAATAAAGTGTCCTTTCGGCCATGCAATGTAATTTTTATCTTCTATTTATCACGCAATGTAATTTAATCTGTAACATGTTTTTCCAATTTCTTAAAACTGGATTGTATTCGATAGATCCTGGCATTCTAAGCATTTCTCTGCAATTTCCTTGTTCTATTAAGTTTCCTATAATTTGTTTTACCTTTATTCCTATTTACTTTTTTTTGAGATTTTCGGTCAATTATTTTTCATTTTTAGCTTATCACAAACAAATTTTTAGGGCCGAATGTTTACGGAGCAATATAATTTAGACGTTTTTTATAATCATTCTATAAAATAATTCGGATTTCTTTTTCGTTGTGTTACAGTAAACGAGAATGCATACGCTAAATTTACTATCGGTGGCACATTGAAGGTCATGTTGTACACATTTTTTAAATTTTAAGACCAGTTGTACAGTTTATTTCCAATTCTATATTATGCGATGCAACTATATTTCACGAAGAAACAAGGTCAAGTACATTGCATCATCTTCTTGGGTAGTGTGTCAAGAAGTAACCGAGCCACGAGCGGAGGTGATATTGGACGTTATGGAAGTGAATAAGTAGCAGCCATTCGCTCGGTATTTTTAGATGGTAGTTCTAAGCCACTACTAGGTCTTCTTTGCCTTTGCTAGCACAATTTATTCATGACTTACATTCATTGATGCAGATAGCTCCTAAGGGTTTCACGTATTTTCCTATTCAGATGTATTTCTACTCGTTCAGTCTCATTTCCAATTCAATATTTTGGGTTCTACGTTTAAATTTTAACTTAACATATTAGATATGTTTCTACCATCATTTATTAATTGATACGTTGATTGAAAGGAGTGATTCTCCAAGCAAGGAGAACCCTAAGTATCTTCGCAAAAACAGGACAGACATTTGCAAGTATTCCTTCTTAAATTAAATCGTAAATGAGTGTAACGATTTACCTGAGGAAGTTCTCGAGCCTCATCTCCAATCCTGTAACGCTTTTATAAATAGAATAAGAAAAATTAACGATTAAATGTAGAGTAAATGTAGAGTAAATGTAGAGTAAATGGAGAGTAAATGTAGAGTAAATGTAGAGTAAATGGAGAGTAAATGGAGAGTAAATGGAGAGTAAATGGAAAGTAAATGTAGAGTAAATGTAGAGTAAATGTAGAGTAAATGCAGAGTAAATGCAGAGTAAATGTAGAGTAAATGTAGAGTAAACGTGGAGTAAATGTAGAGTAAATGTAATATAAAAAGTATGCCATAAAAATATATCTGTGATCAACTTGTGTTTATATTAAGCTGTGATAATAATATTATGGTTAGAAGTTGTAATTAATGAATATATCTTTGTAATTGTAATAGTAAAATTTTATGACGAACTGCCTTAGGGAGGTTTTGGAGTGGTTTTCCTCCCGACTTGGGTGTATACCAGGCAGAATACTCCTCCCCTCACATAAGTTGATTCTCACTATGATTTCATAATTGTACTTGTATGCATTGTGTCATTCTGGGGTTACTATTGTTCAATTATGATCGATGAATTATGTATACTTATGTATACAGTTGCCACCACGGATTAGCTTTCATTTCTCACCCTTTTCAATAATAATAATAACATTCTCTTGATTGAAAGAATAAAATAAATCAAAAGTTCGTATTTTCATCACGTTTTATACTCTTAAACATTTCGACTGCAATAATTTTAAATCAAACAACTTAATTCTTGTTTGAGATACTTCAGCGTTTTTGCTCGAATGTAATTGGAACGAATCTCTCAAATAGATGGAATTTTTTTTAAATAAATGAGAACACTGCTATTTTCTCAGCACATATTTTCCTCTTCCAAAGTATTTACCTTTCAAATAGTCATTGAACGAGTCGACCGTGAGAAATCGATATTTCATGACGTTATCACGAGCTAAAAATTCACCTCACATACAGCATCTAATATCTGAATTGGGTCACCAAATTTCCTCCAGGCAAGATTTAACTTGCATATTTATTTTCATGTATATCTCTTTTTATCCGCAAAATGCACCAGAGTTTAGCTGAATTCGTATCACATAGCCGATCTAACTTCCTATTCTGAATAAAATATTGGAAAATACTGGAATGGGCACCGTTGCACATGTTTTACTCGGAGTGGAAAGGTATTCCACCATTTCGCAGAATACAAATTTCCGATGAAATTGCTAGCTTTAAATTCATTCATTCTGCCTAAAAAATAAAGAGGTAACGAGAACTATCAAAATATCATGATGAAATGAAAACATTATGTTAAAAAAATGAATTTAAAATTTATAGCCCATTTATATGAATGAACTGCGAGAATTAAACTTTAAAAATGGGGTACAAATTTGGTTTAAATATTAATTTTCTTTTTATTGTTTATTTATTTATTAATTTCCTTGCGTAGTCATCTGCTGCACCAATTATTTCATATAACTCGGAAGAATTTTCTTGGTCAGCTGAGACATCGCTATTTTAGTTAGCTAAATGTAAATTCGATTTTGGGGGAGGAATGCTACTCATTATTTTGACGAGTTATCTTCAACTTAGAAGCTATCGTATGTGACTGTTTACTTTATTAAAGTCTCCGTGTGTAAAACATTCGAAAATTGTGTCCATAAAACTTGCGATAATGAACCCGATGTTCCATTTATTAAAGTGTTATCGAGGTCAAACAGCCGCTGAAAACTTAATTTGGACCCACATTTCAATTCTTTGATCTGTATATTCGTTCTTATATTCAAGTAGGGAAATATTTTCTTTTTAATTCATGCATGCGCCCCTTATGATGCTGATAGCGTCGATATATCGTATATTTTCCGTCTTCTCTCTCAAAATTGTTCCCATCTACTTGTTAGAATTTTTAAAGTTTTCATTATTTTACTTTCAAAAACCTAAATTAATTATCCATGATCTTACACGATCGAAAGTCAAAATAAATATTAATGTTTCGATAACGATGCAAAAACTTCTAGGAGACGGATTAGGAAGAATACACAACTTGGAACTTGGAGTTTACGACAGAGAGTAGCTTCCTTTTTTTTAAAAATCTGAGGTATAAAAATTCGAATTTTCATTAAGCCTGATAAATCCAAAATTATATTACAAACCTACTATCAAAATCATCATAAATTGCAACGGTTCCTGTTATTTTCAATGATTTTGATATTATTTAAAGGTTTAAAAAACATTCCACAGCTCTTTTTTATTCTTACAAACTATATATCCATTGAAGAAGAATTTTCCTCGTTTTAAATCAGTAAAAGTGTCTGTACTTATTCTAGTGGTATCATCTTCGCTTTCAGTAGTAAATTTACCGCCATATCAATATTTTAAAATGATTGATCAGTTGCATAGAATTAACTCAACCCTGTTCTCCAATAGAGGGGTGTTGAATCTTTTTCCAAAGAAGCGATCCTGACATCTATTTGGTTAAGATATTTTTTTCTTGAAGATGATATATTTCCTGGAATTTCGCGACTTACTTTGAAAATTTCCAAATCCATCTTTCTTTCAAAAACTTATCTGTGAATCAATTGTGGCTACCTGCAGTAACGGAGTATAGAAAATTTCATTTCATTCGCTCGTTAAATTTTTCCACGGTTCTGCTCTGTGTGAATTTAATATACCGCAGGTGCACTATGCCATTCATTCACGTCGTACTTCTTTAGAAAAATGTCCTTTTACGGTTTTCGTGAGTACTCTTAAAGAGTAAGTAGAGTAACAATCTCGTTATACAAATGAGTTATAAAGTGTCAACTCACTTCAATTGTACGAATTCATGGTTATTAATTCTATCCAAATAGACTGCGCAATTGTAAATAGTTCTGCGGAACGCTTAAATATGAAAAGCCTCTGAATTTTAAATGAAAATGAGTATTTTTATCTTCATAAGTTGAAAAATTATACTTTCCATAGTAATTGGACCACATAAAAGAAAGCTAATCCACATATTGTGTTTAATGTTTTATTTCTCACCGCTGAGATTTTCATTGATTGATGAATTGATAGTAAAAAAACGGAAATTGTAACTGCATGCTGTGAATATAGTGTCATTTAATCTAATATTTAGTGGCTTAAATGAACGAATTGATCGGAATATTTTCGAAAATTAATATTACTTTGATTATCTCTAAATTTTCCTTCATAATATTTTCGAATCCATTTTTATCTAAATTAATTGTAAACGTTTTTCGGAATCAAATGTTTTCAATTCTTTAATTATCACCTCTTAACGATATATTTTCAGGAAATTTGGTTAAGGAAAATAGAATGAAATATAATAGAAAATGTAATGCGGACGAGATTGGGACTACCAAGATCCCTCTTACATTTAACCCATTTCATTTTAATTATAATGTTAATGCGTATATCCACATGAATATCACCCTGATTGATAAACGTTTCCTTGTTTAATATCTTAATCCTAATTTTGTTACTTCTACCCAGTCATGTTCTATCTCAAATAAGACTTTAATGCTTAGAAAACGTGAATATATTGAAAAGGGGTGTATTTTTCTAAAAATTGTGAAATAAACTTCGATCTTCCACGCGTAAGAAAAGATACTGGAGCAAAGAGTGCCATGAACATCCATCTTTTATCATTTTTCGGACAGTTTCGAATTTTTGAAAAGCACATTCAAAGAAATTAAAACGACATAAATTCCTCATGAAGAAGCATATAAAACGAGCTATTTTTGAGGAAATATAGAAGCTGATAATAAGGGAATCCTCGTAATTTAATACTCGTACTTCAAGGCTCGCGGAATGAATGTAAATTGTTTAAATATTGCCATATTAATTTATAGTGTTGTAATTTGATGAACTTTTGAGATTTCCGTTGTATAAAACTGTCAGGAAAAAAGCAAAGAGATTCTGTGTGGATATTATTGTTAATGTTGCTGCTTCTGTCGGCAAATTATTAGTTTAACTGAGGTCTCAATCCCAGATGAAATAGGAAAAAAGTCCATTCTCCAATACTAACACGCTTCAACCTGGTCGCGTACCTATCTAGACTATTAAATGCTTTAATAATCATTATAAGAAGGTATACTTAAAGTTACAATTAACTGCTAGGTACACTAGTATTGCCATACATTTATAACCTTGCTTTCTCTCTAGAATATGCGGATAGTATGGCCGCTTCTACGTTAAGGAATGGACTATGCGAAATTGCAGGCCACCTATTATTTAATTAATTAATAGCTAGGCGACTTTGGGCTAGGATTATCTTCATATAATTTGGAACAGAATGAATAAGGAAACCAAAATAAGGTAATTTTGAAATAATTTAAGAAGGTTATCCTTTGTTAGCTAATTGCTGAAATGGTACTAATTATGAGATGATCTTACTTTCTATTGTATATTATATTTGTATGTATACTATTGCATACAGACTATTGTGTATATACTATTTTATATATACTTTGTATTGTATATTATATTTATTTTTCATATAAGAGTAACTCTTCCTTTGGAACGATGTAATTTTTAGTTAAAAAAGTAGTTAGTCAAGCCCGAGGTACATTTGCCTGTGACGTAATCTATATCATACCTATTCATTTCCTTGCCAGTTAACAACAATGACGATAAACCCGATTAGAAAAACTCCAAGAATAGTTAGGGAAAAGGTGAAAGTAAATGCTTAACTCGTCAACTGGAAATAATCCGCATATCGTCTTTATCATGGAAAGATTTGTGGAGTATTTATCAGGGAATTTTATGCAACCATCTCCGCAAAAATGTTCTGAAAGATCCCCGCTTTCTAACCCTATCTCAGTACCCCGTCCGCCTCATCCCGCTGAAATTACTCCATATATCCAACGCGGCGTGCGAGTGGGGAAATAAAGAAAATAACAGAGAAACCTATCTCTCGCTCCGTGACCCACTTTCCGAGAAGTTGGAGGGCGAGGCATTTTTTCGCCGTGTATTTTTATAGAATTAAAAAAATATCCGAGGCGAGGGTGGAAGCTCCATCCCGAAAGGAAAATCTCTCCACTGCCTTGTAAAAATAGTAAGATAATTTTAGGGCGATGCCGGGACATTAAATTTTACAGCGCGAGAAAGGGGGGAAATGGATTCCCCAAGTGATGTTTACGTCGTAAATAAATCGCTTCGCCCTCTTACGGATTTTTTTCGAGAGACAAATGAGGACCTTTTGCGCATCCTCCGCCATATTGGACGCTAAACTCATTTCGCAAGGGACCGATGCGATTATTAGTGAGGCTCTATCGTGCCGTTATCAATTCTTTAAAGGTCGGGTTATGATAGATATTCGGTTAATGCTGTGTCGTAACATAAGTATTATCGAGTTATGCTTTGCATTGACTTTCGATGAAGCTATTCCGACGTCAATCCGCCATAAGAATTGGATACACCATGGTAGTCATTGCATACGATTCGTTACTTATCATATTTTCCTCAATCTCTGTATTCCAAAGGCGTATAAATTTATATATATTTATGAATTCATCAATTTTGGGATGATGGATTAATTTGGACTATCTGTGAGGTTAAAAGAGGTTATTAACGTACTAATTTCAAAAGATAATAGCTTGAGCAATACGTATTTATGCATTTGACATGTGAAAATTTTGTATCGATAGCCAAATTATAATTGAATTCTTCAGGTATATCTAGATTAAGGAAAGAAGATAAGCTATTTTTTGAGCTTGTATGTTTGTTTTTAAATGATCAAGATTTTGAAGAATACACTACTCACAGCAGTAACACGAAGGATTCTAAAACAAAATATTCTGATTTTGAAAACAGTGCCATAAAACGTTTTTTATAACGTTCTATTAAAATGTAACTGATGTTTATTAATTAATAATTTTTTTATTATCCAATACCACCACAAACATCCATTTACTGGAGCATTACAGTGGTGGGCTTCAAACAATAACAAACGACGGACACACACAACCCACACCGGAAAAATCCGACTAGCCTGGATTTGAACCCGGGACCTTGGGGTTGGAGTGCTAGCACGCCGCAACCGCGGCCGGTAAAACTGGTTCAATCCCAAAACCGGTTTATAACTTAAATTAGCTCACTGAACCTCTTTCCCCTGTCCTTCTCCCTTCCCTTCTTTGGGTATTTTTTTCACTCCCACCTTCCTCCACTTCCACTTTTCCACGAATCCTACCCTTCCACCTCCACATGACCCAATTGCTACCCCCCTTCTGGTCTTAAGTATGCGTGTTTTCTGTTTCTTCTTCACTTGAAGACTTCACTTCACTGACACGCGTCAAAAATAGTCATGCACTTTTTGCTTGTGAGTGTTGTATTTTTGCCGATTTTTTATTAAAATAGGATCTACTTTTCTAATAAAAATTAGTTCTTGATTATTTACTTTCCTACCGTAATGGAATACCACAGTAACTCGTCAGTCAGTTGAATTCATTAAGACTTTATCAAACTTAAAGAGAATTCGGGTGAACTCAAATCTTTACATATCGTTATCCGACAATGAAACTTCCCTCTCTTCGTCCCTCACTCTCCGAGAAAAGTAGAGAAAAGTAACTTTCACAGAAAATACATTTTTAACCTGCCTCAAAGCGAAATCAACAAAATCGCCTTTCCCAGAAATAAGGTTTAAGACTTTTTCATTATGCATCTTTTCCATTGGAGTAGAGGGACTTCCGTTTCTCTGAAAGAGTAATTTATGGAGACTTTCTTTACCTCATTAAAACCACCGTACGAAATCTTCAGTGGCCGTAATCACTTTTGATCTCTGCGCCATTCTTTCCCAGAAAACCGCCACGCTCCGCCGCAGTTCTCATTCCCTGCGAAAATTAATTCAACCACAGAACGTCCTTGGTTCATTTTCAGATCTTTCTATCAGCCTTAAATCCCTTTAACCTTTCGTGCATTTCATCAGCAAACCTTAGAACAGCAATATAATCTTCTTAGACGTCTGTCTGACCTTATGATTTCAATCCTAAAAGCTTAAACGAGACTAGAGCAAACGAAAGAGCGTTTAACTGATGCGGCGCGCCATAAATTGTAACGAAAAATACATTGTAGCTATGATTATTGCATAGGTCTTAGAGTTTTCCCTTTAAACAGAATTAAGTCTGCAGCCTTCGAAGCAATGAGTAGACATAAGGTTTCATTGAACTAAAATAAATAAAAACAACTTAGTAATTTCCACATAAGATGCAATTCAACGACCGGATTAAATGCCGACACCGGTCGGTATTTTACGTTAGTTTACCGCAAGCAAATATATCTACTTGGTGACGACATTTTACTATAATTAAAGGCGTTAATTATATCTTATGCAGAAATTACAAAGTATTTTATTCTCTCAGTTCATAATGTCTTTCCACGAATTCGGGCCTGCGATTATAGATTATAAGGATTCGTTGCTTTCACTGTTACTAATTAATTGATATAATTACTACACATTTATCTACAAAGGTTATTGAAGCTATTCAGAAAACAAGGCAATCCCAAGTTTTCACTGCTTTACTTAACTAGAGAGTAAATTAAGGGAATGGAGTTATTTTTTAAAAGGACTCGTCTTAATTCCTTACGAAAAAAACATTCCATACGTATATATAATTCAAAATTAAATTTTAAATTNGCTATGCTATGCTATGCTATGCTATGCTATGCTATGCTATGCTATGCTATGCTATGCTATGCTATGCTATGCTATGCTATGCTATGCTATGCTATGCTATGCTATGCTATGCTATGCTATGCTATGCTATGCTATGCTATGCTATGCTATGCTATGCTATGCTATGCTATGCTATGCTATGCTATGCTATGCTATGCTATGCTATGCTATGCTATGCTATGCTATGCTATGCTATGCTATGCTATGCTATGCTATGCTATGCTATGCTATGCTATGCTATGCTATGCTATGCTATGCTATGCTATGCTATGCTATGCTATGCTATGCTATGCTATGCTATGCTATGCTATGCTATGCTATGCTATGCTATGCTATGCTATGCTATGCTATGCTATGCTATGCTATGCTATGCTATGCTATGCTATGCTATGCTATGCTATGCTATGCTATGCTATGCTATGCTATGCTATGCTATGCTATGCTATGCTATGCTATGCTATGCTATGCTATGCTATGCTATGCTATGCTATGCTATGCTATGCTATGCTATGCTATGCTATGCTATGCTATGCTATGCTATGCTATGCTATGCTATGCTATGCTATGCTATGCTATGCTATGCTATGCTATGCTATGCTATGCTATGCTATGCTATGCTATGCTATGCTATGCTATGCTATGCTATGCTATGCTATGCTATGCTATGCTATGCTATGCTATGCTATGCTATGCTATGCTATGCTATGCTATGCTATGCTATGCTATGCTATGCTATGCTATGCTATGCTATGCTATGCTATGCTATGCTATGCTATGCTATGCTATGCTATGCTATGCTATGCTATGCTATGCTATGCTATGCTATGCTATGCTATGCTATGCTATGCTATGCTATGCTATGCTATGCTATGCTATGCTATGCTATGCTATGCTATGCTATGCTATGCTATGCTATGCTATGCTATGCTATGCTATGCTATGCTATGCTATGCTATGCTATGCTATGCTATGCTATGCTATGCTATGCTATGCTATGCTATGCTATGCTATGCTATGCTATGCTATGCTATGCTATGCTATGCTATGCTATGCTATGCTATGCTATGCTATGCTATGCTATGCTATGCTATGCTATGCTATGCTATGCTATGCTATGCTATGCTATGCTATGCTATGCTATGCTATGCTATGCTATGCTATGCTATGCTATGCTATGCTATGCTATGCTATGCTATGCTATGCTATGCTATGCTATGCTATGCTATGCTATGTTATGTTATGTTATGTTATCTACAAAGGAACAAAAATAATTCTAAAGCATACAATTATTATTACATATATTCTCTGCAAAGCACAATAAAATAATGGAATGTACCTAAGATTGTAGAAGAGCTAAGAGAATTTCTGTAGCATTATTTATTAATTTTCAGTGAGAAAACCCCCTGTAACCCTTCTCCTACCCAATCGTTAGTCGTTCCCTTCATTATTTCTTACATTTGTATGTTTGGTGTAAATGACGTATATAGCAAATACTTAACATTTGCAAACGAGCAGTATATGATTCGATTAACCGAAGCGTCTGTAACAAATGCATATACGCTTGGGTATTCATACGTCCAATGTCAATAAGCTACTGAAAATCATATCGGACTACTGTTAGTATGAGGATCTCCGTCGTAATTTGCTTTGCTCCTCCAGTCCAATTCTAAGGCGTGGCGAGTATCGTCTCCCTTATTAATTCCCGCTGCTCCAGACCTCTTGCCCACGCCATAACTCTCACTCAGGCGTCTCCCATGGCTCCAAACGTCCGTCACCCACAGCAATTACGGATCCTCATATCACCCTGGGCGAATTCTCACGCACTGTCTCTCTAATGAAAGTTTGAGTCTCAAACATAGAGAGAAAACCGCTAGAATACTAATCGTAGAATGATGAAGATGGTCGGATTTTGGAAGAGCTGTAAGTTGAAGATTCTTGATTAATTACGTGATACAGTGCGATAAAAAGAGAGGAAACAACAATAAATTAAAAATAAATTTTGGCTCCAAATTAGGTGCCTTATCTCTATGAAAATGAACAGAATATTCGTCCTTACTATGGATTCGTCCTTACTTATATTTGCCCTGAACCGAAAGCTTGGGTTAAAGAAGAGCCTACTTTTTCAGTTACAATAATATATGGCCTGAAATCATAGCTTGCCTATTTCATGTCATATTGGGCGATTCTTAGAATGTCGATTTTCTACCCTTTCTCATTCAACAGCGAAATAATCTACCGTGTGGCTGCTGTTTTACGGATTTAATTCTCTTTCATGTTACGATTCTCAAGATAAGAGAAAGCTTTGCATCTAAAATGACGCTATTTTGGGAACATCAGCTGGGATCTCAAGAGTAAATATTTTGATAACAAATTCATAAGAGGAGAAAGATGGGCATACACGTGGATTGTTTACTTTTCGTGCCTAAAGGAAATTTAGTAGAAAAAACTATTGAACATTCTCTAATTTTACTGCAGGCAAGATTTCGACTCCAATGAGCATCTTTCGCTATTTATAATAAGCTACAATTAATAGTCAATTACTAAACTAATAGGTCTTATTTGTAAAATATTAGTGTATTCCTTTCTCCAATCAATCCCCAATCTTACGTTAGTGTTGAATCTTGTTGAAGGCAACCTTTTTCTTTTTTAATGCCTGATCAACCTCAGGTTAATTTTGCAACAAAATTGGTCAAAGAGAGCTAGCCATTTTATAAAAAGAGGATATGGTAAAATACATTGTTCTATACATTTTTCCCAGAATATTTTATCTTGACGGCTGTTTACGACTCAAAGTCATAATAGGCATCATCAGGTATATTATAGTCAAGAAAATTGGTAATTGCTATACAGTAGTCAGTAGCGCGATTTGTAAAACTATCTGACATTTCGAAATAATTCGCTTGGAGAGCAGGATGTCGGAAGTAGGAATTAAGAAGAGTCTAAATTCGAACGATAAAAGTATAAATCTTACACTACCAACATGTGTGTAGCCACAATATGAATTAGTTTTTTTCTGTAATAGCAAATAGAGAACATAATGTATGCGAGGTAACTTAAACAGTAATCTCATATCCTCTCTGTCTTTAACCCGGAAGGCTTGCGTCAGAAAAGGATGAGAAAGGCATCCCTTCATTTCTTTTCCCAAAAGAAAGATTGCCACGGAAAAGATTGGAAAGAATCCGCCAATATATCATCCTGCTGCCCGTGATCAAGTTGCCTACTTGTAGGGATCTGTTTCATATCTCCTTTTATTTCTAGAACTCCACGGAGGAATGGACCGGTCAGTTTTTCTTGCTTGTGTCATTCTTTCTGAGAGAATTTCCTCTTGTAATTTCTTGTGACGGCGGCATCGATGTCGATGTTCACCGATAAACTTAACTCCATAAACTTACTGAAAGTCACCTCTGAAACGACATGAGACTGACATTGCCCGATATTCTGCCACTTTTTCGTAACCAGACGGTACGCACTAGTGGAATTCGCTGTTGAACGATTCTCGGAGAGAGGACTCAAAAATTTTAATAATAATTTCTGCTGCTCTTTCTGCATCCAATATTATCAGATAATTATAAACATTAGGAAGGAAAGAAATTGATTCTCCGAACAAGAGAAAATCATTTAATGCAAATTCCTACGCACAGATCTGATAAATACAATAAATCTTTTCATCATGTAACCGCCAGTAGATACTGGAAAACACTCCCTCCTATACTTAGAAATTCACCTTCCCCACCCTCATTCAAAATGCACCTTTCTAAACTCCTCCATTCCGAACAGAACTGCACTGACAATAACAATCACAAAAATGTCATCGTTTTTAACGTCCTTCTGTAGAATCACTTTTCAGCACTTTCGTTATGTTTTTGTATGTATTGATTTTTAAAAATTTTTATTATTATATTTTTTCCTCCCTTCAACGCCTGCATTTTTTATAATCATACTCTAAACTATTTTCATTTTGATATT
>KZ309013.1:16111-26949 GCA_000376725.2 Ladona fulva
GGCTGCCTCTGTGAGGACCTCGGACGGCAGGTTGTGCCACTATGTGGAGACTGCCAGTCTTGCTCACAAAGCATTCCCTTAACAGTGTGAGAGAGACGCGGCACGGTAGTTAAGTGGTTAGAATACCTGCCCGGAAAGTGGGAGACCTGGGTTCGAGTCCCAGTCGTGTCGCTATTTTTCACACTTGTTATTCCTTTGGAATATTCAGATTTTCTTTGAATCAGTAATTTGGTTATTATAGAAATGGATTTCCACTCATGCCAATTTCTTTCCCTATTCTGTTATCAGAAAACAATGTCACTCCGAGATGAGATAGCAGAGCTTGAAAGAATAACGAGGTCTAATCGCTACAAGTAAGGGAAGAAACAGCTTGCGCGAGAAGAGATTCCCTAAAGATGGCCTGAAAACTGCTTTTTCTATGCGCTAAAAAGCACCCTTAAAGAGATTCGTTGGATCAAACTGCTCCAAAATCACCATTTTCACCTTTCTATTTCCCCCATCACTTTAACAAGTCCCAGGTTTAAAAGAATTTTTAATGATTCGAAAGTTATTTATTTCAATTCACTCCTAAGTTGGCATGATTTGTCAAGAATCAATCCTTGCAAATCTTTTAATCTCAAATTTGAAACTTTTTATAGCACTCTATTGTATTATTGTAACCTAATTTTTCCAATTGTACCAATCTAAAGCAGATTCATATTAATAACTGGATTACTCTATATTTGTTCAGATATACTCCTTAAGGCATAATTCAGCTATGAAGATTTTTCCCTTTAAGCAAATCCCTTTAGTTTATTAATAAAGGGTAATATCATGACATGTTATGCTTATCATATGCAATATCCTATTTGTCCTTATTATTTTAGCTGTTACAGAAGCAAACCTTGCTAAAGTCAATCATCCTCCCAAGGAAGAATGGACTTGAAAAAAGTCTGATGGGACCTGGAATCTCAGACTCGGAATCGATCAGAATCACTCAGTCTTTTTTCAAGTCCATTATTCCTTGGGACTTTTCCTGGGTGTGCACCATCTTGCACAAAGTCACCCTTACCCGTTTCCTGTGTCAATCATCCTATTACAAGAACCTCATGTAAATGTATATTGCAAGCTATCCATAAGCAAATAGTTTCTGAAATAATTGACTTACTAAAGTTAATTAATGATGTTTAACAAATTTCTTTTTCCATTACCGCAAAAAAATGTCTGCTGCTTGGTAGACCTAATTCATGAAATGCTGTTGCCCCAAGGTTCCAAATCACCTTAGTATGAGAATTAGGAAATCAGAGCTCGATAATTTTGATGGTGTAAAATGGCATATTCAACAACATATATCCTTGTTTCATAATTCTAAATTTAAGCTTCAATCAGTATTCATTGTCAATAAAAGGTCATTTATTATAGTTTTTAAGTACATTTGTGTATTGCAGCCTTTTTGATGATAATAATATTAGTTTTTTTTTCTATCTCATATATGTAACGTTTCCGTCAATGTTGTTCTTAAAATTAGGTCAGCATTTTTTTAACCTCGACATCTGTCACCTTTCATTGGACCATTTGCTTTACACGTAAGACTGAAAGAAATGGCAACAAAGGGTAAGGATTAACAGCACTTGGTTCTCCACAGTGCACCAGTTGAGGAGAGGAGTATTGCAGTATTGCTACATGTCTCGCAATAGACTTTTCTTGTGTATCTTTAGTCTTACGTTACCTTCATTGATTAAACTGTTCTATGTGCTCCACTTTACAGTATGCAACCAAGTGAAATGTAATCCAGGAGATTAGGGCAAAAGATTCACGCATGATTCATACTTTCATGCATGTTGTAAATAGTTAATTCTCCACTTTTTTTCCATGTTCATTAGATTAATAACCCAGAATGATTCCTTGTTTAAAGGGTCTTTTACTGTCGTTGATCGACAATCTTCTGAAGACAGCTTATTTACATATTGTAAATTATTGTTGTAGCATCAAATGGTAACCAGGCAGAGATCCCCCCATGTTTTGATTGACTTAATTCAAAGGACCAAAGCTGCAGTGAGGGAACTGGACAATCTGAACTACAGGAAAATGAAGAAAATCTTGATGGTGGATGCATGTGAGACGGAAAGTGCTGCTGGTGATGCAGATGGTATGTTTCTTTATATTTTTCCCGTTTGATAGCTTAAGTATCAAATAAAAAGCATTACACTTGCATGTATACAATATTCTTCCTCAAACAAAACAACTGTCACACATATTTCTCCCTTTTAAAGTATCCCAAATATGTAGTTTGTAAAATCTTTCTCAAAAGATGCTTTATTGGCTATAAAATCCTAGTGAATGATTTTTTGAGTTCCCATGTGGGTTATGATGTCAAATTTTACTAATGTTTGACTACTGGCTGAAGTCAATCTCAAGATGCATCAATGAATTGTCTGGTCCATCTTGTGAACTGATCTTTCCATATCTTGATAAGTGCATAATTTCCTGAACATCCTGAACTTATTCCTTTTCCAAGTGTTTTTCTTATTAAGTGATGGTTATTCTGAAGGAATGTTTGGAGGGGATTACTGTTAAGGCCTGAATATCAGTTTGCAGGCTGTTGGCAATAACATCGCCATGATTGCATGCATATAGATAAAATATTTCTGTTTTCGCTATTCGATGCTTGAAGGATGTTGCTACACTTGCATACATACTTAGTTAGGTTCATGCAAACCATAATGGAGAAAAAAATTAGAGAACATACATAAAAATCTATCCCTTTCGTTGTAGTGGTACTCGGCAATTAGAAGTGATGCGAATATCTCCTAGGACATTATTTTAGCTTAATCCTTTATCTTCGAATCCAGGCACTTTCCAATTACGTAAGTATCACACAATTTCCGTAATCATGTAATTTTAGCAACATGTCCAACGCATTGCGTAGCAAATAGATTGAAAGAGCTTCGGCGCTAGGGTATGTCTCCCCTCCACCGCTTCCTCTCCTCACACACGACCATCATAACGGAAGAAAGGGATTAAGAAGAAAGGATCTTTTCTGAGGCTCTGAGAGCCTTCTTCGGAAGAAGAGAGCAGAGGCGGTCTTTGGAATATCGGCAAATGTTATGCAGCTCATTCTTCCGTATACTGGCACGCCTCATCTTTTGTGGTGTTATTTATCTCGCGTTTTGCAGTTAAAGATCACGTAATACCATTTGCTGTTTTTAATAAATACACTGGAAAAGATTGATTGACAGAATACCTACTTCCATGCTCATTTAGACAAACGTAGAAACATCATTGGATGCCAATATAGGGACAAGTAAAATAAATGGGGAAAATAGACTATACAGTGGAACAGTGAAATATCTGCTAGAGAACATCTTCTAAAAGTATTTTTACTGGAAAATTCATGAACTCTAATTCAACAATTGCGTTCGTCGTACGTTCTGTATAACCATAACAGTTTTTCAAATTCTGTTTCTTTAATCATGTACTTCGCATTTTGAATAGAAACTACATTTTAATAAATGTAAATGTAGTGGCCAATTTTAGCACTGAGTGGGATATTCCCCATCTGTCTCTTTTCAGGGAAGAACTTTAGATACAAAGTCGATTGACGGTGACCTTTATGAGCAAAATCATGTTACAAAACACATCAAATTAACCAGAGTTGCAATGAAGTGTTTTGTTGGATTTTGAGACGAGTCTTGGATAGATTGTACATTTTGATCAATTCCAACCTGTTTCGTTACATGATTTGTTATTAATCCATTATGGTTAATCTGAAAGATTGCTTCTTTGTTTAATGAGAATGACAAAAATGAACAAATAGAAGAGGGCAGTGTCTTTGCTCCAAAAGTTGATCATATTCAAGCTATGACTGCAAGAATACGACGAGAATAAAGTAATCAATCATTCAACAAACTTAGCAAGAATCACACTGATGTAACATAGTAATAGTTCAGTGCTCTTCAATTATTTTATCTTCAGCTGTAGCAAAATTAAGTAAACTAAAGATGATCTATTCTCATTTTAAGGTTGCAAGCACATTTTTGTATATTAAAGATAAATGAATACGTTCCCTACTCTTTTTCGACGGGCAAGCCATGACAAGATTTTACCTCCCACTTGAAACACTTTCATCGTTATATCGCGATTTTTCTTACATATCTCACTTCTAAAAATTAATAAAACAATAACTTCTCTCAAAATAAGTAACAAATAACTTAACTATTATTATTACTTGTAACTAACTTGACTATTATTTAATTTTTTATTCCTCTAAATATTACATTTGTCTACATAAATTTGCATAACTAAGATGAGTAACATAATACAAGGTTTTAAAATAGTGATCTTGAATGATGTAATATTTTTTCTGCACCTGAAGCAGAGTTAATGCTTTCTTCCTTTTGAAACTATTCGATCAATTAATCACAAATTACATAAGTTTTATGTTGAATTTATTTTTCCTAGGTAAATGAGAAAAATGTGTTTAATTATTTAAAATATTGGCTACTTCCCCTTGAACGTATGTACAGTCATGAGCAAAAAAAAACTCAAAAACATTGCGGGTAACATAAGATTCGGGATACTCTTAAAACTCCTTCTGCGGAACATGTTGCAACACTGTATGGAGTCTACCTCAAATATAACGGTACTTATATTCGCTGCAAGGGTTCGGTTTAAAGAAATGGTAGGAGCATCGCGAGCGGCTACTGTAGCGGACACCCATTTAGAAGGACGGACCTAATTTTAAGAAAGACATTGATGGAAACGTTGCGTATACGCGATGGTAGCTCAAAATGTATGAGTTATAGACAGTGCAGATTGAATGAATTCGCAATTTAGAATCGTCAATCAAGTCGAATACGTCTTTTTACCACAAAATAACGTTATGGACCTCCGACTCGCTGATTCTCTAACGGAAGGAGAACAGGTGCATGGAGCAGTCGTATTTTCTTACCTACTGTCACCAACATTATCACAAATATGCCCGATATGTAATCTCAGAAAACTGTTCCAAAAAGTGATGGCGAACCTTATCTCGGATATTTCACATGGATCTTTAGTAATAATATTTCTATTAGAACTAACCTTTGCAATGTTACGTAAGTGGGTTCAGGTATTGAAAGTAATGAAACAGGAAGTTAACGACTTCGTAAATGTTATTAGGGATTATTTTATTATTCGGTGCTGATAACGTTTTCGGTAATATGTGTAGATTGTTTTAGGGTGTTTTTCATTATTGTTGCCTTAACTTTCATCGATACAAAATTTGAAAGTAATTTATTAGTAAATTAATCGAAAGCGAACACCGAAGGGATCTGCGATCAATATTAAAAGTTATAAATGCATTCTTTCAGAAATGAGTTCGGATGCAGGTGATCCAAGTTCCTCCTGATGCACCGCTTATTACTCCTTAGCAACTTCTCTTAAAGAAAAACCAATCAACTCTAGAGTTAAATATTAAGCTAATGGAGCATAATATGTTCTGCGATAATTCCTGGGAATGTGAGCGGAAAGAAGTTTTAAATGAATATATGTTCTTTAAATCTCCTAACCGAATTTTGTGTGTGCGATAAGTTCTTATCGAGGCTATAACTAAAAATCATAAATGCTAAGGAATGAAGAAAGAATATTCTAATTTCTCTTGCAACTTTGTTCCACAAATTCCGGCGAATATGATAAAATTTAATCATAAATGCCTTTTCCTTGCCTGCAGTTTACTTCTTTGGTGCACTTTACTTCCTATTTACTAAATTACTTCCTATTACGTGACAGAACTTAGCTATAAGTTTTCCTTCTTCTTATCTACTTCAAGAATACAGTAATTTGTAATAATAATCAAGAAATACTAAGACCTCACAAATAATTCCTATACCGAAAGGCATGCTTTGCATGGGAACCCTACCGCTTACTAAGGAGCGCAGGGTGCCCAAAACTTTACTCACCCCACAACCGCGCTAGAAACAATGCAGAAATGGTCACAGCGGATCCGCTGGTTTTTTCTGAAACCTTTCATTTCCATGTGGTAGAGCTACACAATAAACATGCCCAAGACGATAGGCGAGGCAGCAAGTAAACTTCCTAAAACAGGAATAGCAACCATTGTGTCGGAAGAATGATACATTGGATGAAATAAAGGACTTCCTTGAACCTAGATATTCCCAAGTGGAAACAAAGGGGAAATACGACTGCTCCATTCACCTGTTCTCCTTTCGTTAGAGAATCAGCGAGTCGGAGGTCCATAACGTTGATTTTGCGGTAAAAAGACGTATTCGACTTGATTGACGATTCTAAATTGCGAATTCATTCAATCTGTATTGTCTATAACTCATACATTTTGAGCTATCATCGCGTATACGCAACGTTTACATCAATGTCTTTCTTAAAATTAGGTCCGTCCTTCTAAATGGGTGTCCGCTACAGTAGCCGCTCGCGATGCTCCTACCATTTCTTTAAACCGAACCCTTGCAGCGAATATAAGTACCGTTATATTTGAGGTAGACTCCATACAGTGTTGCAACATGTGTTACAGTGAAGGAATTTTAAGAGTATCCCGAATCTTATGTTACCTGCAATTTTTGAGTTTTTTTTGCTCATGACTGTACATTACTATTAAATTACCTAAATTTTTGTGTGTCACGTACATATATTTCTCTTCAGCACTGTTGAATGAAATAAATTTCCCAAAAATAAGCGTAGGCTGGTATTTACATTTCTAGAATTGCTTCGACTGCTGAAGCTTTTCTGCACATATGTACCACCGCTGAGCATCGAACCCGAGGCAACTTTCCACAAAGGCGAGTGCGGTTTCTTTTGCTGTCCTGAACCGTCACTAAGGGTTTATGGTTAAAAGAGTGGTCAGGGAGTTGTATAGAGATATTGAGTGATAAAAGAAAATCCCCGTAACCCGTGGACACTGAGAGATATGAGTAGCGAGTGAAAGGGGTGAATAGGAAGAAAGAATCGAGGTATGGCTCTAAGGAGAGGTGGAGTAAAACAACGGGGGTCGTGTCAAACAGATGTGACAGATACCTACTGTGCCGGTAGATTTCAAGTTGCAGTGTTTCCTCTAATGGTGGTCAATGAATATGCATTCTCAAGGCTCCTCATAAATGATTAGAAAACTATCTGTTTATAGGGTGAGAACCCACAGTAATGACATATGCTGGGAACAAAATGATTGGGAAGTAGGAGAAGATTAGCTGCTGGCATCTGAGAAACGACTTTATCTGGTATTTAGAATCATACTTCGCAAACTGGCGGGGAGAAACCTTTTGAATGGAAAACAATAAGGGTAAGTCTTGACGCTTTCCCGGTGGAATGTATGTTGAAGATAGTCTTCTCGGGTTGGTAACCGGGTGGCTTCTCGGTGGAATGCCAACGTTTCGGCCGCTATCACTGCGGCCATCCTCAGGGTTGAGTGCCTATCGCTGTTTCTTGGTCTCACTTATATCGGGAGAATAATCCAAAATTCTGGCCCAAACAGATAAATTTTGGGACAAAATCATCAAGGAGTCAATTGAAATTAAACTAGCAACAAATAATTTCAACCGAGACGACTGTTTCCAACTTCCACCAGCATGGAAACCCATTATCCGAAAAATAAGGGAGGAACGCCACCATGGGCCAACTACCAATCAGGTGAAAGGAGCCATGGGGCTCCCCCGATATAAGTGAGACCAAGAAACGGCGATAGGCACTCAACCCTGAGGATGGCCGCAGTGATAGCGGCCGAAACGTCGGCATTCCACCGAGAAGCCACCCGGTTAGCAGCCCGAGAAGACTATCTTCGAAAACAATAAGGTTTGAATTTGATTCTACACCATGCTAAACGTTTCTTGATATATCATCACAATTCCACCGAAGAACTTCTCTTCATAAGAAGAATAGGAACTTTACGAAGGGTTTGTTTGGGATTATTGCCCACAGTTTATTGCCGTCTTAGGACTTATTTTCCGTACCCTCCCATACCTCTGCTCTTCCTTCATCCCCTCTGTTTGGAAGACTCGACAGCGGCATGTCTTCGAACTAAATTCGGAAGGTACGAAAGATGGCTAGTTTAAACTGTATCCAATCCCCTTAAGCTGGCAGCCTCTGTAATATTCATCTTGAGTATTACAGAATGCACTCTGTGGGATGCTTCAGAATTAAAAATCCCTCTGATTTTCCTGGAAATCTTAGCAACATTAGGTGATTAGGCAATAGGTTCCTTTTTGGATGTTTTCTTCATCCTCAAAATGGGGAAACTTCCTTTACCTGTATCCAGAGATAAGGATTGAAATAATACTCTTCATAAGGAATATCAATCGGTCCTGCATGCTTTTTTCTAAGTTTGTTTGTATTTTTATTTTTTCTATAATTAATATCTTTTTCTTTTGGTTTTCACATTTTCTTATAAATTCCCTTTTATAACTCCGCCAGTCTTGTCTTTATATTATGGCAATGAATAGAATTGTATGCAACAAAATGATTCTTCTCCTATGCTTCTGATGAGAGCTATCTCATCACCATGGCACATTTTCATCCCAATGTCGGATGTAGACTTCCCAAAATGTTTTCCAGTTTTATCTATTCTTAGCATCTCTTTCCAAGTCACCACTAGATACTTTGAGATGTCTCAGTCCCATTGGTCCTATAGTCTTCTTGGTCTCTTCACATCTCTTAGTGTCCTGTTGACACCAACAGTTGATATTTGGTTGGTTGATACTTGGTTCTTGGTCCCAGCAAATTTTCAAATGAAAAGTTGACAGTACTTCCTTCCGGCTCACGGAGAACATGTACGCAAAGTTTGATGCAAATCGGACAAACTGTGTGGACTCCAATCGCGGACAAACAAACAAACACACGAACCCACAGAATTTCTGCTTTATATATTTAGATGATCTACTACTTTCTGAAAAAGTCATAATTGGCATTTCTATGCTCGGAAAATTTAAATCATTTCTTAGCTCACATTCGGAAAAGCATTACTTTCTCTGCACATTTTCCACAATATATTTTTCCACACACTGAACACAAATTTCAAGATTTATTTTCACAATCTTGAGAAATTTGGTACCTTTTTCTCTTTTGCGCTCTTGTAGGTGTAATTTTTCCCTTTGATGAAGCTTTCCGAATATCAAGTTAGTCGATGGCTCCATTGCAAATGAGTTTCCCACCATTTCTGTCACTAATCTTTGTATGTATGCCTTACTAAGTTTGCATCCTGTAGTTATTTGAATAGTACCCAGCTATTTATTGAGGCTAGATCCAATATATAAAAAATACATGTGCAGGCCACCTCCTTGTAGCCCAACACGTAGAACATTTCCGACATATAATGCCCATAAGATCTACTCAAACTTTATTTGCGTTATAGAATAAAATTTGGTCTGGTTTCCCCTTTTAGGATATTATTACATCTTGGTGAATTGTACTAAGTAACAGCACATTTTTATTCTTTTTTGCTTGAATAATCCATTAAAATATCGCCTAGGCTATTTTTATATACTCTAGTTGAGTGAATTTGATTACGTCTTTGAATTGAAGGAGGTAATTCTCGTCTGTTTTTCCTTATCGTTCCAACGAAAGTTATGTTGATCTTTTTCGAATTCTCTGTCAGACTAATGGAGGAAAAGTAGTTATTACATGTTATATTAGTACTGGAATTCTTGTACAGCACTATCAATCGAAGAAGAACGAATTCCCCAAGATACTGAGTAGATATCCTTGCATCATCTTTTCCGCAACATGGTAATGCGTTAAGGCAATATTTGGATTTCACATCTGTTAGAAACCAGTACTTTATCCCGAATTTATCTAGCTTATTTGGCATATAATGTATGAAAGGATATCTGCATTTCATAGGTTATAGTTATTCATCGGCCGTTACATTTTCGCCTGGATTGTAGCAGGCTCGAAAGTTTGTAATGAATGTATTCCAAGGTTCAAAGCCCAAAGCAAATTTACTTCTCTTAAAACTTGACTCCGAGTCGCTCTAGTATCAAATTGTAAATTTTCATGATGTTCAAGAATCGATCCCTGGGTATAGTGCTGGAAAATAGTTTAGAGCCCGATGTTTTGTTCCAACAACGTTTGATTGTGTACGTTTCGTTCAATATTTCTTATGATATACGACAGAATTTTCAATTATTTTCTTTTAATTTGGGATAATAATAAACAAAGTCAAGATGCATAAAAAAACAAGCTAAATATTTTTATGTAACACTCAAAGAGGGTGAAAATAGTAAGGAAAATTTCAAAAGTTGATAGTATAATTCTTTGAATTGATAGCCCTGCGATTTCGTGTAGAAAAAAAAATAAAAGTCCACTGACGATAAATCCATGATAATTGCTTATTGGACATAAACCACTGATATTATCCCTCAGTTAATAGTCCGAGAAGTTGGCCACCCAGCTTCCTAATAGTTAATAAACTTATATTGGCTCCCAAAGAGTTTCGAAAATGTATACAAAGAAAATTTGTGCTCGGGAAATCTCTTTATTTATAAATACTGCAAGGACGTGACACCCTATTTAGAGATACGTTCCGAAGGTTGGCAACCCAGTCTTATGAAGTTGGTACCCTTGAAATGAATTCATAATTATTCAATAAAGATAATTGCAACTAATCACGAGGCATCTGCTTGAGATTTATCTGAGAAAATAATTGCAAGAAATTTTATAATTATCAACATTAATAAGTTGGTAACCCTGTTTAAAAGTGAATTTTATAAATCAACAAATGCCTTATCCCGATTTGGCGGGGCCAAAGGCTGTATATTAGAAATTTACATCGCCAAATTCATAAAAATTTTCCACCCTAATTTTTGTGTGGGATTTGTTCCTGAGAGTGAACAAGTGCTTTTCTATGTTTGTTATCAGAT
>KZ309013.1:45977-91063 GCA_000376725.2 Ladona fulva
TTTCTACAATATGATAGACTGTAAATTTAGGACATCAGTCCGCGTTTTGTTTAATAAATAAAAATTTAAACAAATTACAAGGTAAAAAACCTCATAATTGTTTAGCTAAAGGTCCATTCTTGAAGAACTGCTAAAGATTTGGCTAATGAAATGCAAATAAATATTTATAAAGGAATTAATAGTTCTAGGGGTCAAATGACCCCTTCCCGTCCTTCTAGGTAGGGCGAAACTCCCGTCCTCCTAGTGTTAAACCGATAAGCTTTCCCATCACCAACTTCGCCCTCCTTTTTACCCACACCAATCACGCGAGGGGAAGGTTATCTACCTCACTAGCGGACAAATGCTGGAACTAACTGAACCGAAATCGCGTCGCGAATTCAGCTTGTTCTAAAGAGGAGCCTTAATAAAACGACCTAGGTTTCGACGCGTCGCGTCATCGTGCGACGTGTTAGGTCGTTTTATTAAATATCCTAACCTAGGTCGTTCTATTAAATATCCTGTGGAAGCGAGTATAAGTGTTATCTTATTCTTTTTATCATTACATTAACAGATTTATGTTGCTAAAAAGATATTGTTACCATACAGAAAAATGAAGAGAAATTACCAAGAGAGCTGAGGTTGGTGCAGGAATTTCTTGTGTTTAGAAACTCAAAAGTATTTCCAAAAGAAATGTTCGTGTAAGTGCAGCTGAAAAATCATTGGGTGGAAATTGAAAATCAGAATAACAGGATAGCGCCATTGAATTCATCTGTGGTACGCAATAAGGCAATAGCAATATACATCACCTACAAAGGAGGAAATCCGGAATATGCTACAAACCTACGACACCTTTATATAAAAGTTGAGGATGTTCTCTTAGGGGTTTTAGAAGACGTATACATTTCATAAAATAAAACAGTTAAAGGTATTGCGTTTGCTGAAAATTAGCAGTCAAAAATATTCATCACCAATTTTTTTGCTCTGTTTGAGAAGAGAGGGAAAACAAAGTTTCTTGAATAAATATCTAACGCTTGTTGGGAGAGCCTCTGTCATGAAGTCGTGAATGATTTCTGTGGGCTTCCTTCAAACAAAGATGAAATCGTCGACCTAGCGGAAGGTAGTAGGAATTTAGGGTAAGTAGGATTTGATGATATTTAAGAAAGGGTGGTAGGAGAATCGTTAGATTAATATCAATATTACTTGGCGTAAGAAGAATTGCTAGCATTGGCTGATATCAGCGAAAAACACAGTGACTAGTGACGAATCGGTGACTTAAAAAGAAAGTTAGAAGCCAAAATTTACCATAAAAACTCTCGAGGGCATATTTAACAAAAATAACGAAGTTTAGAAAAAATTAATATTACTTGATCAGAGCATAGACAAAAGTTTTTATGCGAACGTGAATTTCAGGAAGCTCTATCAACTTATCGAGAGACCTACAAAAAGTATAGAAGAGAATGGCAAAAAAGAGCTACATTATATTCTTCTTTTAATGTAGCATCTCCAAAGTGATGTTATATAGAACATTTCCATTTTAAATACCCAGAATCAGCTACCATATAAAACAGGATTGATTTCAGCCACAATTCAAAGGAACAAAATTTTAATTTTAATATCCTCGGAAACTCATCGTTTAATTGTCAGACCCTGCAAACTCCTTTAGCGGGGGTACTCTCTTAACTAGTTTGGTATTGAGCATTTCTTTGTTTTTAATTATAAGACTGGACGCCTGTCAAGGCTAACGATTCTGATTTATCTCAAATTTATTTTTCTTATGACTTATGGTGCCTTTTGCAGCAAAAACTGGTTTTAACTTTTCATTCCATTTTGTTGTGCTCAATGCAGCGCTGCAGTCACTTTCATACATTTAAATTTCATTACTGAGACGTCTGTGAGAAGAAACTCTATCTTTGCTTTTAAAATTATTCATAACAGGCGAAGAATCTTGAAAATATTTTCATCGATGTGGAAGCTTTTTTTAAATAAAATTAATAAACGATTATAAATTGCATATATGAATGTCTGATTACGACTATATTTGCATAAGATGACGAAATTATTATCAAAAGCATAGATATTGAATGTTAGAAAAATATTATGATGAATAAATAGATGTTGAGATTGAGGAATGGAACTCGGTATTTCCATTATAACGATGTTTCACATAGTGCGATTTTACAAACGAATTCGAAAAATGCAACTTCGCGCTATGTGAGGGTTTACTGTATATGATGAAATACATTACTGTTACTCTATAAATGAATATGTGAGATTCCGTGAGAAGTTATCAAGATCTTGACGTGAACATCACATTTAGCAAGCTAAGTAACACAACTGTAATCATTGCAATTCATTAGAGTTCGAGAAAAGCTATTTGGAGCTTTTCTCGAACTCTAATGTTTTACCACAGCCGTGTTCCTTTTCCTTATAAATTGAAATTCATTGCAAAAAATTAGTTTTAATGATACTTCTTCAGAAAATTAAATAGTAAGATATTGACATTGTGTGTAATTTTGAAAATGAACGAGTTCTTGATACTACGTCCTCCGATAAAACTACTTAAAGTATTATATAAAATATATAAAATTCACATTTAATTTTATAATAGAATTCACAGTTTAAGTATCCAAATTTTAAATTTTTATTAAAACGGCTATTGAAGGTGACAATGACGCCCGGAAGGAGGTTTTTGAAACTTCAATGTATAATTTTCGAGATTTACCTGTTTTGACGAAAATAATTAAATGTAGTGATCACTCCTTCCAGGTGTGAGCTCTTCGATAAACATATCTAAGAACAATGCGACTTAATAATATATTCTGTTATCAATAATGATTAAATATTAGGTAGCATTAATTTTCAGATACCACAAAAATATCTCATGGATAAGTTTTACAACTCTTTCCCAATGGAAATGTGAAAACGGTATAAATTGTTTTTCAGGTTATAAAGACAAAATATTAATATAAACATAGAGCCATTTTAAAACATCCATCGTCATTTTTATAGAAAAACTTAGCGTAAATCGTGGATTCTCACATATATCGGTGTGATAACCACATATTGATTGAATAAAAACATCCTAGTAATTTCTATTCATCTCTGATACGGGTAAAAATCATGAGTTAATTTGTGGCTTTAAACTACAAAGTTAAAGCACTTTTTAAAGTACTTCGACAGCCTTATTAAAAATATAAAATAGTTTGATGGAAGGAAAGAGAAAATGTTTTTTATTACAAAGCATTCCATCATGGTCGAAATATGAAAATACACATGTCATTTAGAATAATATAATTTAACGGACTGGAAAGCGGATATGAGACTTCAGCATTTGTAATCTTATTGGAATCTCATCAAAATACTCACGTATTTAGCCACGCTCAGAGTTCGTGCTTAATATGTAGCAACTCTTGGCATAACTCTTAAACGTGACTCACTCAAAATGCTCTCAGTGATCGACTATTACTGATATAATCCCTGAGTCCAGCGAGTGAAATTTAGAAAACTAAAAAATAAGATATTTATTCAGTTGGTCATCAGTTCACCATTATTAATAAAGACAATATTACATATCGATCATTTTCCGTTAATCCTGAAGAAATATTACGGAGACGTCCAAACGTTTACATAATCGTCATTCTAGTTACAAATGTAAATTTTGGATAGGAAATGCTCCATGAGGCTTGTGTTCATCGGTCTCAATAATTTCTTTTAAATCAAAAGATGCCCCTATATTCTGTAAGCTCTTTATTGTGACACTTAAATATTGATGTACGTACAGTAAATTATATTTAACTTAGTTATATTTACGAACAGATCTAAAGTATAATGCTTAGAAAATCATACTAAATTAATTTTTGTTATTTTCACTGTCAAAAAAATGTCATTAATAATGTTTCTCTCGTAAGACAAAAGGCATCAAGGCAGAAGTAAAGTTGGCAAAACACTTATGTAAATATATAAGATATTTTAAAGGAATTCTACGAAAAGAATGTTTTACAATATCTTCCCAGTCTCCACTTCACACTTCTCTCGTCGAAATTTTTTCCCATGAATAAATGATTTATTCAATTTGCTGTTATATTTATTTTAAGAGTAGCATTTGGTGTTAATATGAAAGCGGGACTACATTAATGAAGGATGAGGTTACATCTTTTAATATATTTACTCTAAATATGCTTATACCTTTCCATTACGGAGTAAAATAAAAGAGAGTGAGTTCATATATTAGACAATTTTATTATGTACATATATATGAAAAAGGTTCTACCAAGGCATACAGAAGGTTTCTCACAACTTCAAACTTCTTGTAAAGAGTAACATCCATGATTGACTATGGTGCTATGCAAAAAAATAAAGATTCGAAAAGTGAAACAGTTCCCTCAGATATTGTCTTTTATGCTTCCACTCGGTCTGACTATGACAACGTGGGTCATGAGATGCATCCCTTGGCAGCTTAAGGAAGATCTGAGCAGTAAGGGCAATGCCCTTCACTCAAATCAACCCTCGGCCCGTCTTTTATAAAAGTTCGATGGTCGATTTAAAGGATGTTGGATGCAGCGGCTCTGAAGCCGTGTCCGTCGGCGGCATAGTGCACACTCTGGAGGACTCCGCGTGGGTCAACATAAGAGTAGGCTCCGCGGGTAACTCCATCGTGGGTGCGGACTTCCTGCTTGGCAGAGACTCCATCGTTGTATCCATAAGAATACTGACCGAGTTCATCCTGGGCGTGGTAGCGGGAAGATGCGGCGGCGGGAACGGCGGCCACGGCGGGCACAGCGTGGACAGCATGAACAGCTGGAACGGCGTGGACAGCTGAGAGGGAGTGGAAAGCAGGGACTGCGTGGAAGGCAGGAACTGGGGCCACGGCAGGCACGGCGGCTACAGCGGAGTAGGCGTGGATGGCTGGTGCAACGGCAACTCCCAAAGGAGCGGTGGAGGCGGGAGTGTGGCCGAGAGCGACGAGGCTGCGCTTACGGCGGTGGATGTAAGGAAGAGCATAAGGATGGACAAGGGAGTGGGCAATGGGATGAGCAAGGGAGTGAGCAAGGGGTGCGATAACGGAGGTTCCGTGATGGGTCACGATGGTGGAATGGGAGACGGCGGGACCGACAGAAGCATGGGAGACGATGCCGTCAGCGGTCACCACGGAGGAATGGGAGGTGACACCTGGGGCAGCGATCACGGAGGGTGCAATAGCTGCGCGGAGGACGGGTTCGACTGCGACGGCTGCCACTGGGGCTGCGACGGGAGCGGCAACGGGAGCAGCGATGGCGTGGGCCACAACAGCTGGTGGGGCGGCCTTGATAGCGGGGGCGGGCACTCCGGGTCCAACTGGCAAGTTAGTGGCGGCAACCCTGAATCCATTGTGGGGGTCAGAGACATATTCGGCACTCTGGACGAGACCGTGTCCATCGACGTAAGAGTATCCACCGCGGGTTACGCCATCGAAAGAGCGGGCTTCATGCTTGGAAGAAAGGGGTCCGGCGTATCCATAAGCGTACTGTCCCAATTCATCCTGCGAGTGGTACTGGCTTGCGGTCGGGGTGGAGACCACATGCCCGGTGGCCACAACACCTACTCCATGGATGCCACTTGCGCTGGCAACGGCCAGGAAGAAAGAGAGCGCCAACTGCACAGGAAAGAAATGGAGATCTCAATTAATCAAGGAACACCAAAATCGAATATCTGCATATCCACTTGGTTCCTTCTCGTTCCCGATACTTACCACGCACTTCATGTTTGATTTTCAGGGAACTGCGGGTAGCTCGCTCTTGGTGAGGAAGGTGGGTTCAACTGCGTCTTGGTGGACCACGGATGGCGCTTTTATCCTGACCAAGGGTGATTTGGGTGGGAGAGGGGGGGGGGGGAGGAAGGAAAGGACTCGCGTGGCCCTTCACCTGAACCCCGCCCGCATCTCTTGGAACGCCTACCCTCCATCTTCCCTGGCCTCCCTTTCCCTTCACTTCTATTGGCCGATAATGCGCGTAAGTCGTTTGCCCTTCGCATTGAATGGAAGAAATATTTTCACACAACGTTTATTATTCTTCCTCCTTTGCCATCAGTATCCGGCTCTAGCGATTGTCTAACGCGGGCTGCCAATAACACAATACGGCCGTTGGAGTTTTTTCCTCGATCGCTAGAAGACCGAAAATTGGCGGTGTGTTTGCCGCCGGAGGTAGAAAAATGTGACGGATAATCGTTGCGTGTCTGGTAATTCTTTTGTTTCCTTTTCCAATTCGAAAAAGAGCTTCCGATCGGCCGTTTTAAAAAGGGTTTAATGACTCGTTTTAGCAGTTTTTTTTACCAAAAGTCGCGTTGATTACCATCATCTTTCCTTTGATAGGGATGCCGATGCTTCCTTTTTGTTCCCATCTGCCCCGCCTTTCGAACACTAGACATGCTTGCGAAATAATCGTCTTCTCCAAGAAATAGTCACCGCAAAATTCCGAAAGCGTTTGGAGCGACATGGTTAGATAAGAAATGAAACATCTGCTGTCGTTTTCAAGTGGAGAAAAAATACATCACAAACACCGCGGGAATGCCTTCTTTTCTTTCAAATGTTAACGTGCAGAGTTTAAAGATTCCCGAAGATAACATGTGCATCGTTCCGTGAAATTTGTGTGAAGATAGTTTCTGAGAAAAGTTTTGTTTATTTCTTTGGTTTCGGTTTCGAATTGTGGCATCATTTTTATCGTATATTTTTTCAAAGTGATTTCAACGCGTGGTGTTGGTTTAGAAGTGTTAAGGTGAGTGATTCTTGCATTTCTTAATGAAAAATGTTATCTTTACAATCAATGGAACTGATTTGGATTAAATTTTTCGGAGGCGTTCAAAATCAAACTATCGGTGAAACTATTGAGAATTTAGTTCTGTATGAAGCATCCGAACCGTGAACAAGATTTGACATTTACGGAGCGAAAAAAGAATCACATTAGACAAGAAAATTTAGAGTCGAATCCGAGCGAACTTCCTTTTTTATTTGCCATATTTTTCTGTAATATTTTCTTGAAATTTACGCTTATAACATCTCGAAATGTTCCTATAGCGATTTATTTTACTACTAAAACCCAATTATTACGCTTTATTTTACCTTTTTCCTAAAGTAGCGTTATTTAAATTATATTGGAAAATGTATTTCAGACAATCTTAATTCTGCTCTGTTTCTTGAAGAATCTGAACTGAATATATGTTCAAACGGCCTTCAATGAATACTTTAAATATTTCAACATTTAATTAATACCATGTTTGAACAACTTAATTGAATTCTAAATCATTTTAAATGATACCCCTGAATAAAAACATTCTTGTGGAGACAATTCAATTTTTACACGAGGAATTATAGAATATCAGGAAAGGCATTCAAACTTGAAAGTTATTTATGTAGAGTTTAAGGTAGGTTAAAATCGTATTTTTATTAAAATCTGCTCTTTACAAAATTCGAAAGTAAAATATTTGTTTTAGTTTTCCGATGAAAATGAACTTGTAGAATCTGCATTGCACTCTAACTTATAATTCGATTATTCTCAATTTTAGAATATAAATTAAATTCATTGATACGCTATATCGTCTCATAATATTACGGTGTCCCTTGATATATGTTAAATATTTTAATTTACCTTAATTTTTCGAGATTATGAAATGAAGGAGAAACCACTTTAAAGGTAACAAATCCAGTTCTCATTAGAATATTTCCCACCGCCATCATCGATATTCGTATACAATTACCAAATGAAGGTTTAAGCAAGAGACTAGGTACGCAGAAAACGTTTATGTAGAATATTAATGGCGAACACTTTTCAGTGGTGAAGTAAAAATTTATTAAGAAATGGCGCACCGCAATGGCAGACCTCTTTACAGCCTTGTTGGTCTTCCTTGTAACAGTTACCAAACATAAAAAAATCAATTAATGTCACACCAAAAACGTAGTCCCCATCGACATTTCGGGCGATGAGTGAAAGGTATGATAATATGCTATACAAGGCTGGTTTGCGCCGATCCCATTCCCCAACTCATTGATCTGCAAATCTTGTGATCACCTTTAATTTTTTTCACACCACCTCCTCACTCCAATACTTCATTTCGATACACTTCGTTTTTCTATTGAATCGACCTAGAGAATAGATGCGAAGGCCTTGCTATATCCGTTCCCCAGGGTGGAATGACCGTCACATGTCGTGAAGCCTTTCCAATTCTACGCCTGGCGATGCGGTCACCCGCCGACCTTGCCCCCTGAAAGCACGCAGCCCGCGCCTCTTCTTCCGCGGACCTCCTTTCACTCATGGGAGAGCTCGAACGTTTATCGCGCTTTAATAGCAGCAGAAAAAACAGCAAGTCCATTTTGAAGCAAATGAAAGTGTACTTGAACTGATGTTGCACATGATCGCGCGTCATAGCGCAGACCAAGGTCGAATGGAGATTTTTAAGGCACGCATAACTAGGAAATCGTAGGCCAAAACCGTTATGCAACTCTATTGTTCTGGAAGTTTCGCTCGAAATAGGAAGTGGAATTTTGTTTGTGAACAAAGTGACTTAGGCGTTTGGAAGTGGCTGAATCAGTGGGAACTGAGTGGATCGCTTGGCTTTTCGACATTAACACATTGTTTGTGAATGTGAAGGATTATTTTTGATGGGGGATTGAGGGATTAAGATCACAATTGATAAACTCTCCGTGGGTATTAAAACTTTCAGCCAAAAATAAATGATAAACCCAGATGATTTTAACTACACACCAAAGAAGTTAAACTGTATAATCTTTGAGCTTTCACGGAAATTTGATTGGCTGGAAACGGATTCAGTAGGCCGACATGCAAACCTGTAATTAATGACATTTTGTAATTCCAGTCTGTGCGTTCAAGGGGAACGGGTTTTGACTTGCGTGGCTATCATCAGATTCAGATAGATGACAATGCACTCCCGATATATCCGTAACTGTCAGAAACTGTCACTAGCTCTTTTTTGATAATGATACGACGGGAAAACCCACGTCATCGTGACAGCAATGCTATTTTCGGCCTCTAAATTTAAATTTTATCTTCACGTTCTCTTTCATTTCACAGGCCAAACTTATTAAAAATTCATTATACCTAAAAGCAGTAGAGCCTTTCATTTATTTCTTCTTCAGTGCATAAATTATTAGCATTTCGAATAAATCATAACCACATTCATCACTGAAAACCAAACTCTGATGTATTAGAGATAAAACCAAAAGGTTCAATTTCAAATAGATAAGAACTAGGAATTCTGAATTTATACAGTTTTCTTGGTCACTTTCTTTTCAGTTCCTGAATATTTATCTTTCTGGCACAAAACTATATCAGTTTAGAATGAATTGGAACTGAATCAGATCTGATACCACATAGCATTTGTGAATGGTTCGAATCATCACTTCGTTGGAAAGTTGACAATATGGGAATTAATTCATGTTACCAAATCCAAATAACCATGATATATAAATCGAGTGGGTATTAGTAAATTAGTAAAAATATTAGGTAAATCATTTTCATTGCTAAGCTTCCCGATGATTTTATCTGAGAAATTAGAGAAAGATATAATTACAATTTGATATTCCTTTATATAACTTCTCTCTAATTATCACTAACGTTTTACCTGATTAAAGTAAAATTAAACAGTTTTGGATGTATAGTAAAAGATAAAATCAATAATTAAAATGATTGATCCAGTGCCTAGTGTATAATATCTGGAATAGAGTTACTTATTCTACTAAAGAGATCCAGATAATTAGGCGTGGCATTTAGCTGTACGCTTAATATCAACGATAAGGAGACGAGCATTGAAAACATTCCAGAGTGATAGTATCACGGTCCTTGTTTAACTTAAATGCCTGGACCAGGATGGGGGCGGATTTGGGGCGATCCACCGCTCACGTTCTCCCCTTGACCTTGGTTTGGTCACGGCAAATTTGACTGGTTACAAAGAGTACTTTCTCCACGGACAAAAAAAGCGCTATAGAATAGATCCTTCTCCACCCGCTATCATCAATCGCTTTCCATCGTCAATGGAGCGTGTTTTGAATAATAGCAAACTGTCATAGGACATTTTGTTATCATTTCTTTGGTTGGTCGTCCATACCTGCCATTTTCCTCGCTTTCTTGTCTTATTTGTTACTATGTTCCATAAATAATGGCTAATGACGATTAGTCTTTAATTGGTGGTATTTTTTACTAATAAGTATCATTACCGAAATATCTTCTTATAGATAAGGATTAAGACTCATGCAAATTATTTTAGATATTTCACGTGTCTCTTCAGAGGTTATTACAATCAAAGATGATATGGAGTTTATTGGTTAACTGCGCTGCGAAAATGCTGAAAATATTGAAACGCTTCATTGAAAAATACACCAAGAAAATCAATAATTATTTAATAATTACCTTGAACGATAAATAAATTATAATTTGAAAATCAAATAATTTGCATTGATTATCAAGCGGCACAATACGAGCTTATTCAAGGCACGCTACTGAACTGGTTGGCAAGAACTGATGCAGAAATTATCATGTAAAGAAGTTTCACCACTTATTACGTTTAATTGTAGAATCGAGTAACTAAAGTAAATGTGTATGATAAAATGAAGAATTCTATCTCCTTAAAATCAAGTTTCCAAGTATTCCTAGGGTACCAAAACTCCTAATATCGTAAGACATTAGGCTCCCGGATAGCCAAGTGGGCAATGCGTTCGACTTCGGCGAAAGCGGTCCCGGGTTCGATTGGATTCGGGTGGGGGCCCACATGCGAGATGGCCTTAGCTGTCGAAGCACTTTTAACAATGCTACTACTCGTAGGACATTAATAATTGTTTTTCCAAGGCTTTCACCGAGCCAGGCAGAGGCATTTCTCCATAGAACTACGTTAATAACATATGGATGTAAGCAATTTAATGGCTCAGAGATATCCTTGAATAATCTGTAGTTGCTGAATAAAAAATTAATTGATAAACTTTTTTAGATATAAATAATAGCTGTAAGTAACTCGCATTTTCAAAAAGACTTAAATTTCATTGTAACTGATGAGTTTCGCAGCGGCATAAATGCGATGTTGTAGCCCAATTTCATTAACCATTCTAGGCAGGAACGCATCCAGAATTTTCGTTTAGGATGCTGAATTTATGGATCATAACTTAATAATGAAGGTGTTACACTCAACGTCATACTGCGAAATCATTGATTCTTATTATAAGAAACTTAATCAGTTATTGCTATTAATCTAATAGCAATAATTGAATAAAATATTAATATAAATAATGCAATTAAAGATATGTCGTAAGTTTTCCACATATTAATTCATAAAAATCTTTAGAAATAAGTTCTGTAGGACATATTTTTAGAATCCTAGGATGAGCTAGAGCCAATCAACCACCCCTCTGGTTGAACGCCTGAATTTCTCGGCAGTTATTTAAAATTTAAAAACTATAATTCACACCAATTCATTCCATCAACTTTTCTAATTCTATTATTCGTAGCGCTCTATGCTCTCATAAAAAGAGTATGCTTTAAATAAACAAAACTAATAAGGTTTGATAAGAAAGCCAGAGATGTAAATAAAATAGAATTATTACCTGGATGATTAAAGTAATACTCCTTGTACTAAATTTGATATGAATCAATGATAGTTTAAGTATAAATTAATGAGTTTGAGGAAAAATAAAATTTCCCTTAAATTGAGAAAGCAACGGCCTTTAGCTGTAAACATAAAGAGATGTAATATAGGCAAAGATGCTCCCCAAGTTAATACTACTGTTATCTCACAGTTAACGTCTGAGCGGTCGTCCAGCTAAGATATGAAGCACCATATCATTATTTTTCAATAGGACTATTGGATGACTTTACTACGTACAATGTAACAAGTTCATTATTATGAACTTGTTACATTGACTCCCACTTCCTTTTTCTAATTACGTAAGGGATGGAAAAAAACTTATTTTCAATTTTCATTTTTCTGGGTGAAAATTTTCCCTCATCCATAGTATTTGTTTCATCGACACTTATTTGTGAGCTATTTTACACCTTGGTTTTCGTAAGATACTCGGAAATATTATTTTTGGCCATAAGCGCAGATCAAAATTGGAGGAAAAACTCTATGAATTTCTTTTCCGATAAGACTCGACGAAATGAAAACTCCATGAAATTTATGCAGTCTTCTTTAGAAAAAATTAAATCACAGCGAAAGGATTATTAAAAAAACTGCAATTTTTGATAGATTCGTATTATAAAGAATTTTTAGTTTGAGCGTTAAAATACTTTGAATATAATATTGCAAAAATGATTTTATCTGACAGAATGACATTTTTTTGCGTCGAACACCTCGGCCCATTTTCCCAACAGTAACAAAGTTCCACCTTCTCATGTATTCCGATTTCGCTTTCACTTTCTCTAATTAACTTCTCTTCCGATTATCGTAGGGTTATCATTTCTATTACAGCATAACCTGATAACTCCTGACGGGAAAAATAATGCAGGGATAATAATGCTGATATAAGAATGTATAATAATTAAAAGTAATATCTCCATTTCGATTGAGGTGCAGGATGACGTCGCGTAGATAAAATAGGAGATTTTCAGCGAGAGTAGAATTCTCGGATAGATTTCTTATGATTTGTGAGCTGCTTTGATTTTAGTCAATGGATAAAATATCAAAGTAAATCTCTATTTTTCATTACTTCCCATTAGGTATAACTTGTATCTTTTTTATAAATTATGCATAAAGAAAATTAATTTTTTGCTATAAATAATCTCAATAGATGAAGATTGTTGTGGTTTTACTCATTAATACTATTTCTTTCAAATAGAAATCATAAGATTTTTCGATGAGTCACCCAGCTTTCAAAAAGCCAGCCGATATAAGAGAAAAACTTAGAGCTTTATAAGAACTAAACATACGAGTACTTGAGTGCTTTTACGATAAAATTGGGGTACATTTAGGAGCAAAAATATAATAACCCTATGTTATAGGGTTATTATATTTTTATCCCTACCAGTAGGGTATGAATATCTAATGTTTCCATTGGATATCTAAAAAAAACAATTCTTAAGTTTGGGGGGAATAGCGGGTTACAAAAAATTTACCAAATACGGTTTCGCCTATTCTAAATACGGTTCACGGTCTTTTAAATTATACTTACCGACGAAACTTGACGTTTTTATCTACATTAGTTATTATAAATTTTAGTATAATATTATATATTATCATTATTAATTTAGCATTCAAGCTCCATTTACTCCCATATTTTGACAGATGGAATACTTTCCATTTGTCTTATGATACAGCATTAAGAAAAATGTGACTCTCATTTCCTGTCTCAGTTCTTTTAATAGATGTTTAGAATGCTACTGAGATGTGAGTGATGCAGAATAATAGCGTTTACTTCGGTTTCTCCTATTGATTGCTGTGAAAAGTGCTGTATATATTATCATTATGCTGCCCTTACGAGTATGGTTTTGAGTGCTGCCTGTAGATCCTCCCATAAACTCCGCGATCTGCTGCTCAATGGAAAGGACGAGGTAGATCCCGCAAAGAGGAGCGGGGTCTATCGCCTGAACTGCACTTAATGCAATTCTATTAAGATCGGGCAACCGAGAGGTCCATTGAAATTCGCAGGAAAGAATACATGGCGGCCTGACGTACCTACATCCCTAGAGCTTGCCAAATGCCCCATTATCTCCTTGCTAATGACCACGGGTCTTTCAGCATGGAATTCCGGGAAGAGAAGAGAACCTTTCATAATGAAACTATGCGTCCAAACCATGGTCGTCTTCCAACAAATGTTGTAGTTTGTAAAATTTCAACTTTTTCTTATTCCTTAATGGAATCTTATTACGAAACCACGGCACGAGCAGTTAATTCTTGTACGTTTTTTTCCGCAGGATTTAAGCTCAGTCAAGTAAGAATCAATCTTTCTCATGCTTTAGACATACATAGTATGCCTAATTCCCTCTCCGGTGTTTTCATAGCCCAGGAGATAATGGTGGAAGATTAAGGTTCAAATTAACTTCCGGGATGAATACTTCAATAAAAAAGAACAACAGGTGTGTCGACATGACTGGGACTAATAATAATAACAAGCGATATGACTGGGACTCGAACTTCCACCTGTGGGAGACCTAAGTCTCCCCAGAAATTAAATTTTTCCCTCATCATGTCATCTGCAAATACATCTGGCTGTAATAAGTCTCTATTTCTGAACTTAAAAAGTTAATATCTTTAATGTTCAGCAATACTGATAGCAAACAATTCAAGAATATACCAATCAGTGATTGTAATGACGAGATATTTTTCAATCATTTCCCAGATGATATGTTGTTTCCGTAGCGTAAATCACGAAATTTTGCGTTTCGTGTTTGTGAATCAATGAAACCCTAAATTTAAAGCCTTAACTGAATTTTTTAAGGATTAAGACACAAAATTTGACTAAGTTCACAAATTAGTGGTTTCAAATCATAGTGAATTTCATAGTCAAATTTTATCGTATTTCTCAATTTGTGGACTTAATCTAATTCTGTTTCATAATCCTTAATAAATTATGGAGATGTTACAACAAGTATCGCTGATACGTTTGCATTAACTGAACTTTAAGCCCGAAGACAACGTGCTCGGAATTGCGGCTGGTAGAGGAGAATCATTATCAATCATGAATATTAAATCTTACGAAGCGACACTCCTTCAACAGATTTGGTTGAAACTGTCCTTTCTTTTACACGCGTCGTTTACTTTGCTTAATAACGCGTTTTCTCCTCCAAAGAGAGTTATCTGATCGAGTAGGTACAATACATCTAAGAGGTTCTAGCGTTGGCGTTCGCGCGAGACATAGCATCAAGGACAATGGCCCGGAGCAAACGGATTATGAATCGGTGGGAGGAAGAAATAGAACAGGTTAGAAAATAGCTCTCATAGGCATTGTTCGCGCTTGAAAAGCTTTGCGAAACATGTCGTTAGAGACGTGGATTGGGGTATATCTTCACATCGCATCGCTTCAAATTTATCCTCGGTATAATTGCAGGATAATCCTGATGAGAGTGGCCGGCGCACGCTTCTTTATCTTCTAGATAAAGTCGTGACAATATTGTCGGTAAATAACGTAGAATACGTAAAATGGCCTTGTGTTTTCAAAATATAATATCATCAACAAAACTAATTTGTCTAAAATTGTATAGCATATACTATACTTTTAATTATGTAAATGATTATCAAAATTTTACAAAAAATTATAGCATTCTGGAAAGTTTTTCTTGGAAAACTTGAGTACCGGGGTTCCCGGGTATTTTAAAAGAGATTAATCGGATATAATAAAATTCATCAATTTATTAATCGGATACCTAGGTAGTTGAAAAGTAGAGGCTTTTGAATCCCTTATTATATAAGACAAATAAATTGACTAATAAAAAACGGCATCGGCTACTTGCCGATGCCGATTGCCGGTGGTCTCTACGACTTCAGCCAGTTACGAAACGAACCGATTTCATGTACTTGAAAGAAAACAGATGGTTGGCACTTAGATTTTCGACCTTATGTATTTCGTCATGTGGCTGTGACCAAAGCCTAAATTATGCTGGTGGAGAAAAAGTGGAAGAAATTGGCTAAATGGACGTCAATGCAAGAAGAATTATAGCAAACAGATTAAAAGGAATTGATATATTTTTAGAGATGACCGCATACTTAACCAAAATTGAGCTCAAAACGAGTTGGTTTCATTATGTGGTAAAATATTTCAAGATTTTAAAAATACAGGACGTTTAAAATAATATAGAAGAGTAAATAAATATACAGGAACAAATCACCGAAAGTTCTTTTTTCAATTGTTAATTTTAACGAATTAAAGAGACTTCTACTAGATGAAAGAAAGACACGGATAAAATTACATCGTCATAAAGATATACCTATGTAGGGTAAACTAAAGGCTTTTCGGAGATATCGTAATCTTATGATCCTCCTTTGAGTTTCATTCTTTGAGAAGATCTTGAATGTTGCAAAGCATCCTATCCAGTTTCTTTTTCGTATACAAGGAAGTTTAATATGTGTGGCATCTACTGATTTACTTTCATATTTCTAAAGAAGGCAAAAGCATTCTTGTATTCATTCATGTTTTAGGAAGCCCAACGACGTTGTAGAAGTTGCTGAGGGTAAATGTTGAATTTTTCTCGTATTATTATTGAGGAGGATATTAGTATTACAATTTCATCGCGTGCACTTCCAAAGTTTTGAAAATGTTTACATAATTACGACTAGTGCAATGGTAAAGTATTTGGCTATCTTGAGTTTCCATTAATGGGCACAGACATGGATAAATCTAAGTAATACATAAAAATCTAAATAATACATAAAAATCAGCTTGCAATGATACTTAAAAATTACCCTTACGTAAGATGGAGGGTATTTTATAAATGGAACAAAAGAAGAAGAATACTTCGGCTGTCTTTCTTCACTACCATGTATAAACTAGATTCATAGTTTTTTCAGAAATCTTTTCATCGAAGATTTTTCAAAATTGATCCAAAGTCATCTTATAGACTCACAATCAAAGGCAGCAGAAAAACACCACTATATAGTCATGCTAGATATGTAGATGTTTTTTATACAATTACCCATATATTATGTCTATCTGTAGAACGTTTTTATGCGCAGAATTTACAACATATAAGAACGACTTATATAAAGACGTTAATCACAAGTTAGTTCTATTCTTTTCAATTTAATTTGAATTCAACGTTCAATGTAAAATAGAAAAATAAAATGATATCATTAAATATGAAATTATGAAAGCCTAAGATTTGATTAATGCTTTCTTTGTGATACAAACAGGTCGTAAATTAAGTACCTAATAAAAATCTTCTATAAATATATCACGATTACTAAAAATTATTATTTCTGGGAGGTTGCAAAGCATTTTCCGATAGATACGATCCTGGAAAGGGCTACAATATATCATGCACGTAGGCAGTTACCGTAGATGGTCAACCGAGATCTTGGAACAAAATCAAATCTTAAGCAAGGGTGGATATCGTGTGATCGTGAGTTAGAACAGGATGCATTTTAGAGCGACCAATTTAGGATACTGACACCTAAATAAATCTTAATAACAACTTTTAAGCTTGAGTCCTTTCTTTTGATGGAAATTTCCGTTATGATCTCCATGTCTGCATGAATCTCATTCTTTGCAGAATAAAGCTTGGAGGACGATGAAAAGTTATAGTTACTTAGAGCTTCCTAAAAGGCATTTATCTCACTCCTGTCGCCACAATAAGTTTACTTGTAGTTTTCCTTGAAAAAATCATCGTGACGTTTTAGTAGGAAGTAAGAAACGGGAATGATTCATAATTGATCCACGGAGCTGTCGTAAAAATTTCAACTTAACTTAATTCCCCAGTTCATTGATTTTAAACGTTACGTTTTAATTTTCATTTAAATAAATAATAAAATTAATGAAAATTCTGGTCTATCTGTAAACATAAGAAAGGAAGATGAAGTTACGGATTTCAATAGAATTAAGGTTGTGAGAAATTGAGAATATGACTTATGCTGTACTTCCAGATACAAATACGATGATTTAATATTAGTTATTAATGTCTCTTTTTATTTAAGAAGGTTTATTTAATTTTAGAATTTTTTAACTAATCTGTTGAAAGAGAATTTATCATGACGGATCAAGGATCTTCAAATTTTTTTTCTCCTATTTTACCTCCAATTTCAGAGAAAATATGTGGAGTTTCTAAATGTCCATCGCTTTTTTGATAGACTAAATTAAAATAAACATCGGATTACCAACTCAAAGGTTTTTAAAAGATAATACATTATTCTACATTAATTTTATTAATGCTAATTTCTCAGGTAAAAGAAATTACTGATCTTGGCAACGGAAAACCGATTTCGAAACACATCTACATTGAATTTTCGTATTTCTCATCGAAAACCGTAACTGAGGAAATGGAGATTGATTTGTTGACTTTGTATGGTTTAGCTGACCGCTGTCCTTCGAGCACGCACTTAAACGCATAGAAGAAAAAGAAGCCACTCGTAGCAAGGTCAGGACCACAGAATATATTCAAACGCGTGGTTAGCATTACATCACCTGGAAAAATGACGAAACGGACGCAAAACAAAATCTCTTGTCCTTTTGTATTTTATTCCTTTTCCGTTTCTCCTTAACCTGCTCAACGTGTTCTTCCCTTTACTTCTCTTAGCTTTTCACGCTATGTTCCCTTAACTACTCCAGTCTACTTTCTCATGTCTTCCTTGCACTTTCGCAGATTTGAGAAATCATAATGATGTTTCCAAGGAAATTTATATATGATGCAGGAGCATATCATTAAAAAACTAAAGCTGTTAATTTAAGGTTGACGAAATCTACTGAGATTTTCTAATCAATTTTTCTTATTTTTGGTAGGTTACGCGTAATAGTTGAAAGTTGAAAGTTACGCGCACGTAATACCTGCGCGTAATTCAAAATATTTAATATCCTTAAGAGTATCAATCTGTTAGCAAAATACAATCAAGCTAGCTCATTTCGTGGCGATTTTATAATGAGATTTATAAATTCTACCATAACTTATCTGCAAATGAAAGCTCGGACAATAATGAACATCTGTCGAGTCCTCGGAACTAAATATCCATAAAAACTCACCGACTTTCTGAATGTGAAATAATACATCTAAATCACATAAATCTTTTAACTTTTTAAAAATCAAATATTTCTCAATAGAATTATCGATAACAAACATGTGAATATTTTTAGATTTTTTACGAGGTTTATAGGTTAGAAAAATATTAGAACCATTGATCGTTTTTGGTAAAGTTCGCGACAAGAGGTAAAGTGTAATACGTGGAGTTACTCCAAGGGTAACGGTTCTTTTCGGTCGAGCAGTCTAGATTAATGGCATAAAGACGACATTTGCTTGTAACCTTAATACACGTGTTTATTATAGTCAATCTGCTCTCTTCCATGGCAGATATAACGGCAGTAGATTCAAACCAAGACATCTGTCACATTAAAACCGCAAGGGTCTCCCAAGGAAGCAAACAAGAAAAATATGTTACATGGTGGAGTATAAATTTAGATGGCTTAAATATAAAATAGTTCAATAAGTCTTTACGATCACTCTTATAGGACACCTTTAATACGAATTATAAACGATAGTTATTGATTACGTTATATTATTACCTCGATTAACATCGATACATCAAACGTTTACCCGTTTAACTGATATGCGTAAAACGATCCTTCTGTAAATGAATATGAGCTAACAAATCCGGATTGGTGGATCGTATTGGTAATTTCCAAGTGGTAGTAAGTAATACTGAGTCAGTGGTCCTAGTAAGTTGATTTTGCTACCAGTCTGTCTTAAAATTAACAAAAAGAGACTTCTGGTTTGTACGGATATATGATATGCAATAATATGGGAGGATTAATGCGTTTAGGTTCTGCTTTTGCATTAAAGTCTGTTTAAATACAGTTGGATTTATCAAAATACGAGTAATGTGTGTTCCATCTTTTATTTTTAACTTCGCCCATTCCAAAATCTATATACATCGACAGACCAGAAAGAAATCACTTGTGGTAGAACTCAATGTAAATGACAATTTTTAAGCACCATTGGTGGCTTAATACCCTTGGGAACGACACATATTAAGAATTTTTTGGATGAGGAAATCCCAGCACATGATTTTATCACACATATAACCACTATATTATTTTATTAAAAACAATAAAAACCTTTATACATCAAAAATGCTCGGTTGTATTAAAGGAAATAAATACTGAGTAATACCAATCAATTATGTTTCTTCCAGAGATCAAGAAGAATCATAATAAACTATTTAAATGACATATAATGAACATAAATTAGTGGGGTTTAATATACAGTGATATCTCGGCAAGCGAGTGACATTGTTAACAAATCTTTTGACTAACGAAGATTTTTCGCTGTTTTTCAGACTCGGCTGACGAATATGGAGTCGACTAACGAATGTTTTAGTGGACGCACGCGCTAACATGAAGCAGCAAACAAGAAAGGTCGGGCCATTCCAGTATCTTATCTCTTCCGTATGCGTGTGTGGCAAAAAATGAGCTGACCACATCATGTAGGGGATGATCTATGCATTCAAGATGGCAAGAAATAAGACACCTGATAATATTAAATTTCGTCTAACTAAGATTTCGGCTAACGAATGTGATTCCGGAACGAATCATTCTCGTTAGCCAAGGTAATACTTCATAAACATACAAAGGAGCCGCATATATCTCACGAGTCTCAGTTAGACCTCGTATACTCTTTACTAAAAAGTATAGAACCATACAGAGAAAACGTTTTTCGCATACTCGATAATAAATTACCTGTGAATTTCTAGAATCATAGCTCTGAAAAAAGGTATTTAATTTTGGTAATGATCTGTTGGAATGGAAGAATACGAAGAATTTAAAAACCGCTGTGAATAATTGCTCTGCATTAGCCCACAAATTTTTCTCGAAGAGAGCAATGATTATTAAGGTTTACATGTACAATATCTATTTAAATAAGGTTAGATATACGTAAATTTCGAGATTTTTGACCATGTGACTGCGCATCAACCGTCCATATTGTCGTGTTATTTGGCTAGGTCAGGGCTATCCAAGACTTCAATATGCGGAATTTAATTTTCTACATATATCCTTCATTTTGCCCTGTTTCGTTAAATATCATTTACAAAGATTCTGAGTCCCATAAAATGTAGACATTCTAATGCTATCTGCTGATCCCTGTTTTTATGTAGTAGTAGTATTGTTAAAAGTTCTCCGATAGCTTAGGTCATTTCGCAAGAGGGCCCCCAGTGGGAATTGAACCCGGGACCGCTTTCAGCGAAGTCGAACGAGTTGCCCACTTGGCTATCCGGGAGCCCCTGTTTGTATGGTCCCAGTCAATCGTTGTCTAATATAAAAACGGATTGCATCAGATAATATTGTACATACTTACGCAAAAAATATTGGCCTCGGAATTTCTGAAGCATTTGGTTGAAATGTCGTTTTTCAGGCGTTACTCATGACAGTTTGGAAAAATAGGAACAGGATTTTAACATCGTTCGCAATTGGCGCCAAGATTTTGATTCGCAGAATTATCTATTTGCGCCTAACAACTCTCGCTACTACAATTTTTGAACACGCCTTTTTATTAATACTGGTCCCTTATTACTGCCGGAGATCACAAGGTTGATCGTATGTCTTCTGAAATGTTCACTTTCATTTCACTATAACAACACCAGTCTTGCCAAACACTCTTGTATCACTCTCTCTTGTTACTCTCTATATTAATTGCCCCATCGCAAACTGCGGAAACGGTACATTGCTCTTCATTTAACCGTGAATCACTATTTTTTTATTCAAACTGAATCTGAATGATAATTCTCGAAAGACTTCAATTCGATTCTTTGCGTTACAAATTCTTATAATTATATGATACCTCCTGATCTTAATTTAAACAATTCTTTCATTAAAATAAATGAAAATTTACGATAATTAATTTTGTAGTGTATTAATGTTCATTAAAATTGCTGTTGGAAGCATTAGTGGTAAAGAGAACGTTTGATAAAAATGCTAATAATTATGAATACAAATGTTTCCACGAAATGTCTCTACTTGAGTCTGCAGCATTTGCCCCGGGGTAATAATATCTATATATTAACACAAACACAATCTGGCGGGACTTTTCTAGCCAAAACAAAATGCCGGAATAGGAAATGTAGATAAATATACTAAGCACTAAATGAAGCATCAGCAGTTTTGAAGAGACTGCAAGAAAGAACCACGTGCAGGATAAAATCGCTACCGTTCGACCATGAGACTAAGATGAATACATAGGGGACGATCATTATTCCGAACGATATTTTCATTCTAAAACTGACAAAAGAATATCGAATATGAAATCAAACTTTAAAGATCGTATAGAGAAAGAGTATTCATTCCTTTGGTAGCATACGAAACAATGATTAGTCTAAAGGAAATTATAAGTAAGATCACTTTTTCTTGGCTGAGTAAAGCGGTTTAAAGACAAAACGTCATTACAATAAATGAATAATTTATGTTTCCGATCTTCTTTCGATCATTCTCTCTATATATAAATTCATCGGAAGGATCGAGAAACAAGAACACGTAAAAAAGCACTTCATAAATTAATCATCGGATATATTTGACGGAGAAAAGGAGCGGAATCAAAGATACAAATGCATTCTCGTCAGTTTTCCTTTCATTTGAAGCTGTATTTTGTCCCGCATTTTCTCAATCTCGTGTGAATTTCCCTTTTTTTGCTCTACTTATTGATGAGAACGGTGGAAATGCGTTCCCCGGGGAAGGGCATTCCTGCTCCGTTTCGCCGTCCCGAGCAATCGCTTTCCCACAGATGTTTCTCCAACGACGCCGCTAATCATCTCCACGTCATACTGCTTCAGAGATGAAGGTTGCAACAATTCCAGGAGGAAAGAAAATCTCCATTCTATGGGATTGCGATGAGAGTTGGTACTCTCAGGACTGTAGCGCACTGGACTGGGTCCAGCGGATGCGTAAGCGATGGATGTTGAGTGGGAGGAGGGCGTTGGTTGGCGGGGCGGGGGTAGTGGGCGGGGGCCCTTGATCGGCGTGGGAGAGAAGAGGTAACTCTGCCGGGGATACTTATATGGAGAGATCAGAGAGTTTCTAAGAGAGAAAAAGAGAGACAGGGGTCTGATATCTCATTCCCGTAACGTTTCTAAGGGAGATTTTGTCAGGGAATCGGATCTTTCTTGGTTCGGGGGAGGAGATCGGGATTAGCCACCTCCGCGAAGTCTTTGCGTTTAATGAACTTAAGTCCTTGAGCCTCCTCAAAAACAATAGAAATTAAGCTCTTAGTATTGAAAAGTGAAATTTGTTTTCAAATTCCCGTATTCTATGACAAGCAGAAATACATACCGTGTACATTTACAAACAAAATGTAATGATTGAAAGAACAAAACAGAACGAAAAGTAAAATAATACATAAAATGGTGATATTGCCAAGTATCATGTAATAGATTGTTTTGTCTTCCATCTAAAATATTTATGTAGCATATAAACATTTTATGTGGCATAATCAATTAAAAAAGGCTTCAATACGTGGATGAATATGGATGAATTTATTTTTAAGTGTGTGAAAAAAATTTCTATTTTACAAAAGCTGGAGTTTCATGTAGAAAGTTCTAACTTAAAATGCATGTGCAAAACTACGGATATGAAGAAAGGATTGAGAGATTGCTGATTTTTATATTGGCATAATTTCATACTGTTAAACTAGCAATGGAATTCCCCCACAGAAGTCTTGGGTGTTAAATTATAATCAATATCATTAACAGTTCCTTGTGAAAATGAAAATTGAGGAAATGTCAGAAAAGAGTAATTTTCTTATTACTGGTAGAATTTATAGAACTCCTCCGTGATTGTGGTATGTATCTACGCATCTTTCAAGAAGGTTACAGAGAGATTCTCACCTAGGTTTTCATTGAGCCTTTATCGAGATGAAATAGAGTCTCGATTAAGCGTATGACATCTTTTAGGAGGATAAATGAGTGACAACTGCACTGTGAAAAGAAATTGCTACGCTTCAGCAAACTCGGATATAGGATACGTTAATCCTGATGTTTTCAAAAAGAGCTAATAACAGTAACAGAAGCTTAAGAGCTCTTTTGTTTTACTTTTTCTTTTTGAGGTTAATACGGTTCATGGGGCATATAGAACTTAAAAGCTGTAACCATTAAAAGATAAATGAAATGAATAGGTAATCGATTCCAAAAATTACTGTCAAATATGAAAGGCGCGAAAGATGTGGGCAACCGCATAGTAGCAACAGCTGTGGTGAACGAAAAATATATTAAAATGAGCTGAGCAAATATGATTTCATCAAATATGATGGAGTTAAAGTGTAGATAACAATGCTACTGACGAACTGTTATTATTAATGGCAAGGCATTCAACTGTGATGTTCTTTTTTAAGGTTTCTCTTTTTTTGCAAAGCAAATTTTAATTAGTAATCTTTGAGGTAATATGGCCTTGGAAGTATATAAAATGCTGCCAGGAGAATATAACTATATCTGACTATCCCTATATATTTGTCGATGTTGCTATTATTATTATTATAGTTACACATCGAAAGTTAAAGTGTACTGTATTACAACAATGTGGAATAAGGGTCAAAATGTATTTCATTCATAGTTAGCTTTTCTGAGTCCCTATCTGCTATGAAATAATAGTAAATCAAACAGCAATAAATAAATTCAAGTGGTTAAAGCATTATATCACCCTATAATTCAACCAATTACTACAGTTTTATTAGTTTCTGGATTATTCAGTCTAACCTATGGACCCTAGCTTTAATTTTATACGTCAACAGAGAAAAGAAGATCGAATATCCCGAAATACGATAAATGTATGCATTAGCAGGGAAGTTAACCAGTTATATAACCCCTCTTTCGGATAAGCCTATGGTTACATTATCAAAAATACAATGATATTAACCATAAATTTGGAATAAATCCTTTTAATCCTACCATAACCGCACCCTTAATAAATCATATTTTTTGTGGTAATTTATGGAAGATCTTCCCTCTTTTAATAGGACTGGTGCTCATAAGTTATATTTCCGAGCAATGAAAACGAGAAAATCCATTAGGACAAAGAACCGGGAATTTCAGGTTACGCTAATTTGAGGCCAAACTTGTAAAATTCAAATAAAACGGGCGGTTGGTAACACACACCTTAACTGAATGCATTAAGTATTTCTATATCTCCAACCGCCGAATTATTTCAAACGGCTCCAGATGTGGGGTTTATTTTTAGCCTAACATTTCCCAGCGCTAAATCACGCTCATTCTTTTCGACCAATAGAATGGAAACACTTTGCAAGCCTAAAGAAGATTACCAGGGTTTGGAACCGGACGCTTCAAGGTTAAGTGGGAGGAAGAAAGAGAAAGGGAGAGGGACATCGAAAAACAGACTACCATCCTGCAATACCACTACGTTCACCACTAACTTCCATAATAAAGAAAAGTATCTTCCATAATTTCAACATTACGTTGAGTTATTTTAGAAAGTTTTTGGAAAAATGTTCTGCCAACGTTTTACTACTAAATATGATTATATCATATGTATATAGGTATAATAAGGAATGAATATATATATATATATATATTCCTCTCTCTTTCTTTCGTTCTTCTGTAATGTGGCACAACACTCAAGTTAATTACAATGTTATAGAAATTATAAACTTATACAGATATAGATATTAGATTTTGGTTAATAACATTTGAGCAAAATGTAATTTCTAATTCTACAATTTTCGATAAACGAATCATGCTTTTATGAATATGTTTATAGATAAAGTAAGTCAAAGGGAATCTCGCCAGTTCTAATTTCCTTGAGGTAGAGCCTTGAACGTCAGAATTGAATTTAGATTCTTTGCATTGATCTGCGATACGAATATTTGGAACCCACGAGAGAAAACTACCTGGATAGTGTTGATTACATGATTTGAATTATTTATCGCACGTAATTTGTATCTTAAAGCTAATTAGAAGGTGATTATTTATGCATGTAAAGTAAATTTAACTTAAATTCAACGCTCAGTTCTTGGATCTTCAGTTTTTCCTATCACAAGGAATTAAATAGCCCGTATGTTCATTGGTAATAAAATGCTTTTCAATTACTTAAATGGTAATCTTTTAGTAATGTATACTTAGCTAAAACCAACTTCAATTCCAATGCCTTCGATAGAAATTAATTAAACTTGGATGGATGATTGCTGCTCGAGAGGAAATGCCACAGAATTCTTCCCAGTATTAGTTACCTCAGTTACAGAGACTAATTGTTCCATTTCACGATGCGCATGTTGCAGCGAATTGCGAAATAGTATTGAGCTGATTTAAAGTGAATCGTTCTTAGAAACTATTATTTCTTGAGCTAAAGTTTTATTCCTTGATGATCAAGGCTAAATCGAGACAATCTTAAGGAAATATCGACGTCCATTGATTATTTTCATTAATGATCACGCTAGTTTTCAAAATTGCGGTAAATCGAATTTTTATTTGTATTATTATGAATCGCATTACAAATGGAACTACAGTTTGGTGGTTTGAAGCATCCATCGGATCAAACTATGATAGATGCAAAGAAAGCTGTAAATAAACTTGGAATACCATTTAGTGATCAAGTTTTGCATTAAACATCATGACCAAATTTGCTTGTATACCCTATAAAGTAGACAAAGAAGAGGAGAATTGAACAGTGATTGGAACCGCCTCTGGCAGCTATTAAATGGTTTCACATTATTTTTGCGACAAGAGGATGTGACCATTTAGATTCCTTCCAATTGCAGATTAAACAATAATTCTTAAGTATTACATATCATAGCGTGTTAAGAGGTGTCACTAATCCTTCTTTATCTTAAGGTTACTTCGTGAATGTGCATACATATTTGACTTTGGAAGATATTCCTGTTTGATACGTGCTATCGATGATATTATACCTTTCATTTAATAATCGGAAACATTTTATAAACCCTAGTTCTCAATCTTAAAATGACACAGCGAAAACTTCTGTGTGAGCAGAAACGTATTAAATTTATCGTAAAACTGAAAAAAATGCACTCGTATGTAATGTATGTATGCTGTGTAAAATCAAAGGGTTAAACTTCTAGATCAGAAAGCGAAAAATTCTATAGCGATTTACTTTCTTTAACCGCTCATTATAATTCTCACATTGCTTCCTTCCAAAGTTGCACCAATAAAAAACAGATATCTACATCATAGTATCGTTAATTTTTACTAACAAAGAAATACGAAACTTTTTCAATAGCTAATAGCACTGGTGAGATCAACACCTAATAAGAGTTGCATCACAACATGTCTGGAAATTTTAAACCTAAAAGAAAGTTCTAAATCCCTGAATTCTTAAATGTCAAGAACTTCGATCAACAGTGAAAAACACCCGCTGAGATTCATGTTTTCACTCTCCCGCTGCATATCTGGATCATTTTCAAGGAATGCTCTTGGCAACTTATGCAATCATTCCGACGAAGGTAAACAGAATAGAATTCTATTTTCATTCATCCTTGCTGATATTTGTTAATACTGAATATTAGAATACGATATTGTATTCATCGGCCGAACGAAAAATAGCTCCCGAAGATACTTCCATACTCAACGGCTTACAAAGAGTTGCAAATTAGATCGTTATTTCTCCGACAGTCTGTTATCAGATCACCAAGAATGCTGAATGAAATTGGATCCTCATTCCCTCCACCATTAAATCAATTAGAAGCTTAAAAGCGAATGAGGTTTACTGGGAAAGGTGAGGAATCAGGTGCTTTGCCCTTGTTCAAATTCTATGAGTGGAACTATTCCACTTAATTGTTACGCGATTATCCTATGAATATCACTTTTCAATAAGAAGAGACCAGGTAAAACGCTATTTTCAGCATCATTTTTAAATCAATAGCTTCTGTATTGAGACAGCTATGAAGAAGACTGAGACAAAAGTCAGTGAAAGATACATTTCTCTCTCACTCCTGTGCAATTACTTCTGAGCTACCTAAAATAGCTTTTCTGTGGACGTTAATAGATTCATTTCTAGTCGTTTGAAAAATCAGATATGAGATCTCCCGAGCAATCTTTTTAAGTGGCCCTGGAGTCCTTCTTCGCCCGCTTCCTTTTCTGTTTCCGTTTCCAAGCCCACACCCTCATTTCTACCTGAACTTGCCCACGCACTTCATAGCGGATCCGACCTCCGGTCGGTCCGAATCAGCGCAGAACCTTTAAACGTACTCAAAGGCCGCCCACGATGTCCATTGCTTGCACGAATATTTACAGCCGAGATTGAAAGTAGATATCCGCATTAGCTTCCCCATGTATTACCAGTTCTCAACGTGAGAAGTCAGCACGAAAACTGATAAATTAATGCCATAGCTTCCTTTATTTAAGGCTGTAGATAAATTTTTACGACGCTCAAGTACAGAATTTTCGATCTAAATACGGCAATACGATCTGTAGTTCGACTAAGATAAGATCGAGAAAGATATTTTCCTGACTAAAAGCACACCGATACTTTATCGAAGTTGGACATCCCAATTCATGCATGGTTTCCAAGGGATATTTATGGGAAATATACGAATAAATTTACGTCAATGTTTCTCTTTTTCCTCATGGCACAGAATAAAATATGTTCGGATGTTAGAGAAATATAAAGGTAAAAATTTTAACACGTTAAATCAATTCCTCATATTCAGCATTACTTGCTTCGATTAAAAGACAACCACGTCATAAGTCTTAATTATGGATGATGGGAAATAACGAAATATGAGATAGAAACCTCGTCCTAAGCTATCCCAGAATGATTTCAGAAGGTTCTGAAAGCGAGAGATGATAATACTATAAATTCAGAACCGAATTGATCGCCCTTTTAATTACGACCAATTACCTATTTTCATAAAATTACCCATTCGGTTTCGGCAGATATTATAAATCTATTTCTTCTGCATATCGTTAATTTAAAGCTCTTTTAGCCATACAGTCACAGTTAAGTAAATGGCTTTGATAATTTACAGTTTTCTATAATAGCAGCAAATGTGACATCTCCATTGGGAAACCAATAAAAATTTTAACAGCTCGTTTCAGCGTGAAACATTTTATAGATAACCTTAAAGGTGATTCATCTCAGAACTCTAGATAGGTGTTAAAATTTACAACAACATTGACTAGTAAATTAAACGGCGAGGAAGAAAAATTAGCATTTATTTAATTTGACCGATTACAAAAGATGTTAAATCTTTAATGATCCCTATATAACAAACCATAGCCATTTATAATTTTGGTGACAAACTGAATCAAGGATGAATGATAAGGTTCCGCTAGAGGAAAAATAGGGATAATGATGCAAATTTTCTTACAGTATATTTCCTTACAGTACATTTCCTTACACTTATTTGAATTTTGCTTAGTTTTAACTGAGTTCTCGGCATAATGAACGTACAATGTAATAGGTAATAAGCTAAGTTACACTAAAACAAATATATTATAGCCATTTTCAGGAAGATATTGAAATCAACTTCTATGTGAAGTGTGAGTGAATCTGCAAAAATAACTCATTAAGAAACTATTGATTTTAAGGGATTAATATTATTGTGACTAAAAACAGAATCCTAAATATAAATTTCAATCTTCTACCGTTTCTCCGCCCAAGCTTTGAGGTGACAGATTTGTAAATACCTATGTTTCCCCGCATTTTACGCTTTTCTGGCCTTCATGTCAAATTTCTTTTGAACCCGCGAAAAATTCGGATAAGAGATTGAGAGATGATTTAATTTCATAATAGATCTAATATTGTAAATCATTACCTCTACTTAATTCTCCTTTTTATTCGTGGATGAGCGCGAAGATTTCCCGCATAGATGACAAAAAAGAAAGAATCCAAAGGAATTTTCTGTATTAAGAATGATGTTAAGGAGTTAAGCATTAATCTGAGCAATACAGATCTCTAAATTACAATCTCTATTAAGCCCTTCAGTTAACGCTAGCTTCAAAGATTTTCCGCGAAGATGACAATCCAAGGAAGAGCCCGCAAAGATTTGCTGTGTAACGGATGATGTAAAGGAGCTAAGTAGTGACTAACTAAGCAAAGGCTGAGCTGCAGAATGAGTGCCGACCTCGCTCCGTTTCGTCAGCAGCCGACAACTCCGAAGTGACCAGCCGCCGCCCGGAGGGATCCCAACGGAGGGGCGTGGTGGCCTTCGATGCCTCCTCTCCCCACATCACTTCAAAACCCCAGTCTCCACAACCCCTGCCCCCGCGGAATCCAGTCCGCCTTGGAGGCCTCCGCTCCACCACCACTCCCCACGCCTTTGAGAGCCCCTCCCCCGAGTAACTATCCGCACCACAAAAGCCTTCTCTCATAGATTCGTAATCGAGCTCTCTCCCTCATCCGGAAGGGAAAAGCCCACACATCCATCCCGCACCTCCAACATCCTTTCTCCAATCCCATCCAATCTTCTCGCCCCGGATAAATGTAACGTGCAACTTATCACCTTCGCGAACATAGACGAAGTCTCCAAGTTCAACGAGGAATGTTAGAGCGGACTCATTTTTTCAAGCCTAGAAAATCCCGCTGTTTTCCGCACGGCGGCCGTCTTTTTCGTTTTGAGGGCGCAGTTATTCGACATCGTTTCGACCTTTCTCAATGACGCGGAATGAGAAACTCTTAGATCGGGAGGGATAAGCTGTAGTAAGCTCGAAGCCAACGTATGCGATTTCATCTCATGCCTTCTTGCATCCACGTGCGAGCTTTGGTTGATCTCAGAGATCGCCTTCGGGTAGAACTCCAGTGCGAAAATTGTTGGCTTTCCACTACAGTTAACTCCATATCTTCAATGTCATTAAATATCTTCAATGAGTCATTCTTGGTATTGCACTACGGAAGTGTGCAAAAGATGCTGAAGAAGATGGGAGGCCGAACGACGTACCAATTACTCGGAAAAGAAAATTTTAAACAATTGAAAATTATTGCAGAGAACTTAGAGAGCGTTGATCTTTCTATTATTGTTGCTGGCTAGGTCGTGTATCTTTGTGGTTCCTTGTTTTTTTTCAGGCGTGTCTAAAATTTATTAGAATCGTCATTGACGTGGATTTCAAATACGATTGTCATCGCGAGAAAAAGAGCAGAGGAATTACAGTTATTTCTTATAAGATCAGAGGAAGTATAATTATTTCTTACTAAGTTAATGATTTTGCTCCAGACACGTTACTAATTCTTTAATAGAGCAGGGTATCTACTTACATTGAGTCACGATCAGTAAAATAAGTAAATAAATGTAAAAGAATCTCACTGCCTTCTCTTGTTATCCTCGTGATATTTGGTAAATTTTAAAAGAAACTGTCTAAAATACCCAATTTGTGGAGTGGAAATTCAAACTTTCTCATGACGATGTTACTATACTTTAAAAAAGAGTTATCTTGATATTCTCCAGCATACAAAGATAGCATACACAAGATACGCAAGGTTCTTATTAATATACAATTTCTGCAATATGAGGGTCAATAGAAAAATTAATTCAGACGAGAATGAGACCTGACCGAATTTACTTACTATATTCCGTCCCAGAAATTGTGTTAACCGAGATAGGTGGATCAACTATATTCTTTATCATAACATTAATATATTAGATAAATATTCAACGAAACTATTCCTGTCTTAACATTGTTCTCGGACTTTCTGTTGCACGATTGATAAACCTCGACCGTGCCTAAAGACAGAAAATTTTACAGCTTACAACGATAATCCTGCATTTCATGTTGCGGCTGAGCCCTTGAAAGGAAGGCAACTCGTTCTTTACCTCAGCTTCCAATAAAAAGATCGTTCTTTGTGGTGTATCTATAGCAGAGAGAAGCTATAAAAGTATTGAGGAGATCTTTACCGTTGTTTTATCGAGTCCTTCCGATCGTTTATTGAAACCCATTCACGAGGGTAGATTAGACTTTTTATTGCAGAAATTGGGTCGAAAGTGTTGTAGTGAATTCACAAGCGATCACCTGCTCTTCATTCACCTGCTTGTTACGGCTTTCGCCCATCGAAAATATCACGGTCAGAAATCGAGATCTAGAAAGGGAAAGTCCGTGACTGTGACACCATTACTCGCGTTTACTTAACGGTATGTTTAAGAGTATAGAAATATGACACTTTATATTTTGTCTTTCATTGTTGCATCGTTTAAATGCGACAGTAAAAATCTCTCAATCATTCCAGTACATTTAATAATTTAAAATTAGTCTGCTAGTCATCCTTATCCACAACCTAATTTCTTTCTTTTTAACGTGGGTTCTTCACAGAGAGAAAAATGAAACGAATATTTTCTGCGTAAATATCCCTTTTTTATTAATCTCATTAAACTGTTCAAGTTATGAAGTTTGATCTTTCTAATTTCATGAGTGTTTGGACGATTCACTCACTATCTGAGAGAATCGTTCGTCCTAGAGTGCTGTACGGATTCTCAGTTAAGGTCGAACTGACTCAAATTTGCTTTCTCATTGGTCTTACTTAAAACGTATTTCACGCATTTGCATATTGTTTGCCATCCTTCCACAGACTATTAAGCTATGAATACAGAAACCCACGCCTTTATCAGGATATTCGCGAAACATTCCTTTAATATACTAAAACCCGAGATTAAGGTGAGCATCTGAAGAATGCTCTCTATATTAAAAATATTGCCCTTATGATAATTATTTAACGACAAGAAAAATCAACTCGATTGTTGAATTTCGCTCAGGAATTTAATATACGGCGTTACATGATAGTTTCAATTTAGTCATTAGGATTCAGGCTTTTCACAAAAATATTTTTAGGTACTCCAAAGATAAAGATAGATAAAGACCTATCTAGTCATTTTCAAGCAAAAAGATAGTTGAGTGGGATCTACCTAGTGACTTTGTTTTCCTTATGAATAATTGCAGTTCCAACAAATGGCACTAGAGACAATTATCCGTTTATACATAGCTCTTAGAAGCATTCTATTCACATTTTCAATGCAATAGTTGAAAGGAATTTTTTGTTTACTAGTTTTGAAGACAGCGTTTTTCTTGCTCTACCCTAGTTTATGCTTCAATACGGAAAATTCTTTGCCGGGCGTTGAAATCTCCAAGTGTATCTGGTGATTCCGCTTTGAGGTGGTGTTACCGTACTTGGATTCTCCCTTACTCCAAATCCGCATATCAATCTGAAGTAATTTCATGGTTCGATTCATCATCGCTCCTGCCATAACACTGAAACGGATTCTCACCGCTAGTAGACTATTATTAACTTTTGATTCGCCAATCATCTCTGACGCGTGGGCTTTAGGCATACACCTCATGCCGTCTATCAGAGTCCCACTCAGACGTCATCCCTCTCGTTGTAGTACTCACACTACCGAAACATCTTCGAGACATTCATTACCCTACCGGATCTAGTTCGACGTCGTCACCACCCGGAAGTTTGCATAATTAACATCCATGCAATTGGCTCCAGGGAGGAGGATATGGACATCCGTCGCCGGCGTCGATATGGCCAACGCCCGGGGCTGGATCCTGTGTGGACCATAAGGTGGGGTAGGGCGCGGCAGATGGGATGAGAAGCAGAGGAGATCTTCAAGGATGCGACCTTGGGTGCGGTGCGGCCACGCCCTGGTTCTTCCGCCACGCCGTACTCCGGCTTCTCCCTCCAAGAACGCCTCCATCCCATCTCCTCCCACTCCACTTTCCCTCTCTTAGTTCTTATAGGTAGGTAACGGGCGGCCTTTGTAGTAGGCCCGTCTTCCGAGGAGAAGACTGCAAGGTATGATGCCGTTATAGCGGTCGACCACTGCTCTATAGGGCTCTCTCGATGAAACATATTTAGAATCGTTGAGCACATAAGATCTCCTTCGCTGCAGCGTCTGCATCTAAATAAGTTGCCGGATGACGACTCTCTTCTGTACGCATTCACGTTACGACTACAATGGTCCAATCCTCCACGCGACTTGGAATGCTGATCTCTTGAAACTAACTTATATTCCAGTTATGCTGGATTTACACTCCTGCATCGCTTGTGAAGTATCGCTTCATCTATGAATATCCCTGATTAAAAAATTTCTACAACGACACATCTACCAACGGAGGGATAAAATGTTAGAGAATAAATGTTATATATTAGCTCTCTCCAACCTCATCATTAGCGCTTTAAAAGTAACTTGGTGTCTGCACCTGAAAATTGTCTACTTTATCTTCTCTTTCGTAAGTAGGTTAACATTTCTGAGTATCTCTTTTCTTCAACCAGGCTACTGGAACGCAAAAATTAATCAAACAAATTTTATATCTATGTCAATCGAAAGTTTAAACTTAAAAGCTGATAATGTGAGTCGCATTTTCAACGTAATTTTCATTTGAATTAACCACGTATTTTTTTATCTAAGAATTATAATTTTACGTTTTTTCATGAAGGCAATAGTTTTTCTAAGATAGTATCCGGTGGGCTTCAAGATAGGGACACCAGTACTGTATTTTTTTGCGATCTGCAGTATAGAGGAATAATCTAGTGCCGCATTTGCATCAGGAGAGACGATAGATATACGACATGGGGCATTAGAGTCGAACTAAGTGGAACTATAGCAGATTTAATATTCAAATTAGAATTCCTATTACCTAAACTACCCTAAACGTTTCCTAAATCGTACAAAAGTAGCCATACTTTCTTATAGATTCAAGCAAATCGTTATGGAAATTTTTCACTAGATATAACTTAAAATCCCAAAATGTTCGTAACCTTGAAGTAAGAAGAAACTAGTTAAGTTTCTAACCACTTCCGATATCAAAATTATTAAAATTATGAGCAATTATGTAAGAAAAAGAAGGTTGGAACTCGGATGTTTATGAATTTGAGGTTTGAAACACTCCGTAAGCCGTCTTTCGGCAAGCGGAACTCGCACTCAGAGACAAACGGTAAGATCCGGATTACCGATTTCTGGGAAGGCCCAATGATCATTTCGGAGACAAAGCCTCCTTCCTCAGGGGGTCTCCACAGAGCCTTTGTGGAGACATCCATCATTCAAAGACAAATCATTGGGCCTTCCCAGAAATCGGTAATCCGGAGCTTCCCGTTTGTCTCTGAGCGCGAGTTCCGCTTGCCGAAAGACGGCTTACGGAGTGTTTCCAAACCTCTAATGAACATTTATGTTCAGATTTATGAAATTAAAGTACATGAACACAGAACGTTTTACGATATAATTGGTGATACATTTCAACTGTTGAGAAAACTTAAATTTTCGTATAGACAAGGAGCATCTTTAACCTTATTTTGTAAACAAGAAAACTGTGTAATATTTGAATAAATGTCTTACTTCTGGTAAATTCATCTTTCATCACATATACCTATTTGCAATTATAGCAGATAAGAGTGAAACTGTGGGGGTTCAATAGTTCGTCAATAATAAACGCATATATATGCAAATCGATCGAAACTTACCTAATAACTTAAAACTTACTTAATACTTTGAGAGCAGAATTCCAAGCTTATTTTTTTAATGTTACTGACGCAAGACATATCTTGTTTCCTATTCTGATGATTCACACGACAAGTTAGGTGTAACCGATCACGGTATTTATGCGACCTGTTTCATAACTTAAATGTGAAGAATACAATTAGAAATTGGAGTATAAAGATCTTCTGAATTACGAGTTTTAGTAATTTTCCCGATTTCATGATATCTTATTTGTATTTACGTGAAAACGTAAAATAAAGTAAATAATATCCAGGAAATATATATTTTGCAAGTACTCAGTCTACTGAGGACACTATTTATAATTTTGCTTATGCAGTGGATAGAAGTATTCATGAACTAAGAGTAAAATATTTTATTGGGAGATTCAAAAAGCCAAGTAGATTAAAAGAAGCGAGATTAATAAGCTGAAGTTTAATTTCCTTCGATCCAAATCAAGTAAATGATTAGCTCCAGTCCTGATGTGCTGACATTTAATTCTGAATATTTTTAGAGTTAAAGCCGTGATTTCATCAAAAATTCTAATATACATTTTTATACCTAAGAAATTATCCTTAAGCTATAATATACTGCTCTAAAAATACCAATAGCCTCTGGTAAAGACATATCTTTTCCTGCTTCTCAATGCTGTCCACTTAGCTTTGGAATTTGCATTTAACTTTTTCTCATTATTTTAATTCTCTGCTGCATCAATGGATCTTAAGAGATCCAGTAAACACATTATCTTATTTTTTCATCGTTTTTGAGACTGCAGGGAAGATGTCACCTGTTTCCTTAGAGGCAAATGCATATAGAGCATGAAAAGAGAAAGTATATAAATTACTCTCGAGAACTTTGTCTGAATGTACTTTGAGCAAGGGCTAAAGGAAGAAAATTTTACAACCTCGTGTATAAATATCAATCGAGTAGATTCCACGTGTATGAGCATAAAAATTTCCACTGTTTCCTTTTGTATCATATATTTCTATGATTATTTTTCTAAAGTTTCTCAGTCGTCTTATGCTTCGATTTGATTTAGTATAGAAAAATACGCAGTTTTTTAAATAATGATAATATATTCTAAAATAAGGAGAGGTCCCTATCACATATACTTTCAACTTCTGATGATTCCAGGTCTATTCAGAATACGTTGAAGTGTCTAACAAAATATGGGTGTTTAACAAAACGTAATTTGTGAATTTGCAATCAGAGGGAGGGAGAAGTGGTGAAAAATAAACATATCTAGAAGCTGTACTTCGGAGTAACATTCAATATTTTCTTCTGGGCAAAATTATACTGTTAGAAATGGGATGCAGAAGAATACTATGAAAGGTGAAGGGATGTGTATATTGTTATTGTTAAGTGTCTCAAAAAAATTACATGACAGCAAAATTTTGAAATAATTGCAACTAGGAACGATGAAGCATTAAAGGTTAAATCATATTACTTTTCCGGATAGTAATATTTTCAACTACGGGGCATCAATAGCTTGGTTAATTTTACCGGTTTTGGATTACAGACTGGTCCTAAACTGAACAACACTTGCAAATTAGGCAGATAAAGTTCGGCTAAAGGAAAAAATTCCAAAAATAACAAGTCAAAGCATTATTACCCGTACTCTGGCCGATTTCTATGAACCGATTTCCACTTTGAGTAAACGGACCTTTGCGTTAATGATGAGAATGAGTTGTTCATAAAAACAACTTCTGGCCTTGTTCGAGTATATTAGAGCCGAAAAATAAATGGATGAAGATAATTTTAAGCTTGACTTCTGAGATTCGAAATATCACCACGTCATAAAATGAATACAGCAATATAGAGCGCACAAAACAGCTTCTTCATCATCCGTACACACATTCACATCTGGGTTTCCCCATCGCACTTTACATTTTCTCCGAAGCGAAGGAAAATCCGCGCATGAGATCTATTCTACTGAGACCCATTAAGACTGAATTGCAGACTCAAAATCTAAATATGGCTGTAGCATCATTCGACAATTCATCGATTTTTCGATATCTCCCTTAATAGATTTCTGCCCCTTGCCTCATTACTTCTCCACACCAGACGCAACAGCCAAGAGCTCCCGTTTTCTAGACGTTTCTGCCGTCTTTTTCCTTCCTGCTTTTCCTTTCTTGGGCGCTGAAAATCGCCTTAGGTGCCCGGGGTGTGGCTTGACGGCGTCAGCGGGGTCGGGAGACTGCAGCTAACAAAAAAGTCGAGCAAGCGGAACGGGTTCGCAACCAGCGACCTTGGTCCGCAATTGGACCTTGAGAAGACCATCACTCGTTTCCTCCTCTCCCCATTCCGTGTGCAAGATTCTAGCAATCAATTTTCATGTATACTATCCTCCAGTCGCACCCTACTCGGCTCACACTTAGGGCACACTCTCTTGCGCATGCACACGTATTTGTGCGTACGATCCGATTCGTGCGCTGTTTACGGAATCGCGTATTTAGACTTTGGTACAGTAGCACTTCTTTCTTTGTTGTTTTTTGCGCTCTTTTCTTGAAGCTTATCCACGGCCTGGGTGGAGGGACTGATTCTCTTACACCATCGGACGAAACAAATGTATTAATACAAATATATTAATAAATATTTCTTACTTCTTATCATCGATAGCTTTTTATTTTCGTGTTCGTGTTTGACGACCTCCCTCTTCCTGAGCAGGCACAAATAGTATCATGAGTTTTCTCAGAGTTAATTTCCAGAATATGCACGTATTAGTTTTAATATTTGACTTCATGTTGCTAGTTGAAACGTATTTAGTTATATTCATAAGAATGGCCCTAAGAGGTTTAACTCGCCGTAGATTAAAATATAAATTTAATATCAGATTAGCTGCCTAAGGTATTCCTCCACCTCTCTAGTACCTCAAATTAAGTGGCACTTTAAAACGTTCACATTGGATTCAAATTGAAAACGAGGATGCTTTTTGGGATGAAAAAATATTTCTATTATATCCACTAATATTCCATTTATAGTATTCCATTTAACACCCACTAAGAAATGAATTACTGAGTGACGATTGCGAAGGAAAAAACGTATATTTCTTCACGTAAGCAATAAAACTGATTTTTTTCTGAATACGAAAGTCACCCAGCCGATTTTATGGAAAGGTGGGAATATATTTTTATTTTGTTACGGAAAAAGTTATTTGAATCTAAATTAAGTAACCAGAAAACGGAATGATTCAACTTCTCGAAAAATTTCATCAAGCTGGTACAAAAACATTGCATGACTACAGAATATTATTTTGTCGCATTGTAAAAATTGTCTTGATCGTTACTCCTATTTGGCCTTTAATGGTTGATATTTATTCAGTTGATATAGCCTATATAACTTTCATATTGGCTTATGTCAGGATATAATTACCTTGGTATTTCATTACACTGAATAAGGTTTTTTGTCTTATGTAAGAATAATGCGTCTTTAATACGATAATACATTATTTCTACATCTGTATGAATCTCTTCTTCAATTTTATATCGCTCGCTTATTTTCATGTTTATTTACGTTCAGTATTATTAGTACCGCCCAGTCTACCTTCGACTTATTCTGTCGAATTTGGTCGCTAAGATAATTAGGAAAATGGGAGAGTCGTGTTTTTCTTACTACATTTTGATTTCCACGGAAAATCATGCGTGAGACAAGTTAGACTTTCCGTTCATTTTTTGTTAGTACGGAATGATTCATAGCAATTTTGGTACATTCCATTAAAATTTCTTTTTGTAAAGGAGCGGAAGACGTGTTCGGCAAAAAATGAAACTATTATGAATTCGTCCTTGCAGGTTTCTAATTTAGTCTCTTGTTTTTCTGTACCGTTCCTCGGAAATAATTGCTTTCTCTAGAGGTCGCGCGAAGTATGATGATACGTTGAGATGCTAATTTAGGAATTTACTTCGTTCCTAAATGAATCATAACTTGGGCTAAAATCTAAGACACGCTCTCATAGACTTAAATAAAATGCAAATAAAATATTAGTCATAACTTGTGAAAATGAGTTTTCTTTTTTGATTTTCTGAATAACAAATTCAAATCTCCGTAGCAAACGAAACTTTCACTATTCTGTACTGAAAATTTGGTAACATAAAATGTAATCGGAATTTAGTTTTATTTAAGGCAGCCTGGAATGATTGAACTTCTATGTTTTTAATTACTTGTTAAAATATTTCTTTTATAGTAATTTTAGCCATGTAGAATAACAATATAGGAACAATTTAATGCATTTATTTTTCTTGGCCCTCTCTTGTCATTTTTAACTCAAATCGATTCTTAACTTCTAACTTAATCCAAAGGAAAAACGGACTTTAAAAAATTCTTACAGGGCACATACACAAACCCGGATCTCCCACTTGACATGAGGTTGATCTAACCAGTTAAGCTATCTTTCCAGAACATAATTATACTTTTCACAATTCACACAAATGTTGTGCCAAGATGGCTTAATGGATATAGCTACAAACCTGCAATTGGGAGATCCAAGTTCTAGTCCCAATCCTGTCAAACTTTTTATCTAAGCGATGCTGGTCTTTAAAGAGACAGTATTTTTTATTTAAAAATTCGACACTTATGTATTGAAGATACATCATACGTACATCGTACATCTTAATAAAAGCCTGTAGATTTCGTCCACGAATTATATCAACGACTGGGCAATAGAATGGATTTGTCTGCCACTCATTCCTTGGCACTCCTTGTGAATCTATTTACATATATGAATGCTAGCCTAAAGTGATTTGAGGACACAAAGGTTGACGTCTTTTACGACTTTTGTGATTTCATTTGAAGATCGAATTCGAATCAAGCCGTACACTTACTTTGAAAGCTTGAGTTTTATAACCTTGTTATTTATTCTTCCGGAAGAATCTCTTACCATTCGAATGGATTTGAACTAAAAGAACAGGTGGAACAAACTCTCAAGTGGTATATGATTAGAGTTGAAGTTGCGGAGTGTTAAAAATATCCCAAAATAAGAACATATCAAATGTTTACGTCGCGATAGGTAGTCAATCCTTTTCATTGTTCCGTCCTGGAAACTAAATACCTCACATTAATCTAAAACAATAGGTCGACTATCCAGGCGTCTCGGTTTTTTGGGATTTGGTCGGGATTTTACTAACATTCCTGACTCCCAAAGATAGTATTCTGAACCTCCTAGATATCCTGTTATTTTGAAACACTAAATTATTTTCTACACCGGTAAACCTACTTAGGCATTTGTTTATACAAAACTGTGTTCATCAATAATCGTGCTACTTAAGCTTATAAGACTCACTTTGTTATTTAAAAAGAATTCGTTTAGAAATATTTTGCTGCTCCTAAGCACTGAATATCCTGATAATAATATGATAGAAATATCCTGCAAGCCGCCTTTCGACGTGTGGCAGAATATGACTGGTTACAGCCCTGAATTTTCCTGTTCGGCATAGTAAATGTCCCGGTTTCGTACCATCGCACAGTGGGCTGAAATCGGAAAAAGCCGGACAAAAGTCCAAAATGGCTTTTTTTGAGATACAGACCTGAAACTTTGCATGTATATACACAAATGATTGCTGATCATGGAATGGTAAGTCATTTCTCATATATCCCATCCGTTACGTAGCTACTGAGGCTCAAACATGACTAAATTTCCAAAAACACGCCCGATTGAATTTTTCTTCGAAAATCTTATAAGTTAAGTAGATGGTGGACTTGTGGAAGGATTTTAATGGAATAAAAAACGTAATATTCTGGTAACATGATACTTTTCCTATATTGTCTATAAATTTCGATGATCTTGGTCAATATTTGTGCGGTATTACGTCACAAAATGGCGGACGCTTTTTTCAGGCAAAATTTGACACAAAGTAGACAATATCTTTTGTTTAAGAAAAATGGTCTCCTGGAAATTACATCAAAGTATTCATTAAAGACATTTTAAGAATATCCAGCAGAAATATTTCAAATATCTTTGCGACCACGAAAATGAACGCGATATTTTGATCGCGCTGCACGACCCATGGACGAGAAGAAAATGTCTACATGCAAGGGTAAGTGATAGGTACTCGTCAAAATAACGAATCCAAGGAAAATATTAAAGAAAAAACATTCCACGAATTCGTATTTATTTGAATTGCTTCTCATCATTTGTAACAATTACCCAGGAGATGTATAAATCAACAAAAGAATCTCACGAAGCAAACCATTTTCATCCGTCGAATAGTTCAAATATTTTGGTTTACGACCAATGGTGAAAATTCCACCAGAGATAATAGCCGGAATCCTAACGCTTGACCTTGAAGAGATGGCTACTAAACAGACGGAAAAATGAGACTGTGCAAAAAAAACCAGTCGCAGAATCTACAAATGATTTTAGTTTGAGATTTATGAACCAACCGAGCCGGTTCCACTCTCTGTCTCTATATTTATACGACCCAGTGATAACTGCTGAGTGGCAGTTCCACTTTCAGTTACTTAGCACCGTTATCTATTTTCTCAGAAGTTAGGCATACTGCAATTAGTAGTACTATAATTAGTATACATGCATAGATCCAAAGGTTTTACAAAAGGTGAAGAGTCAGCTAAGTGCGGAAACAAATGTTTATAAATGTGATCTATCGTATAGATGATGGTTCGACTACTTGGAGCTGTATCACAAAATTAGCTGTTTCAAACTTTACACCCATAAGAGGTAAGACGCAACTGATCTTGAAAAACTGTGCAATGAACAGGTTTATTTGGAAGGGAAAACAACGATATATCGCAATTGGAGTGGCATAAAATAAATTTGATTGATGAATGAACGAAAAAGCAATTCCTCGCAAATACAGTTCCTGCTACGTGCTCCAATTTCAGTTTGTCATTCTTCTTGCTTCTTTGCACTCCTGACGATGGTTTTGTCGAAACCGATTTCATAATTTATGTTTTTCGTGAACTTTTGCTAATAGTTTTATAAGTATAAGTCTTATGAAAGCATCAATTTATCATTTAAACTAACATAAACACAGTCATTTCTTAATTAGCAAGTTATCTTTTTCTAGTTTTTAGCGATTAGATCTCCTCTCCTACAAATAATGTAATTTAGAGTGAATTTCAGCCAAAAAGTATAAACATTTTAGATTTTTATTTGATAAATACCTAGCAATACTGCCTTTACGCTTATGCCAAAGTTTAGCGCTTATGTATTTCCATAGAAACAATTTTTTATATACTTGACGCGAAGAATATTTGGAAAATAGTCTTATCAAATAAACTTTTACATCAAAGAAACATATCCAATTAATTTACTACTTTATTTGCGAAATATTCCAATTGAATCATAATAAATTATACGCAAAGTTGTATCATTTATTATAATTCATTCATTTACACATTATTTTTCCTTCGGTCACTCATACAACTGTATTATCATAATACTTTTACTTTACATAATACTAATTACACATAGAGACAACAAATTATGGCCTGCTGTTGAATTATGCACACGAAATATCGGACATTAAATTATTTTTAATAAATCTCCTTGTAACAGAATCCACGTTTTCTAAGAGTATGAAGATTGTGAAATAAAACAGAGCTTTTACTCGCAGCCTCATAGTTTTATTTTCACAGCCAGGACTTCGACGCATAGCATCATGTGAAAAAATTAAACCTCTGCGTGGAACCGAATAATAGCTATATTTTTCCTCTTCCATATATCCTAGTAAATATTATATTAATTCAATTTGGTCAGTCGTAATCTTCTTCATCTAAATATAACTAAAGACATAAATATAACTAGAATGTGAATGACCACCTTCCGCAAATTTTGGAAACTTAATATGGGTTTCGATAATTTACGTGACAATGAAATAAGTATAACTATAAAAGTCTTATTAAACAAATATTGAAACCTTATCACAGCGATAAAATCATGTACAAATTATCGCATGAAACAATTATGTGACTCATCTGTTAGTATAATCAAGATGATGCCAACACGAAATTGGAGACTGAATATTTCTGTTATCTTATAATAGTAAACACTATCTGAATATTATTGAAGATTATGATAACATTAATGCGTAATATCTCGCTGTATTCCTCACAGGCAAATATAGAATTCTAGGTGCACCAAAGATCATTGTAGTGTATGCTACCAGGTCATCAATCACTGCCACGTTCATTGTCGGTTTTTCAGACTTCATTAGCTTCCACAGTGGCTCCGCAAAAAATTCCTACTAAATGAACACCTTTCAAACCACCGTAGTTGGTCGAGATGAAAAATGGAGTTTTATATTTAAGAGTTGTATTAAGAAGAGCTCAAGTCGTTTCCTGGGACTTCGAAAAAAGGATTATACTCCCGGCTAGCAATCAAACCAATCACTGTAGATTAAAAAAAAACGAGGGGTTAATCTCTTCCTTTAGTTACCATGGTATAAAATAAAACCCGGATTTGGGATTAAGGTGAAGGTTTAATACATGAATTAATTATTGGGGTCACATATGCAACTCCTTAATTTTTCTTTCCTTTTAGGTTTAAAGAGAATAATGTCGACGTATTTACCCTTCTGAGACCAGACGCCGAGCGACGCATTTCATTCCCACAAACTTTCGCTTGAAGTTAGCCGAAATTAACGGGAACGGATAGGGAGTGATAAGCATACCCTACTTGCGGAAATTCATAATTTTTAGAAAAATAATCATCTCAAAGATAGAAAAAACTCCAATACTTATTTGGCGCCTCTGAAGAGTATTTGAGAAGATTGCCTCGCCTCTTTAGTCATCGGCTAAGCTCTGGTTATGGATCTAAAATCTAAGAATCTGACTTCTAAATGTATTAGTCTTATCCGCATAAAACATAGAAGATTTTTCTAGTATTTTGGTTTACGGAAGATCTAATTTGATAAAAAGATTTAGAAAAGCTTTATTTGGTACAATAACTTTCTTTTCAGCACGAATCTGCTCGAACTCGAATAATATTTGATTTTTCTTTTAATATGAACAAAGTTATAAAGAAACTACCAGAGGGAAACTTAAAACATCATGATTCTCATACTTAAATATTATATTTACGACTTAAATTATAATTCAGAATATCAGTCTCGTTCTCTCATAACTGATAAACTCAGTTCCATTTCAAGTTATGTACTTACAATACTATTTATTATTTAATACCGCACATTGTACAGAAAAAAATTACTTTGTTTGTACGTAATCAACGAAGCACCCTGCAAAGTTGTTCGCTGATCCTAATTTCCCTTGTTGTTCCATAACTAAAAGTACTTTATAAAACAAAGAATAGAAGGAGGTGAGTATAATAAAGCTTTACATGCCTCCTCTAAAATAACAAAAGACAGTTTTTTAACACTGTTTCAATGAACGGTCAGTATCACTTACAGAGCTGTAAAAATAATATCTTCACAAATTTTAGAACACGAGAAGCGTAAGAACAGTTCATCCATCTTGAATCTCTCTAACTCCTCTTTCCGCTCTTCTACTGTGAATGGAAACTTAGGATAAGAGATACAGGAGAATCGCCTCACGAAGTGGTGACAATGTTTTCGAGCAGCATGAACATTTTACATCAATTTCTTTCTCTGTTTAACAGATATAAGGAAACATCATTGAGAATTACTCTAACGTGAACAGGATTATGAAAGTCTTTCTAAATATTACCCAAGTTTTGATAGAGCTAGAACGATTATTTATGGGAAACATTTTTCAAATGATAGAAAACTTTAACGCTACGTATGTATGTACCAGGAAACCATTTATTTTCATCGTATCCGCGGAATTTATCTTTCAAAGGAGAGTAACATATAAAGTTATACACTTAGCAAGTTAAGTCAGAGATGGAGTAAATGTCGATCTTCGTGAATGCTTTTATTATTGAAAGAGGCCTCAGATAAGAATGCGGGATGCCTGTTTGTTTAATTTGTATTTGGATAGATATATGAGAGAAACCTGCGAAAATTTTATTTCAATTCGAGAAATTTGACCTGCGTATGGGCCATTCCACGTGAAATCGGACAGAAATTGCCCTCTATTTTTAAAAGTTTTGAAATTTTTTATACTTGCGTACTTCCTCGAGAAACCGATAGTGACGAAGTTTTAGCTCGTTAAAAATTT
>KZ309013.1:96606-190324 GCA_000376725.2 Ladona fulva
AGCAGGGAAGATACCGTTCGCTGTTATTCAGCCGTCACGAAGAGAACTTCCCCTCTAAGTCCCTTCCCCTACTTTCGCGGCTATGTAGAGGCCGCACCATGTCCTACGAAAACAGAGGTAACTCATTTCCTAGTTTACAGCCGAGTTTGATCTGTGACCCCCTTAAATTTTTACTCATACTGTTAGAAAAAGGATTGAAGTTCAGCGAAATCTTTTTCATTTTTCAAATTGGAGTAAAATAAGCGGGTAAATTTGGCCGAAAAATTAGCTATTTTTTTATGATTTCAAACGTCATTTTAGGGATTTTTGAAACTTTATTTTAAATTCTAAAACGATTTCGCTAATGTTCAATCTTTTCACTTGCAAATGCAGAAAGCCACGTATCTCTACAGTACTAATTAATGCCACAAAAATCATAATGAAATAGGCTCAAATCGGCCGTTTTGGGCAAGCGCTACAGCAGCCTTAATTAAATTATAAGCGCACTGTTATCTTCGTAGACAATTACAACTGTATATTTTTTCTAATCAATAAGTTTTAATATGTAGAATGCTATTCTATAACAACGATAATTTATAAACATCGCGGACGCGCCTCAGCCCCACGCTTTATGCGGGTAGCTATACGGGGATAGCTTCTTGCACGTTTTACTATTAGCACGCAGATCAGTAGAGAGTAACTGTGTGTTATTACTTTAGAAGCAGTCCAGAGTTCTGTGGTACTTGTGGGATACACAAGTTACGTTTAGCAGAATTTTTTACCGCTTCTACACGGGATATTCACCGTATTAAGGTAAGAATTGGTTAAGTTACATATTCTTCAGTTAAAAGGGATGAAGAAGAGAAATTCATTAAGTGATATTTGTTCAATATTTACATTAACGGAAGGTGTTGTTTCGCAAAAATATTTATTCTTCCGAAAAAAAAAGTCTTCCGAACGGCAAATCCATACGTTCTGCCCCGGTATCAATACAATATGCTTCCCAAGATTACAAATCTTACTCTAAAAGGCTTCGGGAAATAAATTCCATATTTCTCTCATTCATACACTCTTATATTGAACCACAAAGTTAATTTTCAAAATTCAAATCCACCACCGCGGTCAACTAGGCTGACTATTTCTAATGTTCATACTTATGGGTTATCCCCCTCACGATGCTCCCTATTCTATTGACTCTCTCCCTATTATCCTCTAATACATTCAGCATGCAGTATATCTCATTCTTAAAAAATATTTGAATCACATCATATCAATAGTGAAATTCATATTGTCTGTCTAAACTTAATGTAACCCTTTTAAGTAACTTTAAAAAATCAAAAGCAATTATAAATGTAAGCAAAAGAATTAAGGCTTATTTATATTTTTCTTTAAGAGAATTTCAAGATGAAAACCGGGACACAAAATGTGTGTTCCTTCTTCCAAAATTCCATCCAAAATTTCGGATCTGGTATGATTATCATACGCTCGGAGAAAGAGTTAGTTACAAAAATAACCGGCTAATTTTCATCCAATTATCTCATCCACCGCCACGAGAGGATACCATGTATAGTATCCCTTTTCCCGTTCCTCAAAAAGGGAGGTTCTTCTTCCTTTCCCTCTCTGTAACCATTCCCTTTGTTCGGATCTCTTCCGTCTCACGGTCAAGACCGGTTTTTTTACATCAGACACTCTTTGGGATTCCGGTCGCCTGGAGTCAGCTGGATTCTGCAATTCTCATTTACCCGCGACGTGTTATCGCCTTTACGGGATGGAATAGTCTCAGGCGTCTTAAAAATAAATTCAACGGGAGATCATTCAGCGGATTCCGGACCAAGATAGACCTTCCCAGGATCTAAATCGAGCGCAACTAATTTATCAGCTATTCAGTTAGGAGCGATGTAAAAAAAACACGAATCCAATACAAGTCGTATCCGTTGCAACATGTCATTGTACAGCGCCGTGAACAGCGTTTCTCGATTTTTTTACTTCTTGAAAGGGCATTTTTAGAAAATTACAAGATGATCGAAAATGGACGATTTTCTCGAATATATTTTTCTGCTGCCTTACCTTGATGTATGAAGGATTTTTCATCTGTAAAATGGAGCTTCCAGATTGCCAAGTTGGCTGCGCTTTCGCCTTTGGCGAAACCTTATCCTTTAGCGATTGATAATTAAAAGGTACGAATATATTGGTTGATGTGAAAAGAAAGGGCTTAAAGTACTCAGAAAGGGGAACTCAATCGGGAGTTTCAGACCCTGTGTTTAACTCGTAAAAAAGAAATACAATACTAATTATGGAAAGTTAAAGAATTGCTATATTATATTTGTATCGAGAAGAAGGAGCTGTTATTATCCATATATATCAATAATTTTCTTCTTATATTGACTGTAAAACAGCAACTTCCATGCCGCTCTACATCTCTACCTAGGTAAGTGACATTTGCTGTAGGTGATGCTTGGCCGGCGCATGTACTTCTATCACATACTATTACTTTTCGAGATTATTTTCACATACAATCTTTACATTAGAGGCTTCCACAATTTTCATTAATCTGGGTGAATATCACAGCCCCAACCGGGAATCAATTCAGGGATTGCTTAGACCAAAGAATGCAATACCCTATTGACTGCCTCATCTTTTAATTATGAAGACGAAAAACTTCATATAGATATATATAGTGTTTTAGTGAAAATTCTTCGAAGAAACTGGGATCGTCGTTACAAAACTGGAAATGGAGATTTTTTTGAAGTTAAAAATTCTCACCGGAGTTGGTCATATACTTTCACGTTGAGATCGTTGGATGCATTATTTAGTAGTCTAATAAATATAGGCAAATATATTTTATATATGATTTTTATCGGATTTTTACCTGTAGTGTTGATTATTTAATTACTTCAATTAATTACTTAATTACTGTAAGCCGCCTTTCGGCCTGTAACAGTGGAATCGGAAATAAGGTTTAAAAATGTCCGATTCCGATATCAATAAAGACCCGACTTTCTGACTTCGATTAATCGTCCCACCAGTACCTATTACATTCTGCTCCAGGGGATGTTGTTTTAAGTTTTTTCTTGATCCACAAAGGCAATAAATGTCGGTTAGACACTCTGGGTGGCCAATAAATTTCCAAGCATACATTTCAAGGAGGATATTCTACGTATAGCGAAAATTAGAAATGAAACGATAGATACTAAAAACCATCAGCTGTTCAATAGGAGTTGTCGTCATGCACTCATAGTTTACAATTTCAATCATTTACTTGTTTCTTGTCTCGTTACATTGGAACAAAACCTCTCAGTTTTTTATTACTTACGTAAAAACAGCATAACACATTTTTAATCCTCTATCTCCGCGATTCCAAAGACTTTCGACGCATTGATATTCAGCGCGCGTTTGAAAACGAAACACCCGGAGGCTGTGAGAACCAAAATAGTCGCCAAGCACCGTTTGCCGCCCACTGCAGGATCTCAAGTCCTTTATACTCTGTTTATCGCGATTCTTTCCTTTGTGAACCGCGAAGAGAGCACGATACATGAAAAGCCCATCATTCTTTGAAAATCCTGTCTCAGATACGCATAAGAGACGTCGCATTGGAAGCTCGATCACGCACTCCACGGATTAACGGACGTATGCAACATTACACGCATGCGTTTCTCGGAGCAATGGACGAATATTTTCGCTATATAAGGCCCGATGCTCCTGATGTCCTCCAAGTCATCAAGTTCCTAGCACATCCAAGCAAAGATGTATTCCCGACAAGGAATGAGCATGGACCAGCGCCAATGGCTTCTCGTAGCGGTCATCTTCGCTCTCCTAGGACTTACCTCTGCGTGCTTCATTACCAATTGCCCTCCAGGAGGAAAGAGGTCGGACGTCGCCTTCGGAAGAATCCCGTTAAGACAGGTAATGGTAGTTTAGAAAAGCTTAAAGCAAGCTTCAGCTACGACTGCCCCCACAAGAAGTTTTTCTACATAGCGCCCCGCTATATTTCCATGAGATAGATCACACTCTTTGTTTATAAACTAATTATGCATGGATAAATATTACGGAGAACGAAACAATAAATTATATTGAGATTAAATATTTCCTTGTTTAATTTATAACTTTTCTAGGGTTCAAGCCTTACTTGAACGTATCTGTGACAATAACTCTAATATATTCTCTTTCATATGTCAGATGTGTATAAAAAGAGCAAAAGATGTAGTAATTCCCCCCTTTATTCAATGAATAATTTCTATTTGCTACGATTCATTGAATTTATTTAACTCTTCCTTATATTTTTAGATCCTCTTAATTTCCGAAAAATAATATTACCTGAAATAAAATCGACTTAGTAGGCTTTCACTTGATGGAACTGGCAGCATATTTAATAAAATGTTGTTCAAATGCTTTATTGAATATGGTGCATTTTATTATAAATCTTAAAAGTAAAGTGTGTTAAAATTGGAGCTTTAATTTTGCGCTATCATAATATCTGTCAGAAAACAGTAATATTCGTTATTTGACGACATACAAAACATCAAAATTATGTAACAGAAAAAAAATTTCGAAAGGAAGATAATTTTAATTTTGCATTCAGTGTTTTATAATTATAGAATCTTGGAGAAACATTTGATTTCCCATGCATAGTGCGTGTAAATAGTTTTCGTTATTACGTTTAATTTATGATGAATTTAAGCGTTGTGAATATCCCTTGGAAACCAATATCTCAAAACTTCTCAAACTTTTTCCCTCTCTGGCATTGCCTCTTAAATTTAAAGCTTTAGAAATATCCACTTACTTATAAAGAGTTAATATACTCGCAGAATAGAATGAGGTTAAAAAACTTAATTTAGATGGTTATCCTTCATTTGATTTTCGTGGTCGAGCAGTCACAAATGAAAAAAAGCATAAATATGAATGAAAGGTTTCAGTAGGTTTTCTACGATCACCACTCACTTTTTGATTATGTTTTCTACCTAGTAATAATAACATAAAGAAGAAATGAATGGAAATTTATGGAAAGCATGAACTTTTCCATAATGAGACTTCAGTGTCGAGGATTACATGTAAAGTGAGTTGAAGATGATATCTTCATTAAAAGAAAGAGAACTTCTCTTCTGAAAGCAATTTTATGTTTCTAGAGGTTTCATTCTTTAGTAAAATAATTAAAAGGAAAAAAAGATAATTTTCAGATCATTGCTGTCAGTTGTACCCAATTGTTAGGAAAACGTAGTTGTCGTTGGTAAAACTTCTTCTCGTTCTTTCCCACAAGATATGGGTATATAGCAATCGTGTCTTTGGAGCAATTACGATAGGACGCAAGAGGCTTCGGGCCGGACCAACCTAAGATAGTCTGATGAATAGCTTCTCTTAAGAATTTAGAGGAAAAAGCGCGCTCATAACAATAAATCCAAGCGATATATTTCTAGAAATCTGAAAAGCTACATCAAAACTTTCACTCCTATGACTCTAACATAATTTTATAGTATGTTTCGTACTAAATTGTTATTTTAGAATCACTGAGAAATACGAGAGTTTTAATTTTCAAGTTCTCTTTGAAAATAACGAAAGAAACAAACCATCCCATATATATTCCACATACAATATATATCGTACATACCAAGATTTTTTAATGCCACCCTTGGCAGATTTACTAATGACCTGGAGACATTTACCGAGCCATGCCGCTAACCTTAGATTTTCTGCAACCGATATAAGCTCTAAACAATCTTTTACTCTTAGAGAATCAGTGCATTTCAATCAATACCACACCACACAACGACACACCGCATTTCTTCTCTTATCTCAACGATCACTATAGATGCAGTATATACTCCTAAAATATTAATTAATACAACAAATAATATCTTTTTTCTGGCGATAAAATTGGAGATAGTTGGAACATTTTATTATCCAATAAAAGAATGGCAACATTTTCACTTACGCATTTCCTTTTCCCCATTCATACCTCTTAAGTTCTTAGAAATAACATCACAACTAAAATATTTTATTCATCCTTCAAAATTTTTGCAAACAATTTATCTAACCTTACAAATTAAAACAAATCTCTGCATAAATTTATCAAGATTAATATTGGTAGACGCAACCCTTAAAAATAATGATATATTTTAAAGATTATGACTTCATTCCGAATGAAAGAAAGATATTTACTTTTTCACAAATTTATTTTGAAATCGGAAAATTATCATTTAGTCTTACTTTCTCATTGCACTTTTAAAACATCCGGCTTTGATTTCCGGATGAGTTGACGAGAAGATTTTCCAAACTTATTTTAGGTAACTTGCTCATTGAAATTGATAATATTAATTTCCCACTTTTCATCTAACCGTGATATAAAAATCTATTCTGTATGTCGGCCGATGTTTTATAACACTAATTTATGATTTCTCTTCTACTCTACGTTCGACAGTATATACACGTACAATAACAAAGGTGTCGAAGCCCAATGGACAGCATTTGCTCTAATGTAGAATTTGCGGTCCACGAGAAATTTATTTCGACTTATGCTTAATTATTTTCAATTCACTGAGGATTGTTAGTTAAATTATTTCATTTGAGTTACGTTTAAACGGATATGATTTCTAGTGAGATATTAACTTAAACTACCAAGGAAAATTTTTCAAATGAGCTACACAGAATTAATAAAATTAACCCGCGGCTCGCGGGCCGATACACTCGGGTTGGACACTTCTGCTTTATATTCTAAGGCTTAGACTCTAGAGGTTCCCAACAAAGCCATCCATATCCTCAGGGGAAACGGGAAATCTGTCTAGCTGGGAAGTAGTTAAATACGTTTATCATCCACAAAGTGTGTGCTTCAGCAATACATACATTATATGCCATATTGGTACTGTGTCTAATTTTCTTATAAAGGCAAAGAAAGGTTACGGAGTTGAAAAGGTTTGTATCTCTACCTTAGACTATTGTCCATATCTCTTAACAATTTTCTGTCATATTTACCCCAGTTCGAATGATTTCCTCGGTGCTATCTTTCAAGTGCTCTCGTTGTGGATTCGGAGGGCGATGCTTCGGACCCGCCATTTGCTGTTCACTCAAAACAGGGTGCATTTTGGCTGAGAAAAGCAATAATCTCCCCTTGCTACGACCATGTGCCATCGAAGCCGGATTACCTGGAGCCTGCATCAGTGGTAGCAAGCGTTGTGGTAACAGTGGAGGAAGGTGTGCGTCGGATGGCATCTGCTGTAATGATGGTAAAAGAAATTGATTGAAGTTATACGAACGTCAATGATAAAGAATTATGTAACTCAGGCTATCACTACTCAGGCTACTTCTGATCGGAAAAAAATCCCCATTAAGATTATCTTTTGAAGTTTTTATATTTTTATTCCGATGTAATATATTTCATTGCATAAGACACGTATAAAGCTAAAGCCTTCCTATTTTCAAGTTTTATACGTTTTAAAAATGCATTAAAATTTTATTTGGTAATCCAATGCAGTGTATCACTGCATAAAATTGGATATTCTAAATATTATTTATGGTTAAATTACTTTGTATTATCTATCTAAGAACTCGTATGATAAGAATCTGGGTTTGTAATTGTTTCATCGGGTCAGATTAGAAGTTACTTTTCTCCCTTTTTAATATCTAGCTTCTTTCGAATGTAGAGAGTGATTCAAAGTTAGTATGAAACTGAGGGCAATGATTATTTTCGTAACGAAATTTACCAGCCTTTTAAAGCGATTTGTTGTGTAACGCCTGCATCATTGAACGATATGCATCTCCATAAGGAAACAGAATATTAAATTTGTTTCATATATAAAGTGAGATGGGATAGCGCGAGGTTCCGCAGAAAATCATTTGACCAAACGATGGAGTTTTTAATGTGGAAGATATATTATTCTCTGAGAAAAACTTGGGTATAAATTATTATTTTCCTTTCCATTTACTCTTAACCAAACTCTTACCTAGAATATGTAGCTCATAGCACGCCTTCATAAAGCAAAATAATATATTTATAAGTAATTATTTAATATTTGATTACTGTGTAATGGTTCTTGCGTACATCGCTTATATCACGTGTCACTGATTCCAATGATCTATTAGCTATCAACTGTTCATGAGTACTCCCAGACACAAACGACTGCCATTTTAAATCTACTATCAGCGTGCACTTTCCTTATGTTCTTTCTCATCCCGAAGAGGTTGCCTATGAATTGACTTGCGTAAATTTTTCTGTTAATTCAAGTAGTTAAAATTAAAAAGTTAAAATTTTGAGATTAATTCCATCATCTGCTTGGAAATTGTAATTTAGGCTTTTTACGATGGTGCTTTTACGTTTTTTATGATTGTATGCACGACTACACAAATAAGAGTAGCTAGGAGTTAATATTCATAAAATGTTCCGCAAAGTTCTTTTGGAAACTATCACATAAGTGTTATTGAACTTCATGAGTCGATACCATTAGTATTTAATGTTCACATTAGAATCCGTGAAAGTAGTGACCAATTCTAGAGCCAAAATTCTTGTTTTACTACTTCAATATAATCAAATTTAAAGTTTATAAATGGTTAAATTACTAAAATAGTAACTCGTCTGCTGTAATTTTGATACCATATGATAAATATTACCAACTTGATGGTCACTACACCTCATTGCACAATTTCACTTAGCTGCTACATTCCCCAGACAAATACAAATCGGAAATTATTTCCTCAAATACTAATCGAAAATGGAAACCAAGCTACTTCGAAATTCAAGTTAAATTTTTCTCTAAATCTCCCAATTGTCCAGTCAATTCATGCTATTATATTCCTTTTAATAACCATAAACCTTCCTCGAGAAGAATAAAGTTTGTAACAGAGTAGATGCAATGTAAACAGATTATAAATATTTCATTTCAATAGGTAAGTGCTATGCAATAAGTATTCGACTGCGATAATTTTGCTGTTCCATGCCTTATATTTTCTGTCGTCTGCAGTTTCCTGTAGCTTGGATTCTTCCTGTAAAGCGCATTCTACGACGCTGAGTTCTGCATATCCTGAATCGACTCACAGCAACGCGGTAGAAGAAATTATTCCAGCTAAGGATTACATCGAAGAATACGGAATGGACAACAGTGTCAACAGATTTTGAAAAGAACGCTTGATCCGAATTCTAGGCGTTATTTATTTTTAATATTATTGACAAACTGTAATCTAAATAATAAATACCAAGAATTATGAAACAAAGAATTTTATTAAGAATAAAACTTGGAGGAAAACCGAAATTTTGCGAATCAAAACACAGAATGTTACGATAAAACTTGAAACAAGTTGATGCATTCTATGCTATGCTTTATGTTATATGAAGAAATCCTAGAGCTGCATAGTGCTTAGTAATAAATGAAGCCAAAGGAAGATACACAATTAAAATATGCTAGCGCTAAAATAAAATGTTATCACGAAGCGAAACACCTCAATTTTCCATTTCACATCTGATCTCTACACCAGCACCTGCTATCTACGAAAGGATGCAAATTTCCATGGGAACCCTTGACCGCTTTCTCTATCCACGTGGAGAGTTATTGCTTATAAATATAACTATCATTATATCATTACAACCTGGCATTACAAAATTTCTAACTAAAATTTGTATCTTAGTCTTTTGCCATCTGCAAAATAAAACAGTGACATTTTATAAATGGGACCCCTTGAATTGGGGGCCCGAATGCTACGCATCCACGAAACTCCCATGTTGGCCATCTCCCCCTCCTCTCTGCACTTCTTTGTTGTAGCTTTCCTTAGAAATCGTTGATTCCAAATTTTCAGAAAGAAAGTCATAAAATTAAATACGTCGAATATACTAATTGAAATCCACTTGAGAAAGAATTATCATTTATATAAACCGCTGTTAAGTATTGCTTTGTTTTGTTAATGCAAACTTTTTGAAATTGTGCATGGTGGACAATTTTTGGACACATGGCGGAATTCAGCGCAAAAAAATACGATAAGAAACATTTAATCAATGTTACTGAAACCCTTCCGGCATGTGTAATCACCAAATATCCTCTCTTGCTATATCTAAAATTGTAACTACATCGCACCAAGGGAAAAAATTGCAAGATAATTATCACGAATAGCTTCACATCCGAATTTCTACGAATCTTTGTCATATATGGACGATTTTGACGCCCATTAACATCCTAACATACAACTTGCTTAGCGTCCGTCCGTTTGTCTTCCTATTCATAGCAATATTTAAAAATCAATTTCACGCACTTCCCGATGAGAAAGAAATGTAAAACTTAGGGAATCATTACAGGGTGTATGGAATATTATGAATCGAAATTTTTATACTAAAGGTATCACAGATGACTCGCAAATATATAACTTATTGTATAGATGTGGTCCTTTTTAAGGGGGACTTGACTTGTTGTTTATTTATGCTGGGCCAGATGAAGCCGAGTGGCCCCCTCTTCCCCTGGCCCAGCGCTCTCTCTAAAAAGGTCAAGTACAAAAAAATACATTACAAAAATACAATTTGTACATAGGTAAAAGTAATTACAGGCAGATATATATACAATAGGAAAAAACTATATTTACGTGTGGATAAGTAAATGTTTTAAATTAAGATACGTAAGAGGAAAAAGGCACTTTTCACAAAGGCACCAAAAAAAATCACTCACAAAATCACACTCATTACATGTATCACTGACACTCACTGCCACCCACACACACGTGTTTTATATAAATATAAATACACACATATAAACATACATATGTACGTACATACACATATACATACGTATATACACATATAAACACACATCCACAGGGGAGTGTGTCCTACGGGCATTAGTACCCGTATAACCAGATGGTGCCAATTTTGCCTATAATAAGTTCATATTTGTGACCGGTAGATTTTTTTATTTCTTCTGGATAAGTGTCAAATAAATATGCTTATTATTAAATGTATGAAGGAATATGTTGTCAATTATGACCGAAAAATCTTCATTCTTAAAACTTATGTAAATTTAACCCTTAGCCATAAAATTAGTTAGAAAAAATACTAGCAATTTCTAACCTATACATGTGTCCCTATGATATCTTCCCTTGACAAAGGAGCAGATAAATCTCCTTTTTAAAATACTGCTGATAAATAACACTTATTCTTTTTCGTGTGTCCCTGTGCTTTGTTTGTTGTGACTGTAACTGCTAGATTCACAAAAAACGCCTTTTTTTCAAAAATAGTATAATCTTTAGAGAGGGCAAAAACGTACGATCTTGCCTTTAACAATTGCTTTGGTCTTCAAGTTCGTTCATAACAACAACATATTAGAGAAAAAAATTATTTCACAGCATATACGCTCAATAGTGTATAGCGGAGCTCTTCATGGATTAACACACATTATAAGTATACATTAATTACCAAGTTCATTCGAAGCAACCTCATGCAGATTTTTCTTACGAATGTATTATATTTGATCTCCCTTTATTAAGAAATTTAACTTGCAAGGGGAGGACCACCTCAGTGGGAAACGGATTCGTGGGAGACTTTCAGGGCAGGTTCCTTGCTCAAAAATAATAGACACGTGTCTGACCGTTGCCACAACTAGGCATTTTCAACGCAAAATTAGCAACTGAAAATTGGAGTTAGGAAACCACGCCACACACCCACATCACCATGAAGATCGCGACACTTTCCAACTGGGGAAATGTTTTCTCCCATTTTTTTAATAAATTTTTTTTCGTCATTTAGTATTATTTCCCTACCCTCTAAACATTCTTCACCCTTTTCTTCAACATTTATCCAATAATATGTTGGGTCGGAACTCGAGCATGCATTATATATTGCTACATATAGGATACGATTTCTCTGCCGGAAAATTCTTTGTCAACGGCCTGGCACATGTCCATTATTTCTGAGCAAGGAGCATACCCAGAAAGTATACCACGAATCCGTTTCCCACAGAGGTGGTACTCCCCTTGTTAGTCTCGTTCACATTTAATGTACTAAAAATTAAATTTCTCTCCTCTTTGGGTGAATATTAATGTGTGAAAAGCCTAATTCGAATTTTCTGAGGCCTGATATAAGTTGAACAACTTTTCACGATTTCAAGAACCAAAACAAGTAGACCCGTTTCACTAGAATGAAAACAATATAAAACTACATTTTTGTACACTTTCATATTCCGAGAGAGATTTAGCGTACAATTTTACATAGTGAGCATTAATATCTACTCATCTGTATAGAGAGCAATGGTCTGCATTAAAAAAGGGAGCGTATTAATGAAATGCTCAGAAATATTCGATTGATAATGGATTTTCAATGAAAATTTTACGCGACAACTAATTGTTTCTGCTGTAGGTATTCTCATTTCTAGAAGCATTTATGGGTATAATTCATAAAATTCCTGCTTCCCAAAATAAATTAGTAAGCGATTAGAGCTATTTTGCTTTCCTATCAGCCACTATAAATGCAATATTGAAATTAAGTTATTCATTACCTGTGAATGTTTACTCCAAAGAAACCCTCTTCAGCTTTAACCTGGTCATCTGGACTTTTCTAAAGCTCCACAGCCAAAATAGGCTTCAAATGGACTGCGAAATACAGCATTAAATGAGTTTATAAATTGATTTAAATAGTTGCAATATTAAAATGGAATATGAAATTTAAGTTTCCTTAAACAACAGTTCATTACATCACATCAATCCTTAGAATGCCATTAATTAATAATTTCATAACCTTAACTGGACAAAAAATTTCCATATTCACCTCAAAAAGTCAATTTCAATCTTGCTTTTAATCAATTAGAAATATAAATCTTTCAATAAAGAGGAAAAGTTATATTTGAGCAAGCACAGTTGTTGTAGTATAAAAAGTGTGTTGTTTTCATAATGCCGGTATCCCCGCTGAAATTGTTTCGATGCTCTTTTGTCTTTCTAACCTGTGAAACAGTACGCGCTAATTATGTCAAGTAAATTGTTGTTTAATATTTTTCATCGAAATTTATCTCATTGTAAATCCGTGCCGACCAGTATTGGAATTCATCCATGCATTTATTTTCTTAAAATTAGTAAACGCAACGTTTATAGCTCTCTCAATGCAAACAGAAAGCAAAATGCAAGAAATAACAGTAGAGAATATGGAGCTTTAGTATTTGCTTTTGGGATTGGGTTTGGACTGAGTTGGGTATTTAAAGAGAAGTCGAAATTATTGGAAAACTGCTCAGAAATATTTCCGAATGTACTTGCCGCGAAAACTTTTGATCCAGTAGACCCACCAGAACCTCCAAACTCGAGTATTTATAAACGATTCAATTTCATTGCTGATGTTGTGGAAAAGTGTGCCCCTTCTGTTGTGTTCATAGAAATCAAAGATCATAGAAGGTAGCAATTAAGTATGAAGTTTAAACAAGAATTTAGCCTGAACTTTTTTCTTATCTCTTTTGTTCATATTCCAGACTAGATTTCTTTAGTGGTAGATCTGGAACTGCCTCTACTGGATCAGGTTTCATCGTTCATGAAGATGGGCTTATACTAACTAACGCGCATGTAGTTATAGATAAACCTAATTGTAGTGTTCAGGTATTAATCTGATGTACTATTTGATCAACTAAGAGTCGCAATGAACAAGAGCCAAATATTAAGTGTTCAATCTTTGCAGGTTAAACTACAGGATGGACAAACTTTCACTGGTGTTGTAGAAAATGTTGATCTGAAGTCTGATCTTGCTACTGTTCGAATACCATGTGTAGGTAACTTATGCGACTTCTTGCTGTCAACATATCATCTTATTGTTCTTCGAGAAACGAATTGTCTATGGTTGTTTTATAGTGAGATTGCGTTTTGTGATAACTACAGTTAACCGTAGATTTCTTCGCACATCGTTGTTTACAGAGGAAATTGCCTGTTATGCCCCTTGGAACATCCTCGAAGATTAGACCGGGAGAATGGGTTGTTGCCATTGGAAGCCCTTTGTCGTTATCTAATACCATTACTGCTGGTGTAGTAAGCAGTGCAAACCGTGGAAGTGCTGAGTTGGGTATGAGGGGTGTTGACATGCAGTATATTCAAACTGATGCTGCTATTACTGTAAGTTACTGACATCTAATCTTAATTATTTATAAGTAAGATATAGAAACATTTTAATTCTACGTCTTCTCCTCACAATTAATGCAAGGTTTATGTCATGGTGTTCAGTTTATTTCAGTTGTCCATCTCTTTACCTTTTTCGAGTCGTTTACCAGCTGGAAATTTAAAATTAGTAATTCACTTTAAAATTACATTATTTTAAATTAATTAATCTTTATAAACCTTGTAGTTATCAATTGGATCAGAAGTCCAGGAAATATGTGCTTATGGAAAATCATCCTAAACATTATTCTACTGAATATTTTTGTTTTATTTAATTTGTATATCAATTTATGNACACAGGAAGGATGATAAAGCTTGCCACATGTTTTTATGGTGCAAGATATTAACTCTCCACCATGGGAACATTTTTGGCAAACTTGATTCAAAAGTTTGGATGATCCATCCAACTTTTTCCTCTTTAATTTGCGTTTCTTAGCTGGTACTTCAGTTCCATTTGACCCATTTCCATTACTTTCCTCCTGTTCAGACTAAAGAGAAGACATTCTTAAAAACCACATTACATGAAATAACAAAAGAGCCAACCAACATTTCTAAATAAAGAAAGACTTCAACAATTAGTAATTTTTATAATTCTTTTCATTTAAATAGCTTTTTTTTTCATGCAAAATTTTGAGACAAGAATATTTTGTCTTTTTGGATGGAAATGAATTTACTGTGAACTAGTACTACAGTAAAACCCCTCCTAACGGACACCCCTCCTAAGGGACGATTTCATGATGTCCCGAATAGAAGTATTGCATTTTACGTACATTTTGAACCCCTCTTCACCGGACACTCTTGAGCGGACGCGGACAGCTAACTTTTTGCTCCATGGAAATGAAGTAACCTCTACTAACGGACACCTTAGCTGATTTTACAACCGAAATCCTTTCAATACCCGATGTCCTTGCAACACTCTAACACTCCTTGATCTGTAGAATGGAGCTCGGTATACTCAGTTCCAAAAGTCTTTGAAAGTGACACAAATTCATTACTTAATACGATTTTGCTATCGTAGCATACATTCCCTGCAAAGTGTTTCTTCCATACTACAGTGGGACGTGGTCCCCTCACATACGTTTTCATCTCAGTCGATCCTGAGGTTTTCAGTTCCATAAGATGGCACCGAGGAAGTTTCTTTCTTTATAAAAGAAGGTAGAGATTATTAACTGCTACATAGACAGTAAATCTTCTGTGAGGGTTCTTGCTGAGCATTTTAATGTTAGAAAAAATCAAATCGCAAGAATATTAAAACATAAAAATAAACTTTTGAGATTTTTCGCTGAAAATGAACTTTTGGATAAAAGGAGCCATGTATTTCAGGTCGGCGAAGGTGCTATTATTGATAAAGCAGTTTTTGAGTTGTTTCGACGAATTCGGTCAAGAAAAATTCCTGTTTCGGGTACTATAATTCAAGAAAAAGCCTTAGAAAATGCCCAGGAATTGAATGTCGGTGCATTGAAAGCGTCCAACGAGTGGTTAGACCGCTTCGGAATCCGTCATAGAATACCATTCAAAGCTATTTGTGGCGAACCGGCATCGGTCAGTGAAGATACAGTAACTGAATGGGCATAAAAAAATTAGAGGAATAGTTAAAGGGTATGTTCGTGAAAACGTTTTTAAAGCTGATGAAATAGGGTTGTTTTATCGTGTCCTCCCAGAAAAAACGTTATGCATTAAAGGAGAAATTGTGCAGGAGGAAAAGTTGCCAAAGAATGTTTGACGGTTCTTCTTTGCACCGGTATGTATGTAGAAATTGTTCAATCTTGTCATTGGAAAAGCTGCCAAGCCAAGGTGCTTTAAAGCAGTGAATACGTAATCTCTTCCAGTCTCATGGAAATTTAATTCGAAAGCATGGATGACCACGGATATCATGACTAAGTGGTTGGAGAATTTAGACAGACAAATGAAAATTCAGAAGAGAAAAATATTGTTATTTTTGGATAATGCGACATCCCACCCTCACCTTGAGTTAGATAATGTAAAATTGGTCTTGTTTCCTCCAAACATTACCTCGACATCGCAGATCAAGGCGTTATACAGAATTTAAAAGTAAAGCATCGCCAATTAGTTGTAAGTCACTTGATTGCTAACTTAGAAAAATATTCATCTACTCAAGATTTAGCCAGAAGTATTGACGTTTCAATGGCGATCATGTGGATCAAGAACGCTTGGAGGCTGGTTTCCCTAGCGGTACTGAAGACAAAGAAATGGATGAAGTATGGATGGATAGTAGGTCAGTAGATGAAGAAACAGAAACGTTCGGTGGACTAATAAAACTGTCTAATATGAGTTTAGAAGCTTGCGAGTACTCAAAGATAGACGAAAAACTAACTACAGATGATACCAGTTTGGAAGTAAAAGATATTTTAAAATCTATTCGGGAAATAAATGACCCAAAGAGATAACAGAACGTGAGTACATTATCGTTTTGCTTATTGGGTAATTCCATACTTCATTATAACTAAAACGTGTTTCTTAACATTTCAGCTGCGGACAGCATTAAAACTTATTGTGAAGGCCTAGATAATCTGAAAAATTTGAAAGATTTTTACGGCAAAAATCAGAATCTATAAGGAAAAGGAACACGGCTGTTGTAAGACATCAGAGTTAGATAAAAGCTCCAAATAGCCGTTGTTTGTTCTCGTTTAAATAACGTTGTTTTTTAATAAACAACGGCTATTTGGAGCTTTTATCTAACTCTGATGACAAAAATTAGGACATCGTAGGCTATAATATCATTTGCGATGCCATAATCCATAACGAAAAACAATCAATTTGATTCTCGAGAATAAAATGTAAATCATAAGCCTGAATTATAATTTTTATGCAAATTACCAACAATAAACTACTAGTTTATAACTTATTGTGTGTTTTGGTTTAATGCTTTTACATGTAAATTAAATCAAGTGTGCAAGTTTATTTGTAATTATATTGACATTGTTTACTTATCTAGGAGATAAATTTCTTTAAGTTATATGAGAGTTTAAAAAAAACNAGGCTAAGATAGTATAGGAATTTGTCATGCTTTTTTAGGGACTCTTGTATTTACATATATAATTATATACATAATTCGGTTGCTCTTACCAAATATTTTTAGGCACTAATGCTTTATGCACCAGTCAAGTGCTGTGCCACCCTCATGGTGCCCACTAGAGTTGTTATCAGCAATCTGTGTATTGTGGTGCGAAAATGATATCCTTATCCCCAACCTCCTCAGCTCTGTGTTGTGCTAATGCACCCCTCTTGGCTCTGCCATGGTTACCTTTTTCTGCCAAAGACTTTACATTATGTCATAGTTCTAGCAGCCACCATCAGACAGGCTCAGCACTCACAGACAGTATAAATCATTACTTCATAGTAGTATAGTTTAAGACGTAATTGGCAGTTTATGTAGATTTAACTAGTACTTGAGAAAAAATAAAGTTATTCCAAAGATATGTTATAAAATATGATACAGGTTCTTAATAACTTAAAGTTATATGATAAAAAGACAGGTTAATTAAATGGGAATGCTGCAAGCATGTAGTAATGTGCTACATCATACTTATGTCTCTTGACTTTGGTATTTGATTAATTGTTTCAAGTTTGGAAATTCTGGAGGCCCTCTAGTGAATTTGAATGGAGAGGCAATTGGAATCAACTCCATGAAAGTCACTCCTGGTATATCATTTGCAATTCCCATTGATTATGCCAAGGAATTTCTTAAGAAAACAGCAGAAAATGGCCCAATGGGTTCTGGTAAGGGATTTTATGGAAAATGTGGTGTTTGTTCCCATAACTGCAAATAAATTATGAAAATAAAATCTCTTTGCCATTACTATTACTCAGGTGCTCTTAAAGGTAAAACTCCTGCCAGGAGGCGATTTATGGGCATAACTATGCTCACTCTTACACAAGAAATACTGGTGGAGTTGCAGCAGCGCAATCATCAAGTGCCGCCTGATGTCTCGCATGGCATTTTAGTTTGGAAAGTTGTTGTAGGTTCTCCTGCTTACAAGTAAGTCTGCTCTACTGCAAAATAAATATGTTTCCATCCACATGTTTTCAGTAATAAGGTGGATTGTTGTATTTTATTTTCCAAAACCCCAATTTTATGATTATAGTGCTGGCCTGAGACCAGGTGATATTGTTACCATAATCAATGGCAAACCTGTTCATTCTGCTCAAGATGTGTACAAGGCTCTTGATGAGGAAGGGGACCTAAGATTGAAAGTTATTCGCCCGGGGTCTACAAAAGGATTTGATGTTGTAGTACGTCCAGAAGATTAAATCTTGTGGAACTTTATTTCTGAAGCTTGTATAGCCTCTATGATGGCAGCCTTTCAAGGAAGAATAATATTTTGATAGAAAATCCATGGGATTTAAATGCGTATTTGTTTTTGAAGGAATGATTTTCTGTCATGGCTTATTGTAATCAGTGCAAGGTTATGATTAAGAAGTATACGCACTAGATTGATGTTACTCTGTAATAATATCAAATCAGGTTGGGATACTGAAGACTGTTTTTCACTATTTTTTGTTGTCATTATGTTTTTCAAAGATTTGACTTCTGAAGTAAATATTATACTGACTTGTTAAATTTGCTTTTCATTTCTGGATTTACTTTTGTCCCTCTTTGTTCAATACCTTTCTAGGGTGAGTTATTTCTACCAAAGACTGATTTGCAGTACTTATTGACATTTTCTTGTGATATAGGAATGTTCATGATGTAGGATTATTCATTAATGGATTCAGGATTCTTATTTCAGTTTATTAGCTTTCTTAGTAATAATAAACAACATTTAGCCCTTACATCTTTTTTGAAATTAAACTTGTATAATAAAGCTGAGTTTTTTCAATTTTTTAGAAATAATAATGCAAGTTTTGTGTTTTTAAGACTAAACAGTAATTGTGTATTTTATGTCTATGTGTATACCCTGCTAACCACCTTTCAGCGTGTGCATGCACCAAGACTCTATTTACCTAGTCGATTACTTTCGCGTATCGTTCGCAGAAAAAACGAGTTAACAATGATCTACGAAAATGATTTTATTGTTTATTTAATGCAAATATTTCACTTTTAAAATGATAATGTAGTATGATAAAATCAAAAAAATGTCAACGTGATTTATTATTTAAAAAAATTTTATTCAAAATATAAATAGTATTTAAGATCTACGAGGCTCTTCTGTTAACTGCCATCTAATTTTTTACTATGAAATATGATGCATTTACTTTCTGTTGAAGCTGCTTGAATAACTCTAGAAGTTTTTAAGGTTACTTGAAATCAAGCCCATGTCTATTTATACATTTCCTTTCCTATTGACCTCTAGACTACATTTTCCCCCTGGAATTGTTTCTTGGATCAAATCTAAATTAGGTACTTGAATCAAATCTAAATTAGGTACTTGAATCAAATCTAAATTAGGTACTTGAAATTCAAGAGTAACAGCACAAGAAAGTTTTATTTTTCATAGCAGCAGTTCATCACCTGATAAAATTTTTGCAGTTTTTATGGTATCATTTTGGGAAATTTTATAGGAATAGTTTACTTCTTATATTCCCAGTGAAAGTAGATTTTGTAGAAACTTGATTCAAGTTAGAATATTGTTATTTCCTTTTTAATTTGGTATATTATAGATTTTTAAACTCTTTAGTACTGTAATGAAATAATGCAACTGAATTCACCTTGAACTTTTCTCTTAAAAATCTAAAAATGAGTATATTTACAAGAAAGCTAGTGTTTTTGATTTAAGCTGGTCTGAGGCAGCATCATTAGGTGGCTAATCTATAATGAAGAAATACAATCTTGGATGCATAACATTTTTGGAGCCATGTTTTTATAGTTACAGTGAATCAAATTCAAGATTAAACTGCCTAAAAATTATACTATGATTTTGGCTTTGTGAAAAAGAATTTTGCTATCTGAAGATTCTTTGATCAGTTTCAATGTTAATGGTTTCACAAGGCAATAATAATAGTGGTCATTAAGTCACTACTTAGGATGTTCATGTTCCAATAATGGACTACATTCAACATGGTGACACTTTTTGATTTCATTTTTACTCTCCAAAAATCAGTTGGAATAAAACATATCTTCAATGTTACAGAAAGGACATCAAGGAATTCCCTACCAGTTTCCTGGAATTGAATGTTTGAGATTTACACTCTCAAAAGTATGCATCTTAGGGTAAGAATATTTTCCCTCACATCTCAGGCACATAGCTATGATGATTTTCAAAGGAGACCATAAAGGTGTTGATAAGCTGTGCTAAGTTTCAAATACATAGGTAATTATTTTCAGTAAAATTATTAGAGAAATGAGGTTAATATTTCTGAAAAGAAAATTCAAGACAGCCAGAATGTTATGGCTCATTAAATATAGGCATATAATAGTATAAAACTTTATTGCACTGCAAGAAATACATATTGTATAACTAGATATGCTTCATGATTGAGATATCATCCATGAATTTTATCATGAGATGTAGGCATCAGTTTCACTGCAGTGTCTACCAAATAATTTACATATTTAACTCCTGCAAAACATTCTTCTCATTATACATAATGAAGTAGCAACATTACTTAAGTTAAATAATTTCTAAATTCTGATTCCTAATTAAAGACATTTACATTTCTAACTAATTTCCCTAAACAGGAAGATTACCCTATCGATAAAAATATTACTTATATTAATCAAAAATGCCAATACTGATAAATTTCTTGACTGGCACAAAATAATAACAAGTAAAACTGGACACCATAAACCATTCTGCTGTCATTAGCAAAGAGGATCATTTCATGTTTTCCAAGATTTCTTAATAGAAATGAGGAATGGAAATAAAATCAATCTAACAAGTTTATTACTTGGAATACCTTCAAGTTAATTTTGGGCTAATCAATTCAAATAATTCATTGACATAATTTTAATAAAACAATTTGATGAAGCAGAAGACTTATAAAAACCTGTAATAATTAAATACATGGTCTCTTGTTTATAAGATGATTGTCACAAAAATGACTAATTAAATTAAGTCCAAAGACACTAAAATACCCAATTACAGCTAATCTAGGTCTCATGAACACAAATTACTTAAGCTGATGACAAGACAAATGTGCATGCCTGTCCAGTCACAACCACATTTGTAACACTATTTGTAAAAATATGAAAAACCTTGATTGAATTTCTTATATTCAACTATATGTCATAGAACAATAATTACATCACTAGATAAGACTTAGGGCATTTTTAAAATTTGCTTTGTATTAAAAGGATACTATTTTCTCTTATACCCTTTTTGAAAAAGATATTGAAACACAATGGAGACTTTGGTAAGGAAAGACCAATCCGGTTACACCTTCACCTGACACTGTCCAAATGTAATAATATTTAAAAGAAAATGTGGGGGTTAAAGCAATGAGTAAAGTCAGCTTTCACTCTGCTGTACTAGTTTTTTCCTCTGCATTGCCTGTTGCCTTGGAGTCTTTGCCCTTTCCTCTGACCCTTTATCTTAGAGTCTTTGCCTTTCATATCATCATCTCCTTTTTCTTTTTCCTCTTCCTGGACTTTTTCACTTGATCCTTCTGTTGGTTTATCAACTTCCTCAATGTTATTTTCTTTCTCAACGTTATTTTCTTTCTCAACATTATTTTCTTTCTCAAGTCCATTTTCCTGAGATTCCTGCGCCATGTGCTCCGCACAGGTGATGGATGTCTTTTCCACATCTAAAGCAACATGGTCACGGCAAAATGAAAAGGAACACTCACTACAATGGAAATTTGGTTTTCCCTTGCACTGCACACACTGATGTAATGGACATGTCCATTTTCCTGAAAAATAATTGTAATTACATTTTCCATGAAAAACAAAACCTACATTTTTAATTATGTATGCACAGAGTATTAATCATGACCTTTGGGAAAAATTACACAATGCTTTACATATAAATAATACTCCTTACCACAGTCAAATTTTATAAAATAAGTAAAATTTTAGAACCAATAATGGATTAAACAAATATCATAAGTGCTAACATTTAAAGAAAACTGCTTCTCTCTAAGCTGTATACCTGGACAGCCACATAATACTTTTATCATTGCTTCCCTGCCAATTTTTTGAAACATTATTACTTGAGCAAGTCATATTCCTCCTTAGTAGCCATCTTTGAATAATTTAACAGCTTTTCGGAATTTCTGAACCCTCTCTCAAAGCCCATGAAATGTTATATCCCATGTGACCAATTTTCACAGATCCCTTGACTGCAACCACCCTTGAATGTGACATCATTTAAGGATGGCCCCTTAGAAGTTATGTCACTGCTCTGTGAACTAATTTTCATTGATTAATAAGACAGTAATTTTATTTCAGCTCAAAAATGAAAATAACAGAGAGATACAAATGGAGAAAACAAATGGCAAACCCTAAATAGCTGTATTTGAAAATTCTGATTTCTTAATTGACCTTTAAAATTGAAAAAAAAAAAATACAATTAAATTTATATTTAATGTATTATCAATATGTAGAAGATGTATGCAAGTATAAGTAAAACTGCATGTATGGATTCATAATAAGGATTTTGCTGAAAGAGACTGTGATAAAAATATCTTTGCCAAGTATCTTTACACCCAATCAACAAGAAATTTCTCTTATTTCTGGGGTCATATAAGCAGCGTTCATAATTTGCATGAAAAAATCTCAAACTCATCCTATCTTACAGGATTGCTGACCTGACAGAAGTTCATAAATATATGAAGATGAAGTACATCAACCTTTCTCATAATACCATATATCATAGAGGACAATTTTTTGGAAAATAAGAATATCAAGGAGAAGTCTATAATTTTTTCTGCAGTTTCTGCAACAGGAAAATCCAAAATGATGAGCATTTTTGGAACACTAATTGCGTATGGATCTCCATGATTTCCTTAATCACATTGTTAATCTCTAATAGAACTTAAAGAGATTATATCTAATTCAATAAGGCAACAGTTGTGCAGATTTTCAGTCGCCCATTGACAAGCTGCCAATTGTCAAGTTGCTTGACAAAATGTCCATGACAAAAGCCCTCGACAAAAGGTCTTCGTTGAACCTTCCTTTTATACCTAGCGAGTATGGATACCCGATTCAGGCATGAACTAGCTCCTTTCGTGGACAGTTCCGACGATTTCCAGAAAGGTTATTGGCCGCCTCTTGATTCCCGTGAATTTGCAAATATCTATTGTCATATGTTTTGTGCATTTCGGCCTAATTGCTCTGCGAGGGAAGACCCACCGGCAGTGTCAGTGTGTAATGCGAGTCACCTTGAAGTGATTTCAACGCGGACACTTGGTGAAGAACTTTGATTGTGTTTAAGACCAAGAAGTTATTGGCAAAGTATTTTCAGTTAAGTTATTTGATATTTGAACCTGTTGTTAATGAACCATATCACATGTCATATTATTTTGTGTAATTATTGGGACCAGTCCGAATTGTCTATATTATTACTGTAATTGAGGGTTATTACTATTGTTATTTATGGATTAATATTATTTGTTAATTACACTGGTGACTTTATTCTAGATGTTTTTGGCTATCTACCTTTTGTAATATCCAACTGATAGACCACAAAAACAATCTAATGCCCTGTTTTGGTGGATTTTCTGGAATTCTAATTTCATCAGAATTTTCCTGATCCACCCTGACCGGTGCACAGTACAAAGCTGACATGGCAACAGGTCATTCCATAATCAACCTAACAATCGTTGGGGACATAGTCTATCAGAAACTGTAGTTGAGAAGATCCTTAACTTTTTAATATTTCTAAGTATGTAGTAATAGGTGATAGTTCTATAGGTTTCATAAATTGCAAAAAAAGGTACAAAAACACTAAAATAGAATGATTATTTTTGTTTCTGCAAATGCCAATTTTTCCTCTCTACACTGACAACACTCAAACAAGAAATGTCCAAGTTAATCACAGGAGGTGAGTTGGCCACCCCTTGCATTAACAATGACTGGATGCTAATCTAAATTTCATGCAACTTCAATAAGTAATAAAACTGCAAGGGAATGTCGTGACTGAAAGTTATTTTTAAGATAAAATACAATTCCTTAAACATACTAAATTTTGCACTTCATCAATTACCCAATCAAGAAAAATAACAGCTTCACATAAATTGAAAGTCATTAAAATTTGGATACATATAATGTAGAATATGTGCAACAAAGTCTTTCTTACTACAAGAGCACTAACAGTTTATGTTACCATATTTATATTTTCCTTTACACAATGTATGAGAATACAAGCTAAGAAAAATGTAATACTAAATGATAAAGATTGAATTATGAAAACAATTGAAGAGAATGAATTGGTATGAGAGATGAAATCTGATTGAATAGGAACTGATAGAAAGATGTAAGTTGTACAATAAAATGCTTTCAAGAATCCAACTTATATGCATTTAATGCAAAAATATTTGAATTAACCTAAAATCTTATTTACACAACAAATCATATCATAAAATAGATAAATCTACATTTACATAAATACCCTGAAAGTCACCTTCCGGCGTGTGGCAGGGGGGGGTAAATAGGGGCAGAATTTTTTAAAATTAAATTTACCTGCTGGCTCTTCAGAAAGCTGTACACAGGAAGGATGATAAAGCTTGCCACATGTTTTTATGGTGCAAGATATTAACTCTCCACCATGGGAACATTTTTGGCAAACTTGATTCAAAAGTTTGGATGATCCATCCAACTTTTTCCTCTTTAATTTGCGTTTCTTAGCTGGTACTTCAGTTCCATTTGACCCATTTCCATTACTTTCCTCCTGTTCAGACTAAAGAGAAGACATTCTTAAAAACCACATTACATGAAATAACAAAAGAGCCAACCAACATTTCTAAATAAAGAAAGACTTCAACAATTAGTAATTTTTATAATTCTTTTCATTTAAATAGCTTTTTTTTTCATGCAAAATTTTGAGACAAGAATATTTTGTCTTTTTGGATGGAAATGAATTTACTGTGAACTAGTACTACAGTAAAACCCCTCCTAACGGACACCCCTCCTAAGGGACGATTTCATGATGTCCCGAATAGAAGTATTGCATTTTACGTACATTTTGAACCCCTCTTCACCGGACACTCTTGAGCGGACGCGGACAGCTAACTTTTTGCTCCATGGAAATGAAGTAACCTCTACTAACGGACACCTTAGCTGATTTTACAACCGAAATCCTTTCAATACCCGATGTCCTTGCAACACTCTAACACTCCTTGATCTGTAGAATGGAGCTCGGTATACTCAGTTCCAAAAGTCTATCAAAATGACACAAATTCATTACTTAATACGATTTTGCTATCGTAGCATACATTCCCTGCAAAGTGTTTCTTCCATACTACAGTGGGACGTGGTCCCCTCACATACGTTTTCATCTCAGTCGATCCTGAGGTTTTCAGTTCCATAAGATGGCACCGAGGAAGTTTCTTTCTTTATAAAAGAAGGTAGAGATTATTAACTGCTACATAGACAGTAAATCTTCTGTGAGGGTTCTTGCTGAGCATTTTAATGTTAGAAAAAATCAAATCGCAAGAATATTAAAACATAAAAACAAACTTATGAGATTTTTCCGTGAAAATGAACTTTTGGATAAAAGGAGCCATGTATTTCAGGTCGGCGAAGGTGCTATTATTGATAAAGCAGTTTTTGAGTTGTTTCGACGAATTCGGTCACGAAAAATTCCGGTTTCGGGTCCTATGATTCAAGAAAAAGCCTTAGAAATCGGCCAGTAATTGAATGTCGGTGCATTTAAAGCGTCCAACGGGTGGTTAGACCGCTTCGGAATCCGTCATAGAATAATATTCAAAGCTATTTGTGGCGAACCGGCATCGGTCAGTGAAGATACAGTAACTGAATGGGCATAAAAAATTAGAGGAATAGTTGAAGGGTATGTTCGTGAAAACGTTTTTAACGCTGATGAAATAGGGTTGTTTTATCGTGTCCTCCCAGAAAAAACGTTATGCATTAAAGGAGAAATTGTGCAGGAGGAAAAGTTGCCAAAGAACGTTTGACGGTTCTTCTTTGCACCAGTATGTATGTAGAAAAGTTACAGCCTCTTGTCATTGGAAAAGCTGCCAAGCCAAGGTGCTTTAAAGCAGTGAATATGGAATCTCTTCCAGTCTCATGGAAATTTAATTCGAAAGCATGGATGACCACGGATATCATGACTAAGTGGTTGGAGAATTTAGACAGACAAATGAAAATTCAGAAGAGAAAAATATTGTTATTTTTGGATAATGCGACATCCCACCCTCACCTTGAGTTAGATAATGTAAAATTGGTCTTCTTTCCTCCGAACATTACCTCGACATCGCAGCCTATGGATCAAGGCGTTATACAGAATTTAAAAGTAAAGCATCGCCAATTAGTTGTAAGTCACTTGATCGCTAACTTAGAAAAACATTCATCTGCTCAAGATTTAGCCAGAAGTATTGACGTTTTAATGGCGATCATGTGGATCAAGAACGCTTGGAGGCTGGTTTCCCTAGCGGTACAGAAGACAAAGAAATGGATGAAGTATGGATGGATAGTGGGTCAGTAGATGAAGAAACAGAAAAGCTCGGTGGACTAATAAAACTGTCTAATATGAGTTTAGAAGCTTGCGAGTACTCAAAGATAGACGAAAAACTAACTACAGATGATACCAGTTTGGAAGTAAAAGATATTTTAAAATCTATTCGGGAAATAAATTACCCAAACGAAATTAAAGAGGCAAATGAAACTGATGATCAAGAGATAACAGAACGTGAGTACATTATCGTTTTGCTTATTTGGTAATTCCATACGTAATTATAACTAAAACGTGTTTCTTAACATTTCAGCTGCGGACAGCATTAAAACTTATTGTGATGGCCTAGATAATCTGAAAAATTTGAAAGATTTTTACGACAAAAATCAGGACATCATAGGCTATAATATCATTTGCGATGCCATAATCCATAACGAAAAACAATCAATTTGATTCTCAAGAATAAAATGTAAATCATAAGCCTGAATTATAATTTTTATGCAAATTACCAACAATAATCTACTAGTTTATAACTTATTTTGTGTTTTGGTTTAATGCTTTTACATGTAAATTAAATCAAGTGTGCAAGTTTATTTGTAATTATATTGACATTGTTTACTTATCTAGGAGATAAATTTCTTTAAGTTATATGAGAGTTTAAAAAAAAAACCCTCTAAAGTGGAAACCCTTCAGCAATGGACAATTACCAAGGTCCCGAGACTGTCCCTTGTAGAGGGGTTTCACTGTATATTAAGACACACCAGCACATGAGATGCACTATGATTTTGAAGTTTTCAAGAATGATCCCATAAAAGTGCACGGGGATAATCAGTTCTTATAATTTTCATAAGAAATTTACGTAAAGTAGGTTTTCATGACTATAAAACAGTAGAATAAATATTATAAAAATTAAAGCAAATTTCTGTCTGTCCGTCTCCCTATTTATCTCAGAAACGACTTGACTTAGAGATCTGAAACAAACTGCACTGTGTTTCTACTATGCTGAAACCCCGAGGTAAACTATTCTCATCTCTGTAAAGGCCCGAGTTCGAACCCAGGATCCCAAAATATGTTTCCAAAAGACATGAACATACGAGGGCTGTATGATAAGTACCCTTCTTTAGTGACTGATGGCACCACTGACACAAAATGTGTATGCCATAATTTAACGCCATCTTTGACTCAAAATTTCAGACAGATTAATAGAGTAGTTTTGTTTTGATAGCAGTTGAAAGTAGTCAAGTTCATGTTTGCTTGCCACCATGGAGAAAGAGCAATATCGATCAGTGATTCGATTTCTTTTTTTGGATGGAAAGACGTGTGAGGAAATCAAGGTGAAGTTGCATGTTGTTTATGAGGACCATGCACCTTCGATGACTACCATCAGATATAGGTTTAATGAATTCAAGCGTGGTCGAACATCCATTTCTGATGAAGAGCGCCCAGGCCGTCCGATTGAGGTGACTATAGAGGATATGGTTAATGAAGTCCATGATATTGGGCTAGTAGATCGCCGTGTGAAGATCAGAGAGATTGCTGACATTGTAAACATCTCAATTGAATGCATAAAAAGTATCGTACACGAAAAATTGGGCATGAGAAAGCTATCGGAAAAAGAAAACAGAGTAAACAGAGCATGGTGTTACAATTTATGATAGTTATAAACCAAAATTTGCATTTCTACAAGTCATACAACAATTAACATACTTTGCTGTGTTCTAAGTATTATTAAATCACCAATTTCATTTGATTTGTGGTTTCATCATAATGATAGTTAAACAGAGCATGGTGTTACAATTTATGATAGTTATAAACCATAATTTGCATTTCTACAAGTCAGCTTGATAGAAGAGAGTACAGAATTTTCAGGAGAAAATCAGCAACTGGGTATAAAGAACTAATTATAAGACTATGTAGGAATTGGGCTGTATTCTGGACAACCTTGACACTGAGTCATACATTTTCATACCATTCAACTCACCTTTGATTTTGCTCCAATGAAGCGAATGCAATTAGGAGCACCACAGAGGCAGGGTCTTCGTTCAGTACCAATTACTTGAAGGTTGTAATTGAAAGTTAGTTCAGTTCCAGCAGGAATGTCACATAATGCAAATAAACCTACACGAGTCTCTCCGCCAACCGTCCACTTTTGAGTTTCGCAATTTGGATTGCAGGAATGGTTCATGAATCTAAAAAAGGAACATTTTCATCATGTAAGTAAATATGTAGGAAAATTTAAAAAGCAAAGGGTGTGGAAAAAAACAGAGCTACATTACAATACAAATGAGTTTTGATGAATAAGCTCAAATGGATAATAGAACATTAATTGCAATAACTTGGATCAGAATTTTCAATAATCTAACTACAGCTGATATTCAACGGAGATACTTAGAATAGGTAAAAGATTAACTCCCTATTATTTAGACTCAATCCCAACTTTTCTCATCTTAGAAATTGAATTTTCCAACAAATGAAGAATTGAACATAGTAAAAATACAATTATCAAAGAAAATATTGATTGCAAGCAAACATCCTTAAATTATACACACTCAGTGGGTCTGAGGCATAGATACCAATTTACTTATGAAAATTGTTGGTAGATGCTCCCTGAAAAGTATCTAAAAGGCGCTTAACTCAAGAAATGTATCACTAAAAAGTAGTTAGAACAAAATATATCTTAAATTTGCCACTACAAATAGAATAATCACACAAATTTATAATCTTAATATTATGTCTTTGTAGTACTATTTTAATTTAAAATAAGTCAAACATGTCATGTTAAGAGTAGAGTGATGTAATAAAACATTCTCTATAGAGTACAAGATGTTGCTAAAACAGAAAATAGGTTGCTAAAAGACGGAACAAATCGCTAGATTTGGTAACAAAATAACAAAATTGGCAACTATAGTCCAGAGTACAAGATGTTGCTAAAACAGAAAATAGGCTGCTAAAAGAAGGAACAAATCGCTAGATTTGGTAACAAAATCACAAAATTGGCAACTATAGTTGCTATGACACTTTTCCACACACAGTATGATACTCCACGAGACAATTTGTGATGGTGGGGGGTACAGAAATCCCAAAAATGCTTTGACATAATTTATCAATAAACCCTAGAAATTCATGTCCTTCAGTAAAAGAAAGGCTCTGGGTTCAAGCTGGAGCATAGCTAATAGCTATTCTACCATCACTATCTTTAACATACTTTTAAAAGACAAATGGATTAGTTTTTAAATCCATCATAATATATTTATTTTCAGTCTACTAAATGTTACACATACAATTTACGCATACATGTTAGAGTCAAATACTGAGAAAAAAATGAAGAAAGACCAAATTTTTAAGTTTCAACCTCTGATAATAGGAAAGTTTACAAAAGATTAAATGGGATATGAAAGATACCAAAATAACTTCTGTATCCCACAAAACTTGCGTCATAAAGAGTCCTGTATGTATACCTCAATGAAATAAGGCCATGATTACTTCCCGAACCAGAAAATAAAACTAACAGCAACTGTATTAACTCCTCAATTAAATAGCCAATATGTGATTTATCCAGTGAATTGCAGCAAATTTAACATAAAAAAGCTTTACCATGTATACATACCTGGACAAATTACCCTTTGGGCCAGCATCAAGTATATGATCCTTGTCAATAGTTAAAAAATAATAGTTTTCATCTTTCAAGCGATGCATACGCTCAATGCGTCTATGACACTCAGCTTCATTGATCATTTCACCAACATATTCAATTACAAAATCTCCTTGGGATATGTCAGCTAATGTTTTTAAACCCCAACCACGACCTTCAGTGCGACATGTTGCCAAAGGTGGATACTGTCTTTTCTGAAATCGCTGATTGCAGCAACGTTCACCAGCACGACAGACATTGGGATCACACTCAACCATAAGCATCCTGCCAAAAATCAAGTCATACAAGTATAATCATACAACCCTAACTAGAAAATGTTTTATTACAGAAGTTAGAGAAAAGACAAAATTAGGAATCAACAAAGCCAACAAAGTAGGAAGCTAGGGAAGATCTCACCCTCATCACAAAATAACATTCAAGAAGACAAAAGCTCTAGTTTCCAGGATTATATGAATGGTTTTTATGCAAATTAACCTCTGCCTACACTGCAATCACTTAAGTAATTACCATATATGCAAATTTCATCGACTTACAAAGTAAGAATTGGTAAACAATATTAGGGGACTTCTTTTACATCACCTATTAATACTGCCGTACTAAAGAAATTTAGGGAGAATTTGGCCCAGAAGGCAGAACCATTTGTTCAATTCCTAAGGGATCAAGGGAATGATTCCAGTTATATATTAAAGATGTTCATCCATTAGAGAGTTCAATTAATCTACTCTGATTACCTCTCTTAACCATTTTCATAAATAAACATGAGAGGATGCAACTCATCTTACAAGAAGAATGCATCAAGTTATCATATTCTAGGGAAGTTCACTTAGAAATTATGATATATAGATTTAGAAAATTTCCTTTAAAACCATTTTTTGTGATATTTGAGATTCTCAACCAGATTGCCATGGCATGCTTAGGTCCTCTAAGTGGGCTACCTGTGTAGGGCAGTACATTCTGCAGAATATGCATAATAAATTGTTTATATGCAAAGATATATTTTTAGCTTTAAATATTATATTCCACACATGGCTTTTCTTCTTTTTTAATTTCTAATTTAAACTAAAGCAGGTATGATATAGGGTACTGCAAAGTGACTCAAAAGTGTAGAGGACAAAATGGTGATGCTTTCGGACATCAAAACAATCAATAACAATTTAATCATTCCTTCATAACTCACTGGATACCATAACCTTTTATGATAGGCAAAGAAAATGGTAGTGTATTGTGAATAAGTAATATAACAATTATTGATACCTGTTCAGACAATTTGGTTCTTGGCTGCATGGTTTCTCAGTTTGTGGATCACAATCACAAGGTGAATCACCATGAACCACTTCAAAGGGTCTTACATCCCCTACAGGCTTGTTGGTTTTGATGCGTACAAACTGAGGTGGTTTCAAGCAATTGTTTCGGCCAGCAATGTTAGCAGCATCCCATTCAGCTTTTTCTTTAGCACGCTTTTCATAATAGACTGCTGCTTCTTGCAAAGCCCTGGCAAAAAGGGCATCAGTGCCAGACTTTGGAGGGGCCGTTTTAGCTGAATCCTTGATAGAAAGAGCATTGAAATCAATACATCAAACTCACCATAAAATGCAGAAAAAAATACAGATAGGCATTTAAATACTTCAAGCTATGAAACTAGAGGATTATTAAGGAATGGATCAGCAGTAATAATATGATTACAGCATTAATCCATTTCAATCCAAACTTGATTGGAAAGACGCTAATTCTTAGAAAAAACATTTAAATTGCAAGGGCATTATCCACAAAAGATAGAAATATGAGGGTATAAGGAGCCACCATAAAATGATGCCATGAGATATTTTTGGATTTCTGAACCTCCCTCTGACACTAAGTTTCCCATGGAACATCATATCCTGTGTCACCATGTACAATAGACTCCTGTAACCCCCCTTGAGTCTGATGTCATGTAAGGACAACTACTAAACATATAAGAACACCAAACTCTAAAAATGGTATATGTATATTTATATTTATTAATTTAGTAACCATTATTACATCTCCATCAGGTTACTACAAAAATATTAATTAAAGTAAGTAAGTTAAGTAATAATAAATAGGTAAATTAAGTGATAATTACACCATAAATAATAAAGTATGACATAACCTTGAAATATAATTTCAATGAAAAAATGTTACACTAATGTATGCACTAAAGAGGTATCTATAATCAGTAAAATCTATTTAATAAGTAAAAACCAGCAATTTAATAAATTGATAAATACAATTATATACTAAATAAAAACAAGTCCAAAGTACAATGTATTTTTAAAGTTTATCGATTACTAATTAATACATTAGAATTATCCAAAGTTTTAAGACTTCCCCACATCCTCAGGTAAAGGGAAAACTATACTTGAAAACAATGCAAAGGTGAGAGGCAGGAGCATAGCAAGAAATTCCTTTTTGAGGAATTGAGGAGGGGGGGGGGGATAAAAATTTTTTCTTGCAAATACTACACCATCTTTGTTAGCAAATTTCCCACCACTCATTCCTCATCCTACTGAAAGGCAGACCCACGAGGGCTCTAGATCCTTCTTGGTTACACCATCGGGGAAAGGGAATACAAAGGAGTGGGTATTAGAGGGTAGAATGGAATTATAAGGAGAGAGGAGTCTGGGAAGGGGGATGGTTAACCATCACAGCTCTTAGAATTTTAATTTTCTTTTCCAGCATGGTATATTTTAAAGGCATATGTTTAATGCATTGCTCAAGGGACTGTTGGGTTTTTTTATTTATTCCACCAAGTAAAGTCAAAATGATCCAATTTACTGTAAAAGCTATTTATTGAGGTTGAAGTATAACACCCAAGAAATCTCTTTTCAAGGTTATTTCTATTACTACATTCTTATTATCTAAAATTATATAGTTGATATAATGAAATGGTTGAAACAAATATAGTTTTTAGCTTGATTACACTGTAACTGTAATTTACAAGTATTGTGTACACTATAATATGAGTAAACCTTGTAACAAATTTTCACAAAAAGGATGTCTAAAAATTGTTACTTACTCCTTCTTGGTAAAGGAATGCCCTGCCATTGTTCACCCAGTAGTGATCATGAGACCCAAAAAAGCGAACAGGAAATTCTCCCAACGAGTGAGGCAGCTGCTGTACATTTTCTGGAACTTCACGGGGGTACAGTATTTGAGCAGGCCACCACCGGTACCTATTAAGAGGCAAAAAGCCCTCTGAGGTAACTAGTCTGACTCTGATTTCCCTTAAAATAATAAATGTATAAATTGAAATTGATTATTCAACAGCTAACAAAGAAGTCATGAAGTCTTAGGAGATCAGATGGTGCCTAAGCTCCACCTTATCTCTGGATTTATTCTGGAAATGGTAATAGAAATGGTAACCGCTGAAAACCTGGAATGTTAAAGCTTACAGTTTATGTATGTACAATTAAAAATGGACTAATATAATTAAGTAATCAAACATTTAATAATTAAATAAGAACATCACTTCCGAATACTTATTCTGAAGGAACAATTCAACAACTACATAATTTTTTACCGTGCAGAAGCAATATTTTTCCAGAATAAATAGCAAAACAGACTTAATAAGCTTAAAAGACATATGATGACATGAAAGTTCAAGTTCTTTCAAGCCAATAATTAGCAATTGATATATTAACCAGCATAAGAAGTCTGTATGACCTTGGGCTGGCTAACAGATCATTTTCATCTTTGAGTTTGGACTTCATGGGGGCATACTAAGCATTGTGTGAAATAAGATGACTTCTTGTGTTTGTGGTGATGATCCAGAAGATGGATCCTGAGACCAAAATAAAAACAACAACATTCATAATAGAAACAAAATCAACGAATCCAGATGGAAACCCAAGAAGTCTTCATTAAATTTACCAAAGAAAGCAGGAGCTCACTACACAAAATACATAATATTAGGCCTCTCATTGGGGTTTTCCTCTTCCACAAACAAAATTTTTCCCATTTTCAGGCGCTCTTAATGAAATTGATGAGGTATCCCCTCCAGAGAGTGAGAATCAGGATTTGCACCTTCTCTAAGTCTATGCCTCAAGCAAGTGCAGCACTTAATTTTTTCACAGAAAATGTTCATTAAGTGCTTTAATCACTTTTGCTTTGAATGACATTTTTGTAAAAAATAAATGTCAGGTGACAGTACCAGTCAATAGTAATGAGTAAGTTTTGTTTGCACTTCATATTATATATTTAAATAATTTCCTGAATCAAACTAGCAACAACAATTTTGATTAAAGCATTTATAATGGCCACTTCCTAATTTTATCATCCTGCAATTTTCTAGACATTAATAAAATGATGGAGCTATGGTATACTGCATTCAAGTTTTCCTGGTCAGTATGGTAGATGAAAACTGTGACTGGACTCTTCCAATTTCACAGTGAATTGTAATTTTGTCTCACTATGGATTTGCATAATGATACTTTTGCAGAAAGATGAATAATATTTAGGACCTGATTCCTTCATATGCTGTTGTTACTGACAAGGAAAACTGGAATGCACTATAGCCACCCATGCAGCCCCCAAAATTCTATACCTCTAAGCTCACTTTCTCTATGGCATTTTTTATCAAATACAATGCTAGTTGTAAATTTAAAAACTCTTAAACCTAATGAAAAACAATCTTTTACCTTTATCACAGAAGTGTTTGTTTTATGGTCTGTTTTCCATTATTCTTTACCTTAAAAACTTACAAAAAGATGTGGTCAATTTCTGAGATTCAACTCTATTACACTTTTTGTTTAGTACCTTGAAAGTTAAGGCTAATTTTAAATTAAAATTTAATATCTTACCTGCCAAGTTTAACCCATACCACTTCACCATACAAAGGATAACGTGCAGAATCGCAATCTTCACAAATATACGAGCCTTCTGGAGCAGTAATGTTTAAGCATTGAGGATGAAATGAGGAAGGACATCGATCACAGCATATCAGGTATCCTCCCTTGGAACAGATGAAGCACCATGAGGTATTACTGTGATAATATCCTTTCTTTGGGATTTTGTAATGTCTTTGACATAAAATCTGTGATCCAGTTAAAACAATGCATCCCGCAGGAAGACAGAAATCTCCTGTGAAAAAAGTAAATGGAAAAATTAAGAATTGCAGATTATAACACATTTCTACAAGAGATTTCATTAGAATCATCTTCTGTGATAAACATCTAAGATTCTTAATTATAAAATACAGAGATTAAAAGCAAAATAAAACATTTATCATGTATTAATATATGCAATTGCAAAATTTATCACTATTATTAAAATTGAGCTCCTCTTAAATAGCTCACAGGCCATATAGGAAATTGTGACAGTAAAAACAAAAAAAGATGTAGCATAGTAATAGGAAATAAAACTCAAAAGAGATCTTACAAATACATGTAGAAAATGCAACTTCCCTGCTGAGAAACTAGTCATCATTTACATAGAGGTACTTCCATAGTATAACGATTCAATCATGGCAAAACAATTATTTTCTTTTAATATCTACATAAACTCCTTCAATATTCCTATATAAATCATCCCTTTCCTAAATTATTCCCTTAGGTTTTCTTCGGCTACTCACTTTGTAGTGTTTCAAGAAAATTAATAAAATGCCTTACTCCATGTACTAACCTTAACGTTAAAGAATTTAAAATAAAAAATAATTTCATGATAAAGACAGCAGACACTAGTCTAGCTGAAAAACCTTTTGTTCCCAACAAACACTCCAATTCTATAACAGGCAAAATAGTTATTAGCTGCACATTAATTACTTTCAATAGGATCAAGTACTACTATTACCACTACACTACACAGACTACAGACTAAGCAAATTCTTTGTTTGAGAAAGGCCATCCATCAAAAATACACGAAATATGAAAGTTGACGGTACAGAAACACTAGATGGTTCATTTTTTAACTCAAGTGATATGCAGCAACAGAATAACAAGGCACACTGTTCCATAATTTTGCCAAAGATATACAAGGGCTGTATGATAAGTACCTGTGTTAGGTAAGAAAAATCATTTTTTAAACTTTTTAAAAATTTATTTCTGAATATAATCTCATTTCAACTCAATAAATTTAGTCCAGCAATATTCTAACTTTTTCAAGCCATCCAAAAACTACATTTTGTCAAACTCAATAAAAAAGCCCTTGTGGCGATGACTTTCTTGTTTGACATGAATTGCTTTCCACCAAGCCATTCTTTCATGTTTACAAACAAAAAGAAATCGCATTGGGCCAAATCTGGAGAATAGGGTGAATGAGGTAGCAATTCGAACTGTAATTCGACCAGTTTTGCTGTGGCGATTGCAAATGAGTGAGCTGGTGCATTGGCATGATGGAAGAGCATTTTTTTCTTCGCCAAATGGGGCCGTTTTTTTCTCAATTCAGCATCGAATCGGTCCAAAAAATCAGTATACTGCCCCGTGTTTGTCCTTACCTTCTCCAAATAGTCGGCGAAGATGACGCCTTGTGAATCCCAAAAAACAGTGGCAATGACTTTTCCAGCTAGATGGAATGATGGAATCATTTTCAACTTTGGAGCAGGTTCGCTGTATGAAATCCACTGTTTTGACTGTTCTTTCATTTCTGGTGTGTAGTAATGGATTCATGTTTTGTCAACGGTCACGAAACGCCACAGAAACACTTTCGGATTGCACTTAAACATGTCCAAACAGTGCTCCAAAGTTGTCATACGATTCCGTTTTTGCTCCACTGCAAGCAAACGTGACACCCATCTCGCCGATAACTTTCTCATGCCCAATTTTTTGTGTAGGATACTTTTTATGCATTCAATTGTGATATTTACAATGTCAGCAATCTCTCTGATCTTCACACACCAAAAATGGATGTTCGGCCACGCTTGAATTCATTAAACCTCTTTCTGATGGTAGTCATCGAAGGTGCATGGTCCTCATAAACAACATGCAACTTCACCTTGATTTCCTCACACGTCTTTCCATCCAAAAAAAGAAATCGAATCACTGATCGATATTGCTCTTTCTCCAAGGAGGCAAGCAAACACGAACTTGACTACTTTCAACAGCTATCAAAACAAAACTACTCAATTAATCTGTCCGAAATTTTGAGTCAAAGATGGCAATAAATTATGGCATACATATTTTGTGTCAGTAGTGCCATCAGTCGCTAAACACGGGCACTTATCATGCAGCTCTTGTATGCATTATATGCATTATTGATATGGTATTTTCTTGCACTTTCACAAATTTATTGAGTTAGTAATAAATCCACACTTCTAAATTCTTACCTGAGTGATACGTGGCTGGACAGCGGACGCATCTCACTAGCTTTTCAGCATGAGAAGTGTGCATTCGAGATTCCCTTGGGTCATCAGAGGCACATGTGTGGCAGCAATGGGCAGGGCAGGTGAAAGTCTGCCTGGACCACCATGCCTGGGGCCAACGGGCTAAACATTCTTCATGATAAAAACGACCACACCCATTCTGATTACATTTCTTCCTATCATCATCCTTTTTCTCTACTCCCTGCAGCACATTTAAATATCAAAAGATTGAATGAATATTAGGACTGAAACAACATCGTGTAATTTTACACAAAATTATGCTTATAGCTGCATCAAAATTGAAGGTTATAAGGGAAAACTGAAGGAAGAACAAAGGAGAAGAGGAAATTTGAGTTGTATAAATAATTAGGCAAATAATGCAGGTCATAATACCAGAATATTCTAATATGGAAAATTGGTTCAGTGAAAATGTTATTTGAGAGCATAAACTAAAAATTATATCATTAAATGCAGAGAGATTACAGCTAAAAGAAAACCATGATAATTATAAGAATACAAAATTCTTAATGAAAATTCATTCAATTACCAATATCTCAGTATATTCTCTACTACTAGAATCAATTTACTAACACTAGGCCCCTTTAACTTCATTTAAATGTTTTGTATGCATTCCTTAAGTTGGTTTACATTTAAACAGATCAGATAACAGAACATGAATATTTGTTGATGAAAGGGACTTACCTCCTCCTTCCAGCAAGCAGAACAAGGTGGCTTTCCATCAACAACACAATCACCACATCTGAATTCTTCACTTCCATCCACACCCTTACTTTTGCTAGGAGCACATTTTGAATGGAAAAATCTCAAACAGGGTCCTTTGCATTTGAGAAGTTCACCTCCTGGCTGCTCACACTGAATGCACACTTTATCCATTCTCAAACCTTTGAACAATCCTCCTTGTTTAGGTGCTAAGTTCTCTTTTGCTGCAAGGGACCTACGAGGCTTGTTTCTTTTTCCTGCCTTTGGTTTGCCTTCTACTTTACCAACACTGCTTGCTTCAGATTCTACTTCTCCAGCTATTTCATCATCTTCATCACTACTCTTGATGCCATCTGTACTGCCTTCATTGCTGCGAATATCATACCCTGCCTTCACAGTCTCTTCCAGCATTTCCCAGCGCTGAAGAAGCACTTTATCAACCCCCTCTGCATCCAAATCTGGATTCTCATCAACCACCCGCTCACGAAACTTAGCAGAGAAAGCTTCGTAAGGCGTCAGAGACTTCTTTATCCTTTTCCTTTTCACTTCAAATTTTTTCTTTATTCTTTTTCCTTTAGAGGTAACACTTTTGTTAGGAGTTTCATTGTCCGATGAACTAGGTGAGCTGCTAGGATATCGTCTTTTTCTTCCCCTCTTCGGGGTTATCTTTGGCGTTTTTACCACTGATTTGTTCATGCTTTCCTCTGCTTCATCTCTCAGCACATGAGGATACATGTTGGTAAAAGTCTCCAGTCTATCAGGACTGAAACATTGAAAGAAAAATAGTTTTAGGAAGAGAATGATTAGTGGAATGCTTTTGGAGTTATGAGTCTTCCAGTCTGCAGGTGACTTGAAATCAGGGCACTGACCAGGGTTTATTTGTCCAAGAATAAGTTTATAGAGGGAAAGTAGGCATGTCCAACAATAATAGGGAGCCATTATTTAATAAACATCATTGGATCTTATAAAAAATGTTGGAGTAGAATTGGTAAATTATTAACATCAGCTGGTTTGCTATAATTTCTGAAAACCTTTTCAAATAAATAGATTTAGTGAAAGGGGAAAGTTAACTTCATAAATACACTAACTTACATAGCCAGTCACCCAGATATTAAAAATAACAAGTATTTAAATTACCGATTTCTTAAATGCCTAGTTTTCAGGTAACATTATGAAAACTGAGAGAAAAAAGCCTCTCCATTTTAACAATACCATTGATTAAATACATATACAACTACAAAAATAGAAACTTTATTATCTTAACAACTAGGATACGTCTTGGCAAAGAAACTCTCCATGCAATAAAGAGGGGTTTGCACTATTTCTGATAAATGACACAATTTCTACATGACCTGCTGACAACTCAAGAAAATTAAGAAATAATAACAACTCTATACCTGAAGGATATTCATATTTTTTTAAAATTGAACTAAAGTTGTCTGTACAAAGGAACTCTTGCATAAAAGTAAAACCAATGTGCCATTATTTCATTCATGTACCTACAAAGATGGCATTTGGAAGAAAAAGTTGGTATGTCACTTTTGTGTTAGAGATGCAGCATGCACATACAAACATTTAACAAAAATAAAGAGAAGGTTTAAAAGGAAAATATTTATGGCTTTTGGTTGAATAAGAAGATACCACAGGACAGATACTACGAAAAACATACCGGCTAAGGGGAGCCAACTTTTCTGCTTCCTGGATGGCAAACTTCCATTTGGGAATATTCTTAGGAGACACTTCAAAATCTTTCTTCCTATGCTGTAAATAAATTAAGCTTAGTAAATCATAAAATCAGCTTTTTTAAATTACAATGCTAAATAAATGTCTACTATATTCACAGTCTACTTTTCCCTAGACTACAACCTTGATGAGTTGGATGGGCTTCCACATTGCAATGACCTATAGAGCTAACTAGCTAGAAATTATACATTGTCCAGAAAGGTAAATAGATAGGGTCAAAATTAAAGGTAGTTTTTGCAAAACCTTCACCTCTGCAAGGTGGTTGCAAACTTAGTCCCACAATGAAGGTTCAGAGTGGTGGCATATTTAAAAACACTGATTCAATAACAAGAGGATATCATCTCAACATAACATTATCCATCTCAACACAAAATGTATCCATCTTTATGATGATAAGCCAAAAATGTAATGGCATTTAAGTGACACAGCCTATGAGGGTGTGAAGAGCCCTGTGAAGATGAAAGAGAGGACATCATGGTCATCACTTACCTCAATTGCAACAAGAGCTAAAGAGAGATAAGAGAGGGAATATAATAAAATATAATGGAATTTAATGAATTTCTGACTGACTAGATAAGTTCCACTTAAATAAGAGTTAATAAAATAGAAATGAAAATTTCAACTGGAAATGGAATCAATAAAGATAATGGCCACTTGCAAATACCTATCTTAAAGATAAAAAGGGAAATATTTGGTGGTCCATAGATAATAATGAGACTGGAAAAATGCAGAGAACAATTTGTACAGAAACTACATAGTAAAGAAATAAAGTCCAGTAATATCAAGAGAGAAAGAAGACAAAGTAAATTGCTATGATGACAGGGACATTATATAGCAAAATGGACAGGGCATAAAATTATAAGAGAGTATTGAATAATTGTGGAGAACTATTTAAGCTGACTTACGATACTTTTTAGATAGATGTAAATATTGTGCTAAAATTCAAATTTGAATCACAAGGTGGTAATTAGTATAGCTGAAATAACACAAGGTGTAACTAACAAGTACATTATAAAGGAGACGTTCACCAAAAAACGTATCCTCATAGACAAAGAAATATTATTTTATATATATTACCATCTTCATTCAGATATCATATCAGTGTTCTCTGAACTAACATTTTCAAAATTAAATAGATGTCTTTTTCATGACTAGTGACATTATTCTTTCCATAAATTGTGTGAGATCAAATTTTAAGCATTAACTTTTCCTGTGCCAGTTTTTCTTATATTTTGTAATATTTTACAGCAATATTTTATTTTCACTTAATTTCAACATCCTTGTAGCAATAAAGAGCATAAAATTATTTTTAAATGGATAAAGAAGCAAAACAGCTGCCTTACATGCTCAGTACATTTTGACATCTGTATAGAAGCTCTGGTGAATTAGGATGGAAAGTAATATATCAGAGGGATGAAAGTTGGTGTTGAAATAGTAATTATTCTGTTCAAAAGTTAAGACCCTTCAAAAAGACCCTTGCTATGTGAAAATTCTGAAATGTGTCAACATTTTCAAAACTTAAGAAATGTAAGAGGTGATTTCTGTTCAATTTTCTGAGGAGTGGTTCATTCCTCCTTCACGATTTCCATAGCTAAATAGACAGTCATGAGCAAGTATGCAGAATTGCAGCATGCAGAGAAACTAATGAATTGAAAATTTCATACATGCTTTTGTTATCAAGTAAAAATTATTTTGCTAAAAATATTTTTATACGTTTAAATTTAACAAACAGCATGTATAATGGTATCTCTTACAGTACAAGATTTAGCCAGGAATTCAGCTTTTTGGAACTAAAAAATTTTGGATCGTATTGGATACACACTTTTAGTCTACAGTTAGAGAAAGTCATGCATAAAATATTTGGGCAAAATTCATGCCACATAAAGAATGCCATGTTCACAACATTGTGATTCAGATAAAATAGGAAATCTGACTTTCCACATGGATTTGCAACAAATTCATTTTTATGAATGTATTTTATAAATTAGGGATATATCTCATCATTTAACACATTGTTGCATCAGAAATAATTTTTTTACAAACAAGTTAATTTTAGCTGCATTTGGCAATACTGACGTTTTTCCTCAAATTAAACTAATTTAAAGTATTTTCACAGTTAAAGAAAACTGATAATTCTAATTAAGTAAATGGTTAGCCCTGATATAAACTTTCACATGCATTCCAAACATCTAGATTTTTAACCTTTTATTCTGCATATAAAAACAGAAAACAGGATATGGCTCCCAGAGTTAGGGCACAGTCATGATGTTGTCCTTTTGATACATTTCTTACAGTCATATTATATGACAAATGATAGTAATAATAATGATTCTAGTACATAGTGAGAAATATAAAAAAATGAAATATTTGCAAAAAGATGATACTTCAGGAAATCATTTAGGATAAGGGACAAAATGCAATTCATAATTATACACTTACTGAGTGTTCCTCCATCAACTTCAAATAATCTTCAGCACTGTTAAACCTTATGATCTGCTTATAACTAATCCAACTTCTCCTGGCATTATCTCCAAAAAATCTAACATGGAAAAAGGTAATTGTAGAATGTCCTGTTTCTGTAAGAGGATAATACAGTCCATTACTCCAACATAATAAAGATAATAAGGTATTGTTTTGGGAACTATACATGAACCCTTTTCATCCTAAGGTCATAAGGTAATTACTAACATTTATATCAATCAACAATGTTGAATAAGTGATTGGCTAAGAAGTATAGTTTAATCTTCCCTCATAATTTTTGTATGTCATTGATGTAAACTTTAATCTAACATACAAATAAAAAGAGTGCTATTATGGTCATAATCAACTGTCATACTACAAACAATTTCCTTCAACAATGTGAACTCTAATTCCATCAATAAAACCCATGCTTTCCACTGATTTTAATTAAACATTTCTGTATCTATGGCACAGAAATGGCGAGTTACCAGAAATTCTTCTCCAAAGAATGTAAATCTTATAATGCCATCAGATAACTACTTTGTTAACACTAATTAAATAAAGAAAAATCAAATCTATGAGCCACAGAGAAAAAGAGACAAACTTGGAAACTTCTCAGAAACATTTATAACAATAATAGAAAATGTAAGAGATTGAAAAGTTAAAATATGTAGTAGTAGTATTGTTAAAAGTGCTTCAACAGCTGAGGTCATTTCGCACATAGGCTCCCACCGGGAATCGAACCCGGGACCGCTTTCATTGAAGTTGAACTCGTTGCCCACTTGGCTATCGGGAGCCCCAGTTAAAATATGGCTTTCTTTTCTAAGGTTATGGATACTGTACCAGTTTTTTTGAAGTAATTATATATTATTGAAGTAATGCTTTAAAACAAAATAACACACAACTTTAAGTAGAACCTCCCAGGAAATCTCTTGGATGAAACCAATTTACCTGAGATATTTAAAGAACACTTAAATCTTAGAGGTCTTGAAACAGGTAGGATTTCATAAAAGCCAACGCATCTAACGAATGTTTTCTCAAATTTGAATAAAATATGATAAAGTAACATTGGGATATATTCAATAAGCAGGATCCATAAGATTTAAGATTGTTCTCTAGCTATATAAATATTCCCTGAAATGCATATCTGTTTGTCTCATCATACATACAATTGAAAAAAAAAATTATGGCATGAAGGAGATACATCTACGGACCTAAGGAAAGAAGAAACCCAAACTTTGGAAAACCCTGCATTAAAATCATTTAAGGTTCAAATTGATAATTCCATAAATAAATCAATTGGGTAATCTGAAGGATAAATTCCAAAGCAAAAAGATTTTAAAGAAACTAGGAGCATGCATTGTCTTCAAACCAGATAATGGTCAATTACTAGCAAGTGATATAATGACCCAAAATACTATCCAGCTGCTCTTAAATTATTAAGACACCAATAACTATAATATTTTCCAAATAGTAAGAAGAAAATAATAGGAAATGTGCTGAAATCTAAGATGAGATATTAAAAATTATCACATGCCTGTTATATTGCAAGAATTATTAATGGAATGCTGGTACTGCTCTAGGATGCACCTCATAACCAAACCAACCCATTAAAAACACAGCAACTTTGATAACTCACACTACGAGGCTGACCTCAAGAAATTAGGGAATATGAAAGAGCAGCACTGAGTCATAACTGTTAACAATTCATACTCACTTTTTGTTTTCATGTAAATTCCCTGCTCTGGCTCATGGACCACTATACAAGGCCAAAATGGATGACCTTTGATATGACCCCACACCAGATCCCCAACCAACCATTCTCCTTGAGGAACAGCAATAGTGACCTTTACAACCTGCTTCTCTTCTTCCTTGGTCATAACACCATCTTCAGGCTCAGACGTAGGAGTAGTGGAACTTGACTCTACTCCTGAGTCAATTTCCTTCTCAGCCATAGCTTCCATGTCATCTGCCTTTTCTGTTTCCTTGATATCATCTTTCCCTGTATTTTTAGTTTCAGCTGTCACATTTTTCTCTACATTTTCCCTATTTTCAGTTTTAGCCTCAGAGCTTCTAGTTCTAGAACCTCGATCAATTGACTTATTGGCTCTTGATTCATTCTTCTTAACCAATGAAGTGTCAATTTCAGGAAACAACTTCTTGATACATGGACTAAAAACACCATTCACACTTGTACTAGCTAAAGCTATTTGAGGAGATGCAGTCTTCGCATCCTTCTTCAAATTCCCAGAATTTCGCTGTTTTTTTCGTGGGCGACCTCGAGGCCTAGTTATTTTAGGTTCCAAAGTAGGAGAAACACTATCTTTCTCATTCTGCAAACTTTTGAGAACTGCAATCACGGTTTTCTCAGGATTTAACTTTGGTGGGCTTGCCTTTTTAATGCTCTTAAGAGAAAGTCTCAAGGAATCGTCTCTTTTCCTGGGGCTGTTCTGAGGACTATGCCCCAAAAAGGCACCAACCTTCCTATCAGTAGTTAAAAAACCATCTATTAATGGCTTTGGCTTATGAGCCCTTCCATATCTGCTTCGAACAGATATATCCCCTGTATCAATCACATTTTCATTATCTTTGAATTTTTCATCTATAAGACTCAAGTTATTTCCATTTTCCACAACCGATGTATCTTTACTAGCCTTGACATCACTTTTTTCTTCTTCAACTAAAGGCAATAACACAGAATCTTCCCTTTCTTTGGTCGAAGTTAAATTATCATTTGTTTCAACGACAGAGCTAGCACTAACTTCATTTTCTTCTGGTTTCGTATCCAATGAAACTTTTACTTCTTTTTCTGACTCAGTTATTACCGATTCTTTATTGACTTCTAACATAGGGTTTCCTTCATCTGATGTAGGAATTGAATCTCTAGCTAAGGAATCTAGATTATCTGAGAGATCTACTTTATCAGATGCATCATCTATATCGCATAATGTAGACTTAACGAGATCAGGGCAATTTGCAATTACCTCCGACGATGGTTTTACTTCAGGACTTTCCTGAATATCTGTACAAGACGAATTCGTTTCAGGTTTTGGGCTACACTCCATTACTACGGGGCTAACTTCATCAACTGCATCGACTTTGCTCTCGGCTGACTCCTCTTTACCTGGCTCATCATTTACAGTATTTGATTGTGTATCTACAGGTAATTCAACAGAATTGTTATTGATACTTCCGGATTCCACGTTGTTTTCGCTAACTTCCGAAATATCATGGTCAGAGGAATTGATCGGCGAATCCTTTGAGTTAGTCGATCCCATATCTTCTACTTTATCCTGAGGTTCCAACATCTTAGATGAATTTTCTCCGATACTCGTCCAACTCCTAGAACACGAATGCTGAAAGGAAATTAAATTTTACAATTAAATTACTTGATCGAACTTAAATGATCCACAAATTCACGAAAAGCTTCAATCAATTACTAATGAAATCAATGATGCAATGGATTCATTACCAATCTGAAAGATTATAATTACTCTACTTCTGATTTCACTATGCGTAGTAATTATAAAGGTGATTCAGTAACGTGATTTGTGTGCTGCATCTCTTATTACAATAGTTGAGAAATCAAAAGTGATTATGGTAGGCACGATAAAATCAACATCCATGTATTGAAACTGGCTTACTAGTCAAAGACAAGATTTTAAGTAATAATGAATAATAAAGGAGAAGTTTAATTGCATGCTATCCATGAGTAACTAAATAAAGATCACTGAGTAAATGAACGAACGAAAAGATAACAGTAGCTTAAAACAACAAAAAATGCACTCCCTACTGGTTCACAATGAAGTCATGACTAGCAATTCAGATGCTTATTATAATTGCCACAGGTATCAATTTAAGTGTTGTGCGCAATTTTCAGTGCTTTCTGATGAAAAAGACGAATTTATTATCCGATACAACTAACCTTATTTAGAGATATATTGCTTTGTAGCGTTCAGAATCAAGACTCCATTGCTGTCGGCTTCAGAGTAGTGCTACGTTCCAGTGCAACAGCGCCTGAAGCCACGACCCAGCCTCTTCCCGCGTTAATTTCGTGAACTTTTATTGGCCGGTTCAAAATATTTAAGATATGATTTCAGTGTATTCTATTCTGAAGTTAGCAATCGATTTAATTTATCATTCTTCATTATTTTTTATGATAAACATATCCTTAAGCTCGTGGTATTATATCTTTGAGTGTAAAAGTTACAATAATATTACCTCATAACTTAATTTACATCATTCAAAATAATTGAACAGCCTTTAATAATAGGAGGCTGAGGTATTTTTTTTCAATACGCAAGCTAAGTTGTGGTTCTAACCTAACTTCTTCAATTACTATGCGTTACTTTCTGGAATTCTCCCAGTCACAGCATCCTTGAGCTTTTTTATTTAATGAAATTCTTGGATTAAACATCCGCTGCTGTTTAAAGGCATTTCTTGACATATATGCCTTCAACATTTTTGATCATAGAATTATATCACTCTAAAACTTACATCAATCAAGAAAGCAGTTTCCTTTTTTCAAAAAAAATTTTATCATGTGATCAACAAACCAATACCCTAAAACTATATCATGAATTACAATCCCTACTAGTATTGTCTGAAAAATGAGATTCGGTATCAATTTTAGATTCCAACTCTCCATGAAATATTGATGAGATCATGAACATCTTCAGGCATCCTTGATATTATCATCTAAACATGCAGTGTATTTATGCATGCTTATTGACATGAAAGAGCATGTACATGTACATTTTAGCTCCTCAAACCAAAGGGAAACGTTCTAACAGAATATTTACCCTTTATTACGAAGAGATTTTCTTCAACTTGCAGCTTGTCCAAAATGAAAAAATATTCAAATTAGGGACGTCACGCTTTAATGCAACAAAATTTCAATGAAATTACAGGGGTAGATACAGCATTTACTATTCTCTGTCATCACCATCTTTAAAAGGTAACCAAGTACCATGATAATTCTAGTAAATGTCAACCATTTTCATGTCCTGTAAAATTTAAAATGCTGAGTACTGTAAAATCATTAAGAAACAATATGCAAGGGTACATTAAAGGAATTTCTTGCTGCAGAGCAACCATATTATTTCATTTTAATTGCTAATTTGCATGAAAGATTCGCCCAAAAACAAAATTATTCCACTAGTCAACTAATTCAACCAGCTAGCTTCATTGGGACTATGAGACACCTAGGCACTGAATTGATGAAATTAACGTGAAAGAAAAGGTGAGAAGTAATCAATATCACTATTTGCAATACAAAATTATCGCTACCTAAAACATTTCAAATAACCTAAGTAGACCAACATCTGCACTTTAAAGAACATGCCATTATCTGAAGCTTGGATTAGGTTAAGTCTTTCTGTTACCATTCCCGATGTATATTCTTTGTACAAATTTGAGCTAGATAAAGCTGATTTTCCTTGACATAAAGTATCAAAATTCAAGTAATCTGCATTTGAAGAACTAGAAAATGCATTCTCCTTGCTTTACATTTTCAAAAACTTCAGCCATTTTTAGTCACTCGGGTCACTCGGATACCCTCTCTCACTTGTTTACAAGCTTTTCCGGCTTCGGCGCTTCGGTTTGCGTTATGCGACTACTGGTGACCATTGGTGAACAATTGGCGAAGTTTCCCTTAGTCGATAAATGTTAGAATTTATCCAGATTCAGGTTCCGAAGTAGCGTCTGGGAAGCATCCTGTTGGTATAATAGGTGTTCCTCAATAGTTGAAGTAAAGTTCGCCATGTACGAATTGGATGAAGGTAATTTTTGTAACAATAAAGTACATATGTCAATATCATTCCTATCTTATTTATATTTAAATAAATTCATTACAGAGCAATATGAGGAAGACGATGGAGAGGAAATTTCTTCTGAGTTGTGGCAGGAGGCCTGCTGGATTGTTATCAACGCTTATTTCGATGAAAAGGGATTAGTGAGACAGCAATTAGATTCTTTCGATGAATTCATTCAGATGTCTGTGCAGAGAATTGTTGAAGATTCCCCTCAAATTGACTTGCAGGCTGAAGCGCAACATACATCAGGAGAAATCGAAAATCCAGTTGGTTTCAGTTTACTTTCTGTTCCTTCTTAAACAAATCGTTACCATATTTCTGTCCCGATTTCTATAATTCGGTTTTCCTTTAGATATTAGTAACAGATATGTTAAATAATGAGTATACTTAGATTAATTCTCACTAATAAACGATTCTTGTGATTTTAATAAATATTATCTCTGGTATTGTAACAAGTGTAATTATTAACAATTTAACTTATTTTCATAGCCAAGATACCTTCTGAAGTTTGAGCAAATATACCTGTCAAAACCAACACACTGGGAAAAAGATGGAGCTCCCTCACCAATGATGCCAAATGAGGCTAGATTAAGAAACCTTACTTATTCAGCTCCCTTGTACGTCGACATAACGAAAACAGTAGCAAAAGAAGGAGAAGAGCCCATAGAAACTCAGCATCAGAAAACCTTCATTGGTGAGTGAATTTGATTTGAATCTTCACGATTTTAATGTTAAACTGCTGTGCAAAATAGTGTAAGGAAGTTAATGCGCCTTGAGAATACGTTTAAGATTGTATCTAAACTTAATATTTATGTGGTTTTTATTGATCCTCGTTACATACCATCATATTGATTCCGAAAGTAATTAACTGCTACGTCGAACGTTAAAAACATTGATGCAAGTACATAAATTTCTTATTTTTCGCAATATTTACCTTTTATTTTTCCATTATCCCAGGTAAAATTCCTATCATGCTGAGGTCAACGTACTGTCTGTTGTTTGCCCTTACTGATCGTGATTTGACTGAGTTGAATGAATGTCCTCTTGATCCTGGAGGTTACTTCATTATAAACGGATCTGAGAAGGTATTTATTGTGTCCAGTGGTCCAATTTGTTTTGTTTATTACTTACACTTTCTCTATTTGCTTTTCTGTAATTCTAAATGGCTCTATCTCATTTCTAATACATTTTGGGAAGCCATCGATTGTTTATGAATGCTCTTTGCATGTCTAAGTGCAATCATTTCTGGCGTTATATTGGCTTAAGTTGTCTTTGTAGCAAGTGAAACTATTGTGTATCGCTTTTAAGTTTTGGAAGCATAGTAATGAAGTATGAAAAAGAGTTGTTCTGAGCGAATTAGCAAAACCTTGATTTACTTTGTAGAATGCAGTGAAAAGAAAACAAATCTTGGTTTAGTTGGATTGACTCCAAGTGGGTGTAGTGCAGTTGCAAACTATGTATTTACTACATAATTTTCTACATTATTTCTAAGTATTGAGTGGCATACAATTTTGTACTTGTAGTGGTTGTGTTATAAGAAAGTTGTGTTGATGACTTAATAGATTTTAAGACCTTGATTTAGAGAAAATAATTTTCTGGTATTTGTCATAATTGCAACAAATGGCTGATAATATAACTGCTGCTCTATCTTGTAGTAAAAATGAGGTATTTTTATGTTTGATGTCTCCTTCATTTCATCAAATGGCTCTATACGCTATTTTCATTTCTTCGTAATGAAGCTATTGTTTCTTATTGTTATCCTTGTTTCTTGGAGGATTTGCCATTAATCTGGCAAATCGGCTATGAAACAAAAGGTGCATTTCATTAATTAATAATAACTATCTAATGTATTAATACTGTATGATGTTGAAAATACTTATAACTATACATAGTGTGAAGTTTTTGTTTTTTATGCATGTCAGTAAGTGTCTCAAGACTCTTCAAATATAGCTAAAGTGATGGGTGGTTTTTTCCCTGCTAAAATATTTTAATACAAAAACTGTGAATGAAATAAATACAGAGTATAGTTATATTTTTTCTTTGCTTTTTGATTGGATGATATCTTACTAGTAACTGTCTTCTCTGTATTAGGTGTTAATTGCTCAGGAAAAAATGGCCACAAACACAGTGTATGTGTTTAGTATGAAGGATGGAAAGTTTGCTTATAAAGCTGAAATTAGATCCTGTTTAGAGCATTCATCGCGACCCACTTCAACTTTATGGGTGAATATGATGGCAAGAGGAGGACAGGTTAGTTTGCAAATTTACAATACTGATTATCTAGATTACTTTTGTGTTTTGCTACTGTAATGGTTCATAAAAGCATTACATTCAAGGTACCAATACTCATGCTTATATATCAGCACCTTGAGTGTCTAACAGTTAAAATATTGTCATTGATGTACAAAAATATTGTTAGGGGCCTGTGAAGGATATTTAGTGGAGGATTAAAAAAAAAATATCTGTATTACTTAAACATACATATGCATAGCATGTGCCCTTACCTAGGGCTGATTCAAACCTCATTTTCTTTTATTTTTTTTTATTATGTTTATCTCTCATCCAGGTAATTAAAGTACTTCCATGCTATATTCTTGTAATTGATTGTGCCTTTTTAACAACTCATGAAATGTATATTGTTCTTAAATATGTAACTGTGTATGGATTCATGGGGATCCATGAAAGAGGAAAACTAGTGAAAGGGGTCTCTGCCCTCTTAAGCGTAAATTCTCTTTGCCCCTTAACATGTATGCACCTTTTTCTCTTATAGAACATAAAGAAGTCAGCTATTGGTCAGAGAATAATTGCCATTCTACCCTACATAAAACAAGAAATCCCAATCATGATTGTTTTCAGAGCTCTTGGATTTGTAGCTGACAGAGATATTTTGGAGCATATCATTTATGACTTCGATGACCCAGAAATGATGGAAATGGTAAATTTATGTGCATAACAAATGAATAAATAGTGGCATAGGAGCTAGATTATCTGAAATTCCTCTTATTGCATTGCGCTATTCCAGCTTTTATTATCAAACTTTACCTTTATGAAGAAGACATATCTGTTTTAGGTCAAACCTTCATTGGATGAAGCTTTTGTGATTCAAGAGCAAAATGTAGCTTTGAATTTCATTGGTGCAAGAGGAGCTCGACCTGGTGTAACCAAAGAAAAGAGAGTTAAGTATGCTAGAGAAATTTTGCAGAAAGAGATGCTGCCCCATGTAGGTGTTTCAGACTTCTGTGAAACTAAGAAAGCATACTTCTTAGGGTGAGTTTTATGATATCTTTCAGCTGCCATCTTGTTAGAGTTTTCTTATGATTAACATACCACATGGATTTTGATTTAGGATATTAATGTTTGAGTATTTTGTCAATTACAGCTACATGGTGCATCGGCTTTTACTGGCTGCTTTGGGTAGAAGAGAATTAGATGACAGAGATCACTATGGCAACAAGCGGTTGGATTTGGCTGGACCGCTATTGGCTTTCCTTTTCAGAGGGTAAATTTCAAAAGAATTTATTTTCAGTAGTTATGAATTTTACTGTTAAGGATGACCTGTAGGTTATGATGAACATCAAATTCCTGGTATGAAAGATTGCATAAAATTTAGCATAGTAACAGGTTCTGAATGCCATTAGCCATACATTCAAGAAAGAATGGAGGCTATATGGTATTTCTGTAAGGCAGTGACTTCATTTCATAAATTTAGTTCTAGTGCTACTTCTGTATATTTCCCTTTATGTTTGCTTAAATCAAAAATATTTTGGCTGCACAAAGTTGGTATATAGCTGTATTAGAATATGTTTGCTATAAAGGTGGTGAATGAAAAATCAGATATGTATGTTCTGGTTTGGAGCCTTTGTATTATTAAGTATTATTATTATATTACTAAGTAACCAATAAGTCTTTTTAAATTATTTAAATGTTATTATTGTTGAAATAAATAGCATTGTTTGCTGTTAATTTAAAAATCATTAGGTAGAACTTATAATTAAAAGGTAACTAAGAAGTCAAGCCTTCATAACCTCAAAATTTTTCTATATACCTTATATTATACATTATTAAAATGCCCTAATTTGGTGATTTCAATTATGGTTTGATTTTTTACTTATATTATCTTGATTTAAAGAAATTGTAATGACACATAATCTGAAGAAATAATGCAGCCTTAAAAAGCTTCTATCTGCCCTCTGCAGTTGTCACCCTGAATTAGACCATTAAATTTGCATGTGACTGGATCACCTATGGAGGGTTACGGCTGAGTGCAAATACACAGAATCATTTGGAATGGTGTAGTTTGCAGATTGTATAATGATACTCTTCAGAAAGGAAAAGGACTTGATAAGAATCTTGTTCTCTTTAAAGCATGAGTCAATGTCATTCTCAAATTGAAGTCAAAGCTAAACAGTGATCCATAGCTGAATGGGAAGCGGCTTTGGCAATCAGCTGTAATTTAGATTTATATTTCTATGTATTAATTATTGTTAAATTGATGATTATATTGTTAATTCTGATTAATTAATGTTTTTAATTTGTTTAATCCTAGGCTCTTCAAAAACTTGATGAAGGAAGTCCGTATGTATGCTCAAAAGTTTATCGACAGGGGGAAAGATTTCAATCTTGAATTGGCTATAAAGACTAAAATTATCACAGATGGACTTAGATATTCACTTGCCACTGGAAATTGGGGGGATCAGAAAAAAGCTCATCAAGCCAGGGCTGGTGTATCTCAGGTAATTTCATCAGTACCTTTTACTTTTGCCTTCCCTAAAAAACTGAACATCCCCCTTTGCTTGGGTATTTAAGTTTCCCTGGTTTTAAAAATTGATTTTATTGCAGGTGTTGAACAGGCTAACTTTTGCTTCCACTTTGTCACATTTGAGGAGAGTAAATTCTCCTATTGGTAGAGATGGTAAGCTGGCCAAACCTCGACAGTTACACAACACTCTTTGGGGAATGATATGTCCTGCTGAAACTCCTGAAGGAGCTGCTGTAGGGCTTGTGAAAAATCTTGCATTGATGGCTTACATATCAGTTGGATCTCAACCATCACCTATTCTTGAGTTCTTAGAGGAGTGGAGCATGGAAAACTTGGAGGAAATTGCACCTTCTGCTATTGCTGATGCCACCAAAATATTTGTCAATGGCTGCTGGGTAGGAATTCATCGTGACCCTGAACAACTCATGGCAACCCTTAGAAAGTTGCGTCGTCAGATGGATATTATTGTTTCTGAAGTGTCAATGATTCGAGACATCAGAGATCGTGAGATTCGTATCTATACAGATGCAGGTCGTATTTGTAGACCCCTGTTGATTGTGGAGAATGGAACCCTTTTGTTAAAGAAGAGAACTATTGAAATGTTAAAAGAGAGAGAATACAACAATTATGGGTGAGTATAAATATTTTTCAGTGCCAATAGTTGTTTAAAGGGAATTGGAAGTTGAGTAAGAAGCTTAGAATAGATCTATGCATTACATCAATCATAAGGAAAGAGGTGGATAAATATTTGAAAACTTGAACAGAATTATTGCACCATCTAGTTAACATTACTTTTAATCGTGTGTAAAAGCAGGCTATAAAATTTTATTAACTTTGGATACAGCTATTCTCAATGTACTTTTTTATTTCTTATAATCTACTTTTCTTATCAAAGGTGGCAGGTGTTGGTTGCCAGTGGTGTAGTAGAATACATTGACACATTAGAGGAAGAAACCGTCATGATTGCTATGTCACCTGAAGATTTACGCCAAGAAAGGGAATATGCCTATTGTACAACATACACACACTGTGAAATTCATCCTGCTATGATCCTTGGAGTTTGTGCATCTATCATTCCATTTCCTGATCACAATCAGAGTCCTAGGAACACATACCAAGTAAGCTTTAGTCTTAACTTAACATTTTTGTTAGAGAAACTTATGCCCAGTCATTCACAGCTGCAGAAACATTTTATTTGAATGTTGATAATTCAAAAAAAGCTGCAATATTGCGTGTTTTGGTTACAGGTGTTTAGAAAAAATTGTGTGTGTGAAAGAGGATAATTAACTATTCTTCTGGTATTTCAGAGTGCTATGGGTAAACAAGCTATGGGAGTATATATCACCAACTTTCATGTTCGGATGGACACATTGGCTCATGTCCTTTACTATCCTCATAAACCTCTTGTTACTACACGTTCTATGGAATACCTGCGTTTCCGTGAGTTACCTGCTGGCATCAACTCAGTGGTAGCTATTGCCTGTTATACAGGTTACAATCAAGAAGACAGTGTTATCATGAATGCTTCAGCTGTAGAGCGAGGTTTCTTCAGGTAACTGTCATTTCTTTTCAGACTTAAAATTTTTTCTCTTTATTTGTATTAGTGTGTAGGATAAGATGTGAATGATTTTTAGTGATAAAATGTTCTTTCTCACAGGTCAGTTTTCTACCGTTCATACAAAGACCAGGAATCTAAAAGAGTGGGTGATCAGGAGGAACAATTTGAAAAGCCAACCAGGGCTACTTGTCAAGGAATGCGTAATGCTATATATGACAAACTGGATGATGATGGTATTATTGCTCCTGGTGTGAGAGTATCTGGGGATGATGTTGTCATTGGTAAAACTATTACTCTGCCAGAAAATGATGATGAAGTAAGTGTTTTAACTCCTTTGTTTTTAGCCATTTTGACATTCCTCTAGTAAAAAATAATTGCTTTACTTTCAGCTTGAAGGAACTACAAAGAGGTTTACAAAACGAGATGCCAGTACATTCCTGAGAAACAGTGAAACAGGTATTGTTGATCAAGTGATGATCACCTTAAATTCTGAAGGATACAAGTTTTGCAAGATCCGTGTGCGTTCAGTAAGAATTCCACAGATTGGAGACAAATTTGCTTCTCGGCATGGACAGAAAGGAACTTGCGGTATTCAGTATCGACAAGAGGTGAGTTCATTATTTTGGCAGTTCATTCCGTACTTCCATAATTGAAAGTGCAATTTGATTGAAGTGTTCTTCATGCTCCTATTATTTAGTGACATTAAGTAGCTTTAAACATTTGTGATGAGGTATTTACCATTAATAACTCATAATATTTAAGCGGTAAATGCATCATGTAGGTGCTTTGAGATTAAGGTATCTCCAAACATGTTTGGATTGGATTAATTTCATAAATTTGCAAATTGGAAGATATTTAATTCCTCATATTAAGTAAAATGGCATACTTAATACTCAATCTCCTTTACTATTCTCTACTCTGAATTTGTAAGATGATTTTATAGCAGATATATCAAATATGCTGTATTTGAATTCCACTTTATAAGCAATCTACTATTAATAGAAATTTGTCTTCAGTTTAAATTTCCTGGTATTGTTTATTAGTGTTGTTAAAAGCACCTTTTGTAGTTGATATCTTCATTAACTTTTTCAGGACATGCCATTTACCTGTGAAGGAATCTCTCCTGATATCATTATTAATCCTCATGCCATTCCATCTCGTATGACCATTGGCCATTTAATCGAATGCTTGCAAGGAAAGGTGAGAGTTCTATATGATGAAGTAAAGTGTAAATTTGACTACCTATTATTGATGTATTTTTATTTACTTCAATGTACTTCTTTAGACAATTATTCAATGAAACAACTAATTTTTAATTAAATAGACATTAATTTTTGTATCACTGTAAATTTTGAATGTTTTTAAAAATAGAAAAATATTAAACCAGATTAAGTTTCTTGTGTAATTGAGTCATGATTTTGGTGAACATAAAATGATTTTACATTCAGTACTGTTTCAGTGTGTTATTTTTTAATTTGTGATGATTTAAAGTGTAGATAATTCTGTGTTATTGAAAGACTTCACTGTCTAAACTTTTTTAAGTTTACAGTTTGAAGTTTATGAAATGTTTTGAATAAATTTGTCCTTTATATTAATTTTATTTGTTTTTTTTGTATTATAGGTTTCTTCCAATAAGGGAGAAATTGGTGATGCTACCCCTTTCAATGATGCTGTCAATGTGCAGAAAATATCTTCTTTATTGCTGGAATATGGTTATCATTTGAGAGGAAATGAAGTGATGTATAATGGTCATACAGGAAGAAAAATCAATGCCCAGATATTTTTGGGACCTACCTATTACCAACGTCTTAAGCATATGGTAGATGATAAAATCCATAGTAGAGCTAGAGGTCCTGTTCAGATATTAGTAAGACAACCTATGGAAGGAAGAGCAAGGTAAATTTGTGTAACCTTCGTTACTATTGAACTAATGTAATTTTCGTTAGTAAATACGTAGCTTTTACAGTTATAGATTTTTTTATTTGAAATTTATTTTAAGTTTAGAGTCACTTGACTGCTGGGAATATTTAGATTCTTGCTATTTGTGTCTATCTGATGAAGTAAATAAACTATGATGTTCTCATTATACATGTTTCTTTTGCTCATTATTTGAAAAAGGAAATATAATGAAATGATATTTGGCTTCCTTTGTTAATTTCTTCAGTCATTGATCATAGAATCTATTCCTTTCTTATCCTAGGGATGGAGGACTTCGTTTTGGTGAAATGGAACGAGATTGTCAAATTGCTCATGGAGCTGCTCAGTTCCTCAGAGAACGTCTATTTGAAGTTTCTGACCCTTATCGAATTCATGTATGCAACTTTTGTGGTCTAATAGCTATAGCAAATTTGAGAAATAATACCTTTGAATGCAAAGGCTGCAAAAATAAAACCCAGGTAAGTTTTTCAGTGGTATACTTTTCTTTTTTAAATGATTTATGTTATTTTTGCTTCAACATTTTTCTTTTGGACATTTGTTTCTTTCAGATATCTCAAGTTCGCCTTCCATATGCTGCAAAGCTTCTTTTCCAGGAGCTTATGTCTATGAACATTGCACCAAGGTTGATGGTTGTATGAAGGATTGACAAAACTTTTTTCTTTTATTTAAAAAAAAATTTTTGTAAATTATATATGTAATAAATATTTTAACTTAAAAATTATATCTAATGTGTATTTTTGTAATCCCACTGTAAACTGAAGCCATTGATCTTAAAACAACTAGATGTTTACTGTATTTTTCAGTCTGCAAGAGGCACTTTTTCCCACAATGTTTCTATTAAAACTTGATAACTGTTTTACTTGTCAAACACTAAAAATTTTAATTTATGAAATGTAAACATTTTTAGGTCAACCTATTTGAAAATTGGCAAATTAATTTACTTCATTCAGATATATATAAAACAATATTTTTTCAATTTTCTCATTAAAATTTCTTGTATAGCATTTTTATAGTTTGTTAATTTCCTTCTAAAAATTGCATCTTATAGACCAAAAAGTATGGTAAGTATATGTATTACTTTTTTCATTGAGATTTCAGCGAATCTGAAACTGATATGGAATATGAAAAGTTAAATTCCATCTCCACTTAGAATTTCGTGTGCTTGATTCACTTTTTTCCCTATGAATCTTGCATTTCCTAAAAGGAATGCTCTTTACTTATGTGGACATACAAGAAGCCATCAAGAGATTTCGCCCTAAATCTGTCTCAATGTCTGTAATATCCTGTGCTTTTGCAATTTGCAAATGATGAAGTGAAAGAGGAAATTTATTTATGATAAACCAACTTATACCTTCTCCATACATGATACAACACAATTGCAGACAAAATAAATGCTATATGCTTCTTCTCGATGTATGAAAGAAACTGAAGTGCTTTAGGAAGTCTGAAGTCGCTATCATCAATTTTCCTTACGTCATTTGAAACCTCAGATTCAGACTTTGCTATTATCAAATGTTTCTCGACACTCAGCTCTCTCTGTGGATGTGATGCTCGAGCTTTTCGTTTAAGGCTATAAGAAAAAAGGCTGCATGTAAAATTTATAATGTATTCTCTAAGTGCTATAAGTCTGTAAATTTCTTTCCTTTATGGTAAAGATAAATATCACAATCATAAGAAACTTTTTACCATCTATGCTTCTAATAGTAAATGTATGGCTGAAATTTAAATTTTAAAGCAAATACAAGGGTTAGTCAAAAAGTAAAGCCTCACATTTTTTTCCTAGCCAAAAGCAATGCTAGTAATTTGAAATTGTAGGTCCAAATTCTTTGACGTTACCACATTTATGTGCGTAGTTTTGGTTTCCTCCTCCACATAGGCCAGCTGAAGAAGCTTTCAAAATGGTGTCTGACCGTGATACACCTTACAGACAACATGCAGTGATTGAATTTCTGTGCATGGAGAAAAGAGTGGTAGGGAATATTCCCAAACATTTGTGCAAAGTCTATGGAACATCTGCAGTTAATAGGAGTACAGTTGGTTGCTGGATATGGGGTGTGAGTGAATCAGAAGGTGGTTGAGAATGGTTCCATAACCAGAGGGAGGACTGGTACCAACAAGGCATGCACGGTCTAGTGAAGGAAATTATGTGGAAAAATAGATTGAGTAGATAAAACATCATTCTTTTGTATGTGTAAATTTCATTTTTGTAGTGTATATAATTTTTAAGAAAAATATGTGGGAGATTACTTTATGACTGACCCTTGCAAGGAAGTTTTTTTCAGATTTTCATCTCCATTTTGTGAAAATTTAATAATCAAAGAACTACAGCTGATCACCAATTGCATACATAAGACTGGAGAGAGCAACATAAGGTACATAAAATTTTAACTGGGTCTCTTATATGATCATTTAAGCAGAACCAATGTGCATACATTATGTGTAACCATGAGGAATGCATAAAAGTGATGTCCCACTTAAGTAATCTTTGGTGAATTTGTGTTTGCTACCCTTCAGTTGTTTCATGTTTCCCTCTCTACATTTCAAGAAACATTTTTGCACAGGAAAGCATGGCTAGAAGAGCAGTATCAAATGAAATGTCTGATGACTATAACAACAATATTCTCCATATATCACTGCATACATTTACTATTGTTACTTCCCTGTCTTGATTGATTTTCAATTAAAATTTATTTCTTTTAATTAAATAAATAATGGAATAAAATTAATTTGTGGAACTCTTTCATTATGGAAAAATAAACCTAGATTCCAATGAACCCATTGATGTAATTCAGTCAATTTCATTATCTTTAGCAACATTTTTGGAGGGTAAACCAAAATGTTCAAAAATATTGATCACAAGCTTTTTATTATGATTCTAATTTTTAGCTAGAGACAATGCAGCAGCATTGTACATCTGTGTGTACTCACATATACTCATGAATTTCAGATGCAGAGAGGGCATTAGGAGAAAGAGAATAAAGGACTTCACAAGCTGCTCTTTCACCTGCTTGCACTGCACCATTCATGTATCCTGGCCATGAAGTTGCAGTTTCTGATCCAGCAAAGTATACCCTAAAACAAACTGTACTTGTAATAATTAAATTCTCCACTTATAGAACTTATACTTTCAAACCCTTAGGTGTTCGGCTGGTTAAGGCTGTGAATGCAACAAATGAAGGTAATATGGTGAGCATTATGCTTCTATCACTTATTATTACTAACATTGTAAGAGTATAACATCTAGGGCTACTTTTTATTTGCACAATTGACATGTGTGATTCTGAGTCAAATCCTTTGAAAATATTGGCTGATAAACTACTATAGTTGGAGATTGACCCTTAGCCATCCACATGGCAAGTGATCGCTTTAACCACTATACCACAAAAGGTCTCCTTGATTAAATAAGATTTTAAAATTAAAACGAAAAGGATTACTATTTGTTTCTAGCTAAAAATACTTTAGGAGAAACACATTTGTCCAACTTTCCATTTCTACAAAGCTGTATTTTTTCAAAAAAGTAAGAGATGGAGACAAGATTTTAATCTATTATCTAAGTACAGGGAGACTCAAGCATTTTTTACAAGAAGATATGGACATAAGATACCAATTGTGAAAATAAAAACAGCTGAGTGCCAGAATACTGTTTAATTGCCTTCATGTCCTAAGTAAAATATTTCTACTTAATAAAAACGCAAGTATAATCTAAGCAGCAAGGTAGTTCATTTCATCATTCTAGCCCGACACCTCCTCAACACACACTGCTTCACCCTCCCATAGTAGGACAATGCCTCTGTATTCTGGAACTATATCTGTAGTTTTGCCCCATATGGTATTTATTTGTCATCTGACAGATTCCTGCTGTAAAAGTAGTCAAATCCATTTCTCAGTACACTTTGAGCTTTCATTCAGTGTTTTTTGTGATGATTGACTTACCCTTAGCTTGGTTAATGCATGCACCAAAAGTAGAGGAAAAAGTAGACAATGAGGTTCACTTTACCCTATGATAAAATGGAATTAATTTTTCTGTCATCTCTTCAATAGATACATTTCTCATATCAATAGTTTGGGTATGATTATTTACTTTGAATTTAAATCACTTCAAGTGATAATTTGATTTATTTTAATATTACTTTTACATATTGCTATCAGTGTGGGTGAAAGAGTATTTTACAAGGCAAGAGACCACCTTAAAAGACTAAATCAACACATTACTCAAACAAGAATGATTGCTGTAAGAAAAAGAAGGTTAGAACGCAGCTGTTTATGAATTAGAGGTTTAAAAAAGATTCTGTAAGCCGTCGTTTGGCAAGCAAAACTCACACTCAGAGACAAACAGGAAGCTATGGATTACTGATTTCTGGGAAGGCCCAATGATCATTTTGGAAACAAAGCCTCCATCCTCAGGGGGTCTCCACAAAGGAACTGGCTTACAGTGTTTTTAAACCTCTAACTCTACACTAACTACAGTCAATCAACTGGATGATTTGCTCTAGAGTCAATAACTCGACAATTATTGGGAGCAACTATAAAAAACTATTTACAAAGGAAGGGATGTACAATGATTGCCATTACAAGTAATAGAATTAACAAATCTAGAGTGAGCAAAGAGAGTGAAATAAGGAAATAAACTGTTTACCTTCTTCCGTGCCCCTCTGCTAAAATTGAATAGTTCTGCATGCTTCCTATAGCTGCAAGATATGTTGAACAACTTGCACTATATAGCTCTCCTGTCCAAAATTTTTCAGCATAGTCAATTGGATATAAAGCTTGATGACCAAATATTTGAGCCAGTCCATTTAATACAGCTGATTTTCTTTCAGAGGGCTGCAATTTAATACAGTATATGACCATAAATGAATGTTTCTGTAGGGACTCTGCCTGTCATAAATTCAACAGGGACACTCCTAGGGATTGTGGAGGCTGAGCAAAAGTGATTTTCATGGTCTCAAAAGGAAACTCCTACTCCTACACAATTTTGATGGCATATATACCTCTTTCCTTGACCAATAATCACATATTTCTGAAGATAGTATTCCTGTTAGTGCTGCTCCATGTGATTCGGAAGATGAATCAAATACATAAAAGGCAACTGCAAGTTGCTCATGCTCTGGATTTCTATCATAAAATCTTTGATATCCTTCACGTCCAGTTCCATAAGTTATAATATCTCCAGAGAAGCCTAATTCCATCCAAAATGCCTTTGATGAAAATTTAAAGCATCAAAGGTGCTAATTTTTAAAAATTGAGAAAGGAATTCAATTCACCCTCTTTTAATAAAAGAGATATGCTGAAAATCCACCAGAGCATATTTACCTCAGTGTATGTCACAACAAACTTGCATGATTTAGCAGGAAGCAGCTGATGCAGTACTGAAAGACGTTCATCTGACAAAGGAGGTGAAAACACAATGTTGAGTAATTCTCTAGGAGGAACTGCTATTATTACACTTTTGGCACTGTAGAGGATTATAAAAGAGCAAGTGTTATGCTCTTAGTCATATTTCCAAAGTAGCTCTCTGGCATAACCTTATTCAAACCTGAATCTATCCGATGATGAAGTTTCTACAAGCACTCTTTTCTCAGTCTCTGTTACTGAAGTGACTGTTGCCTGAAAAATTACCTTTTCTGCACCTATCAGAGATTGTAGAGCATGTGATACGCTTTGAGCACCACCCTATATTTGTAGTGCAAAAGTATATGGTATTAGATATAACTGATATTTGATTAGAATTTTGTCTTTTCTTTCACAGTTGGACTTTTACCATAATTGCAGAGGAAAACTTTCTCTTAACTGCTGTAAAATTTAGTAAGTCACTAAGTAGTGTTACTTATACTCTTAGATTTCTCAACATCAAAAGAATTAAATCTACCCAGTTTCGATCACAAAGTCAACATTAAATTTTTGAAATGTCTTAAAAGCCCTTATACTATTCAAGTTTGATGTGAACACATTCTGCACATAGTCTGATGGTCAGACTGGTTTGTTTTTAACTTTTTAGAGAGTGAACCTGGAGGCTAAGGTCTTGAAAATATCAATATGGAAGAAGGGCATTTAAAAATGTTGGGATATTTAATTTTTGGAGCCACAATAGGTTTCAAGTGACATCTCAAAGACCTCTAATCCAAAGATATTGACGTGAAATATTTTTATTATAAACGAATATTGATGTGAGAAGTAATCAAAGTAACATGACTGAAAACACTCTGATTATATCAAAAGTATGTCTTTGGGTCTCATACTTGGCAAGTTTTATTAATTCTTCAAGTACTTAATTAATGAACATAAATGTCTTCAACTTCTCAAATAAGTAACTAGCCTTGATGCTTCTTCGCTCATGACTATGTAGTGCAGCTCTACACTTTGGTAAAAATCCTCCTCCAGCATTAGTATGGGCTAAGAAATAAGGAGCAGATATTTGATCAGGGTCAGCACCTGTTACCAAGTAAGCATATATATTTATATATATTAGTAGTAAGTGTGTATGTGTATATATATTCATGGAAATCATTTCTAAATGATTGAAAGCAATAAAATACCATGAATAGTTTCTATAACAGCCAGCAGTATCTTTTTAGTGAGAGGCCTTGAAACTTTACTTCTTATTAAGTCACCAACTGAGAGCCCTTCTAATTTTTTGAAACTTTTTCTCCATTCTTGTCCCAAAATAGTAGTCTTACATAATTTCTCAACCTGGGAAAATTCAAATCAAAATAACTCTACTGCAAGAAGGTACATCAAAAGAAAACTAAATAAATTATGTATATGTTATCATTCACCTGCCTTTTGGACAAATGAATCCATTTCTACCAGCTCAAAAAACCCAGTCAGTCTAGGAAGGATACCTCTAAATGGGTGTAAGCCAGGAACTCCAATCTTATAGTCATTACTGAAGGTTTCTGATCCATCAGGATCAAATACATCTAAGTCAATTCCTAATCTCAAATTATCATTCACATGGAAGTGAGTTTCAATCTCCAATTGTTTTAATAGTTCTATGATATGAGATTGAGAAGGAGTAATCCATTGTCCACCTAGATCAAATGGTTTTTTTATGGAATCATAGTCAGAAACACTCCGTAGGTCTCCTGCATTTATGCCCATCTCCTCTGTTTCAAAAGGTTCTTCATATAGTTTCTCATGACTACTCCCAGCATCATTTTCCCCTTCTATCGTTTCTTCAACAGTACTGAGATGGGCTGAGAGAGTCCGACCTCCAACATGGTCTATATCCATAGAAATACGGATACAATTGAACTATAACTTTATTTTCAAACTGATATGAGATACGTAGCTTAAAGTGAAAATTTTTTACAAGAATATATTTGGTGAATAAGAGCATAGGTTCTGCAAATTTTATGCTTCTAGTGTCAGAAGAATACATACTATATAGGTCAAAGACTGCATATTATTTCTCAGCTATACCTGTGATAATCATTCTGAATTATTATTATTTGTAAAGTATAACCATTTCATAAGCATATTCTTTTCTTCAGCAAATTCAATTATTTTCTTTCCTCAAAAATATTTTATAACAATTTTCAATCGTCTACTATAAAATATAAATGTATGTAATGTAAATTTTGCTAATAGTTCACCTTAATCTTAATACTAATTTACTCTTAATAATGTTGAGTCAGATTGTGTTAATCTTCATGAAGAGTTGTTCATTGTTAATTATTTTAACAAATTAATAAGGCTGAATAGAATGCATAAAGGCAAACAAAATGAACATTTTGTTTAATTGATTCCCATAACAGCAGAGAATTTGATGATTCTAAGATAATGTTCTCCATAAAACGAACTAATATGATACTGTAAGGGATAATCCTCCAGAAACATTTCTGGGAGAAGAGCAGTTATGATCATTTGAAAAGAAAATTTTGGTTTTGCTATTAATTTATTGATAGAATTTGGAAATTATTAAAACCAGAATCAGATTATTTTTGTATTATAATATATATATAATTATTTTGCACATACTTTTAAGGGTGTCAATAGAGCCATAGGGCAGTATCCACCCATGAAGTCAAAAATCGATTTTAAACAACATATTAATAAATAAAAAATATCGCAATTCAAACGAATAATATTCAATTAATTGAACTTCAATGCTCATGTACATTTATTTAAATACATAATAACTTTTATATGCTATACTGGTGTTGAGTCTTAATTTTCAAAAGAAACTTATTTGGTTACCTATGTATAATGTGTATAATTATACATAGTTCATATTATGGAGTTATATAAACTGAATATTATACGTCAAACTCTTATTTGTTTCATTTTTAAGTACAACTTCAAGCGTTGAATTATCTTTAAACTTGGATCTTCCCTTCCCTCGGTCCTCAAAGGAGATTCGATTTGTACGTAATACAATTGAATCGAAAATTGAAGAAGAAAACATCAATTAATCTCATACCTTGGGATTCTAACACTATAATGTCAAAACCTCGGGAATGAAGCTCTTTTGCGGCAGTTAAACCCGATAAACCAGCTCCAATAATTAGCACTTCAGTATCATACACATACTTTTTTTCCATTGCCTATACAGCAATGTATTTTGCGTTCTGTCAGCCATTTACAAAAGCTGTTGGTAATAATAAACTATTACGGCGTAAGTTAAATACTTGGAAATGCTAATCTGTCAAAGTCGTTAATAACAAATATCAAAACGACGTTAAATATATTTACAAACTATATTTTGGCGAAGATTGACGTTAATTTAAAGACTTCTTTTCCTTAACTAGATTTTGCTACGCATTCATCGCATAATTATAACGATTATAAGTATGCGTTCAATGCATAGCAATTACTATGGTAATTGAGTATACGGCAAACAAACGGGGAGTCTACCTGGGATTTTGTTCCTTGAACTGAAGGTGCTTCTCTTGCTTGACTTCGAATCAAGGAGAGGATATCCTGCATTTTGCCTAAATTTAAGATATTCGAGTTAGCTAAAAAAGTTACGACAAAACGCCAAGTAGTATGAAAGCTGTAATTAATTAATTACAGCTTAAACTAAAAATTACTACTAAAACATTAACTTAAGTTAATGTTTTAGTCAGCGATGTAAGAAAGAAATTGATATTTTCTAAATACGTATCGCTATAATATATTTTATTTACATTTTTCTGCCTTTACGTGATCATCAAGCACAAAGTATGTCTTAAATCATGGAGAAAACTTTTAGCTAATGGCAACTTGTAAAAGATTTGTCTAAGGAGCATAAATTTTAATTTTGTAGAGTAAAAATTTAACATCATAAAAAGATATACTGACGTCATTTGTTATATTTCCATTATTTTAAAGGTAAACTTTATTATTTATGTAAAAGCTGGTGAAGTTGCCATCTTCACAATTTGAAAATAATTCTTGCTTTTAATTCACTAATTATTTTAGGAATTTTAATTCATACCATCTTCCTCTTACCATGATCTATATTTGAATTTAGTACCATTCAGAAAATAAAATAAGTAAACTCAAAGCAATGAACCAATTTTGGTGGAAAATTCATATCACTTGAGATGTTGCCATAAACCCAAGAGATAACCATATGCTAGTTCTTGCTTCTGTTATGCTAGCTCCTGCAAGTTATTGCAACAAAATTTCATCTTTCTGTTATAATTTTTTATTTAAAAATTCCAAGATCTTACAAATTTTCTCTCACTAGACAAACAATATAAATAAAGTAATATTGCTATTATTATAGTGTTACATGGATTTTCAAAGCATTCTAGGAAGAATCAATCTGTTTACTCAAATACTATTTCCTCTCTTTTATAATGAGAAACACAAAGATGAGTTAAAATAATTTATTTAAAATCTTACATTTCCATAGATATATTTCATATCTTGTTTCAAAACAAAGTCACATTTATTATACAAAATGAAAGCAAAACAATGAAATGATGTTTTTCACCTTCCAACAATATTGGCAAATGTTAGATAAATTACAAGATAAAATGTTATTTGCACATAAGCCAGTTTTAAGATTAAGTTAACAAAATAGTTTAAGTAACAAATAAAAAAGTTTTGGGTCCCAGACACAAACATCATAGAGAAGTTGAAACTGAAATTATTCTAAGGAGACTCATCTAACTGATATATGTTATTCGTAAATATGACAAATACAAACATTTTTTGTTGAAATACTAAACAATTTAAATTACCCTTGCTGAAATTTTGTTTATAGAGGTTTGAAAAATTTGCTTCTTAAATGCAATGACATAATCCACTGATTTTTTTCGAGTTGATTTTTTTATGAGAAGAGGATTACTCTTGAACATTCTCGCAATTTTGGGCACATAATTACTCTTTTACACCTCAGCCACAATCCATTTACTTAATAACAACTGATGTAAGACACCTTCCACACACAATTTAAACCATGGCTATTAAATGAATAATCTCCAATAACTATTTTTGCACATAACATAAGATTCACAGTCGTGTAAAAGCATCAACCAGAAGCCATAGGTAATCAGTATATTTGATAAGCATGTAAATTTAACGATCTTATGATGGATTAGTGTATCAATTCTACCATTGATACCTTACACAATCAGGCATAAATGATAACAATGTAAATGCTGTAGATTAAAGCATGTTTTCCACAGATCTCAATGATGATTCAAACAATCCTCAACATCAATCCCATGCAGCAAATTAAGATGAAATTCAAATTGGATGACAAAATTAATTTCATTTTGAGTTCAGGCATTCCTGAATCATAGATAAAGAGAGCTAATGCATGGAAATGACTAGCCATTTTCAGGGCTACAACAAAAAACTTTACCTCTGCTCTAGAAGTTTGGATTAAAAAGGATAATCCAGCACAACTGTTGCATTATGGCCCACTCCTATCCTCCCCGCCCACCACGCCTGAATGACAGCTAATTAAACGGTGTGTGGTGCCTCGGGGATGGTCTGACAGCCTCTTGAACCTTCTAAGCATTCTCACTCAAAACACATTCATTCATTTGCAAAACATTCATCACATAAAGAATTCTTCTGTGGACAGGGAGAGGGAGAGTCACGAGCGGGTGGCTGCAGCTGGTTCAGTCAGGACGGAGATCTCAATCTATGATGCTGTTAAGGATCTTTCAAAGAAAAGATCTGAAACATCTGTGAAATTAACATTCTACACCAGCATGAATGCAAATTCATGTCTCTACTCTCATAATGTAGATACAGTGGTACCTTGACTTATGAACTTAATTCGTTCCAGATCAGAGGTCATATCTTGAAAGGTTTGTATCTTGAAACCCTGTTTTCCATTGTATCTTATGGTAAATCAATTAATCCATTCTGTCTTGGAAATTTTAAAAATAAAACGTCATTTAAGTATCTGCAGGATGCAATATGATCCTTGATGGACAAGATAAAAACAAATTTGGATGTAATCATTCAAATAATTTTTGGTCACATGTAGTTATACAAATATAATCTTTGAGCAATAATGAAATATGTAGTAAAAAAACTTATCTCTGACAGATCTCTTTGGTCGACTTCTCAATCACTAACAGCATTTCTTCTTCTGAAAATGCCAAGGAAAAGCTGAGAAGCTCAAGGTAATGTGTCCGAAGTCTGATAGGATTCTAAACATTGAGACAGCGTATTTTGAGGGTCTTTCCTGCCTAAATTCCCACACATTGGTAGTCATAAATATCACATATAAAATGAACATGAGATAAGCCTGGTGTTTCATGGAGGGTTCCCTCTCTCTAAGAGCTATATCTGTAGCTTTTTCAACTTTATCAAAGAAAATCTCATAGGAATCACATTATCTTTTATTTATTTTTCTACTATAATAGAGAAAGACTAAGGAAATGCATATAAATTTTGTCAAATTCAGTAAATCTCTCAATTGAGTAAATTCTGTCAAATTAGACCAAAATTGCACAAGGAAGAGGTTTGTTGAGTGGTCATCTATAAGTGCTTGCACATACATACCACAATACACAATTTGGTATAATAAAAGCACCACGGTTCACATGTGGAAATTAAGTTCATAGCTTGAGGTTATGATGGAGTACAAAAAAGTTCGAACATCGAAACATTCATATGTTGGGAAGTTTGTAAGTCAAAGTACCACTGAACCTAGGAATGAAGGGGAGTCAATCACAAACACAGTCCAAAAGAGAAGCGAGGTTTGCAATTTCTGAATAATTAAAATATCAGATACAATGTCCGAGGAAAAATGGACATGAAAAAAGTCTGACAGGACCAGGACTCAAACCTTGAATCTTCCGAAATAAATCTGATATGACCAAGCTCGACTTTGTGGAAGAGAGCCATACTAAATAAGAAAAGAACATTTGGTAACTTCCACAGATATAAAAAAATACCTGTGGAAGTTACCAAGTGTTCTTTTCTTATTTAGTACCTTGAATTTTCCTCTATCCAGGCAGAGGGATTTTTCCAAGGTGCACCCTGAACATGCAAAGTTACCTTTGCCCTTTTCCTAGCAGATATAATATGTAAAAACTGGAAGTGAAGAGAATTAAACAATACAAGCTCTCAATTAATAAATTTAGATGATTTTCAGTTATGGTCTAATATAGGCCACAGTAATGGTCCAATATAGACCATTGCAGCCATGAATACCACAGATCTCCCAGTCTTTGCAACTTATCAGCTATTAAGTAAGGTACTCTAGCCCAATATAAGAAAAATTCAATATACAATATAATTGAAGGTAAATAATACTTAAAAATAAAATCTTTTCTAATTAACTTTTTTTTGTCAACTATTGTAATAGATAAAGTATTCCTACTACTACAAATTGAGAAATGCAATATTTTTCATATCTTTTGATACAGAGAGGAGGGAGAAAATCCATCTTTAATTTACTTTTATCTTACTTTACAGTTTTGTTAACAGCTGTGATGGCATTAAAACTACTGAGGTAGGAGATATACTGAACATAGGACTAGTCTAAATCACTCTTTATTTGACGCTATGAAAAGTGTAACATGTAGGTCATTTAGCTGTAAGAAGAGTATCTAGAGATTCTTTGAAGTTCACTTTCCACTCCCTTTCCTGAGTCTCAGTACAATATCTCTTAGATAATGATTACATGGGAACTAAATTTGCTATATAGTGACTGTGGTAACAACTAGAGAGCAGTGTATATGATGCCAGTCCACCATACAGAATTGGGTACATAATTTTCCAAGTTCTTGTTAAAGTTGCACAATTTCAGGTTTAATTTAAATGATTAAATAGCTTAATTTGGGATTAATAAAAAAATTGCAGTAATCAGTTAGAATACGTGAAAATTTTTATGTTATGAATACAGTGAAACCTCTATTTAGCAGCCACCAATGGGCACCTAAAATAATCACCACTAAAGGAGGTATCTTTGGATGGAGGTAAAATGTTTTTAGCCCCAAGGAATTCACGAAATGGATGAATTTGAATGAATATCCTTAAGATATACAATTTAAATGGATTATTTAACATTTCTGTTCACAAATACTGTTTTGATTAACAGAAAAGTTTTTCATGGTTAATTGTTTTGAATTTAAACATTTCTTCTTGGAGGCTCAAAGTTCAAGAGAATCTATTCATATTTCCAAGTGCTCTCTTGTATTCTCCCCAAACTGCCAATCCAACCCTTCACAGACAGACCACATATGCCATAGGTTTATAACTCCTTCAACCATCGACAATGACAATTCATCATCATCTGACTCATCTTCATTTTCTACTCCAATGCTATCTGCATTATATCTTAATATAATTTACATTTAAGCCCTGCAAACCGCCAATGGCGCGTGGCATGGGGAGTAAAACACCTATATCCCTAAATACCCTGGATAGCTATTAGCTTCTCTGATTATTATGTGATGATATGTAATTAGTGATCCATAAAAAAGACAGGATTCCCAAAAGCAGTGTCAAACAAATGATACCCTAGCACCCACCCTGTATTACCGCGAAGGTCTTGCTTGATGCATAAAGAAACAATTAAAACTGTCCCATAGATAAAGACCTTGCACACATTCTGCGCATAGGAGAGTGACCATCTTTGAGGATGACTGCCATAACGGGGTCCTTTGGTTAGTTTGTGAAAAAAAAATGGAAATCCCTGAAAGCAAAGAGGATCTCTGGCCACAAAAGTAGTGGGTGCTAGCCTAAGATAGAGTGACCGTTGGCCTCTGAAGGAGGTGACTGCTGAAAGGAGGGAAAATTTACATAGCATAAATGGGAAATTAGTTCAATTTCTGAAAAAAAAATAGCCGCTTAAGGAGGTGACCACTTAAAGGAGGGGGCCGTTGAGATGGGTTTCGCTGTACATAATTTTGCTTATGACATCTAAAGAGGATGATTGGGTATGACATTCAGCTTATAGCACTCTTAAGAAGTAGTAGGGAAAATTCAACTGAAGACCATAGAGAGTGAGTAAAAAACATTTGTTTACAAATACGTAATTTTACATTAAAAGGAATTGTTGCAACATTTGGAGGTATTACAAATTTTCCATGCAGAGAAAAGTGATACAGGAATCTAAGTACGATATTGGACTTCCTTTTCACAACTACACAAAATGATGTCGCCTACTTTGCATTACAATTGCATGACACAGATTCTGAAAGCTGTAATCTATTCTACCCAAATATCTAACCAAACTTTATTTATTATATATATATAATTAAAGTCAAGAGGATGTGAAAGACTAAAAGCCACACCCAATATTATCAACATAAATGTAATTTGAGAATAAATACCTTCCTTAGAGTGAAAATTCGGAAGTTTATTATACCTTCCATTTTGATCAAACACAAGGCATACTTTCTTCTTAATGACAATTGAGATGAAAAATATATTCTACGTCTGATGATAAGGAACCACCGTGGAAGCACCAAGGCCAAAATATGTAACTAATAAACAAATTATAACTTTAATTCTAAGCCTTAAAAAGGATACCACTCTTAAACCTCTTTCTGAAGGGTCAGTAATCAAAAGACCTCTTGGCACATAAATCCGCTCGTTCTGCTCAACAACGTACTTCGCAACTTTCCTCAAACACTGAGAGGAAACACACATTGTTTACAAACATTACACGATCCTAATGATTTGCATTCAAATAAATGTAAAATTAATTTCAGAACTTACAATTTCATGACTTACCTTCTCATAATGAGTTTCCGTGCATATGTAAATGAGATAAGCTGTAAGACATGCCATACATCCTTCACAGTAGGTGCTGCAGCCAGCTTTTTCCGCTTCCGCGTAAATAGAATTCATCGTATTGATGGTTTGTTCAAAAAGCTGTGGCTCTATCTGTAAGAAGATTGACAATTGAACACTGATCTAACATAAATGAACATTAAGCATCAAGCTCGAATAAAATATTTCCCCTATAACATAGATAACCATTTAAATTGTTCCAACACAACGAAAATATCTCAGTAGAATTCCTTGATTCAGGCTTTATTTTATTGTTTAACACACCTTGTTAGCTGTTCTCTCTAATTGACGGAGAATATTTTCTGTTCTGTTAAGTAAATAAATCTCCCAGACCCAAAGTTATTGTTCATACTACATCGTGATCGTTTCCATGTCATAAACAAAATGTAATAAATGACACTGATCGTGGAAACACCCAGATATTTCATTCGTCGGTTAGGGATGTAGAACTTTCAATATTATTATGAAATTGATTATTACCTTATCTTCCAATTCTGGTGGAAATCGGGTCTGAAACCGAACGAGAGTTCCTTCGCTGTAGTCCCGCTGTACAAATACTTTTAAACATCCTTGCTGATTGCCTCCCCTGGAGGCCAGGTCATCAAGCGGAGTTGATGTGTGGTTCTGTCAGAAGGAATTGTTAAGTATTAGAATTCCAGACATATAACTTTATAATACATGCAACGTAAATCACGATAACTGGAATTAACAGTAAGACGATAGCATTTCCGAACAAGGGGTGATAGGCTGTAGTTAAGCAATTAAGCTAGTAGGTAATCAGTAAATATTACCATGGGCATGTCTTATAAGCGCGACAAGAAGAAGTTTTTTATGTTCACCGAAAAATACGGTGAAAAACAGTTCTTCTTAAGTACTATATGGGAAAATTTTGTCCGTACAATACATTGCTCAATTCAGTTGAATCACAGCCTATCTACGAAATTACTTCTACGCCAGATAGTAAACGCTACTTCGATTTCGATTGTTCACATAAATTGCGAATGAGGTGCAATATTTATGAGAAATATCGTGGTCTGAACGTGGATTTTCAAACATTCGCTTATAAGATTATAATATTCGAATGTAGCTTGATTTTGACTATCGTTCAACCGAGTTATGTTGCTCATGGAAACTTAGGAATATGATATTTTAGGATTATTTGTCTCGATTTATGGTAAAGAGTGAGTGTCATACGATGAGGGCCAATAGAACTCTCCACTAATATGGCAGCACTGAAAACGAAGCGGTAATTTGACAAAGAAAGGCTGCATCACATGTAGTAAATTATGAAAAATATTCGTTCAGAATGAAATCTCATCTACTTGATTCCTTTAAGGTCATTACTAATGTAGATTAAAAGGTATTTTAGCAAATAGTATATTGTTCAACTGGCATAATCTATAGATACCTCTAATAGAAACACAAATTGAAAAGGGAAGAGTCCCACTGCAATGGAAATGGAGCTGATGATCACTACTCGAAGGTAAACATATCATTTTGAATGTAGTTGATTATATGAAGCTATCACGAGTTGCAATTTATTCTTCATAATTGAATCATCGGTTTATGATTTGTTATAATAGGATATACTCTCTTTACATATTTTCATAATATTTTATTAACATAATTTATTTTCATAATAATTTATTAACAGTGACTTTAGCATGGCTTTTAAGTTTTCTCTCTCATCCATGAAGAAAATCCTGGGATTAAACAAAAGATTGGCAAACTTTATAGATAGAAGTACATCTCTCTCAATGGTAAGTTTTTGATTTTACTTTTCATTATTTTGACTTGTGTGATATTTTGACATTTCATTTTACTTTTTTCATGAATGTTTATGTTTAGATTTATATCTTTTGAGTCACCAGTGGGGTATGGTATGGAGTGTATTAACACATTACTTAATTACTCTACCCTATATAACTCATCGGAAACTGCACTGTAACTACCTGCTTTAATGATAAATACCTTGTAATGCTTTTTCAATCTTCTTGTAGTTTACACTTGTTATTTACTAGCACTACACAGTGTCTTCAATTTCATGTAAAAATTCTGAATGGATACATTTTTCAAAGAGCTTCTGTTGGTAATTAGATCTTCTTACCTTGAGTAAATTCCACCAGAAAATTTTACTATAGCTATAATACCACGGTCAAACCTGAAATCTCCACTAATGAAACTGGCCACTCTATGTTGGACTATCTCCCAATCTAAGGCTAGCCCAACTTCATGTGGATCCTTAATCATGCAGCAATATTTGAGATGAGGTTGAATAAGAGAAGATACACTAATTCTTTGACTTGTGATGGGCATCCCCTCAGATTTATACTTGTTAGACTTTGCATTCTACTAACTTTTTCTATTGTATCTTGAATCTGTTATTTGAACTATAAACTACTGCTAAGTTATGTATGCTTAGTATTTACACATGTATATTCATTTTCCCTCATCCCATTTGGTTTATCTTTATGAGTTAGTGATGCCCCTTGTAATTTATATTGTCTTGTTAAATGTCGAAACAGGAAAGCTCTCTGAAAAATCTGAGCTTGATGACAACATTTCAGAATTGGGTAATTTTTAACATACTTCAAATAAGAAAACTACCTGATATACCAAAGTTTAAATGTATTTTGTCTAAGAAATGTTGGTTTAAAAGCAGAGAGAACCTAATAGGGTACATTATATTCCATGGTAATTATTATGATACATCAAGATTACAGTTTCAAAAACTTTTCTGTGTTTTGTACATGAGTATGTAGGGTAAATGAAGATTTTTTGAATAACTTATTGTGTCTATATCAGTAGTTATTATCTAAGTTGACCAGGTTGACTTAAAGTGATTTCCCTATTCTTGAATCTTTTACAAGTATCTTTATTCTTTAAAAAAAAAAACAAACACGATTGCTCATTCTTTAGCATTATCCTACACCCTCTACTATCTATTTGTTTCTTTCTAAAGCAGTGCAACAGGAACCACTTGCCAGTAAGCCAGGCAATTTTAATCATCATTTCACGTAAAATCTTACTATAGATGGAAATTCAATGTTGATGACTACCCGTCCTTCATGGACCACCACCTAAGAACTGAAAGCACTTTTCTAAGGCTATACTATCAGTCTTTCTCCAGCATTTCCATTGAATGTGTTTCTTCCTCATTGCTGCTTATTCCTTTTTATCTAAGTAAATAATTATTATCCTCCCCCCTTTGAAAAAGCTTTCATAATTTTAATTTTCTTGCTCACCAAAAATTCAGGGAATCGATTTCTTTCTCTATCTTCTTTCTAGCTGTTATCTCAGGCACTTATCAATATAAGACTGCTTGTCAAAGGCAGCAATTGCTGCCTTTGACAAGCAGTCTTATATTTAAATATATTTATTTAAATAATCCTTCTCCATATGAGAGTAACTTCATATTTTTCCACAGGATATTTAATCTACAACCTGTTTCACAAGTGTGCTTGCATCTTCAGACCTACAAACCGGTTGTAGATTAAATATCCTGCAGAAAAATATAAAATGTTTCTCTCTTTGATGATGATTTTCTGCCAAGTTATGCCTTTCACCATCAACTTCACTTATCCTTTTCAGTTTATGATTGGGATTCCATCTGTATACTCTTCCTTTTCCTTGAATATTTCCTGGGAATTATGATTCACATTTAAATTTCTTCTTTCAAGTCAATAAAGAGATCATAAACTACTAAAATCATTTTCTTATTGTAATTTCGCTGTAGTTTATTTTGATTTATGTTCATTTTGTGTTTTTGGTGTTTTCCTTTTCCTTTTTAAACATTGAAATCAAACTATTCTAGGACTTACTCAGTAAATTTTTGAAAGGGACATATGAAGCAAGAAACATCAAGGAACTTAATGTAATATTTTTATACTATTCACTTCATTGTTATGGCATCTGAAAGATTTTAATTACATAGAATATATTAGGGCTGTTTCTCAAGGTCTTCCAAAAAGCCGTGGGGTCCAGCGGCAACCTTCTCAGTTACACCTGTGTTATCCAATTTCACAGTTTGCATCCTTAGTAATGAGGTGTGCCAAAAAAAAAATACTAATAACTTTCTCTGAATCTGTTAAGTATGATTGAGTTTGCTCGGTTAAAAAAGTATATATATTTTGAGGAATCAAACTCTGCATGTAGAATATGGTGAATTCAAATTATTTTATTTTCTGGAATTGTCTTTATTAGCCATCATTAAGTTGGCTGAAATTAAATTTTACCAAAGGTAACAAATCTTAAAATGTTAAAAACACTACCAAGCCCTTTTACTGGTAAGCAGGAATTAAAAGTATCCAATCTGTTAGGGGGATTAGGTGCTTTAGGGAACTATTTCTCAATGGTTAGAGCTTGTATCACTAGTAAGACTTTCTTATCAAGTGTGACTCAACCTCTTTGGCATTGTTTTATTTAATTGTTTCTAGCAATTTATTTTTCTAATATTTTGAATCATTGGTAACCAAACCTGTAAGAGTTTCACTGACATTCATCAGCAAATTAAATATGCAACAATTATTAGTTTAGGTCAATTGGAAACACTTTTTGCACCTTAGTAGGACATATGTGTGAGACCACTTACCATGTCTTGTAGGTGGAAATTGGGTCTTGGAAGTTATAGAGTTGGTTTGGTCTCCCCCTTACCCCAATGATTTTAGTATCTTCATTAATTTATCAAAAGAATTATAAATAACCTAAGAATTGTCTTGGTCACACCTTATTTTTGATTCTCTTTGGTTTCTGTTTAGACAGGTGGTAACTTTACCATAAGAAATTGACCATTCTTTTCCTTGATGTAGGACTGGACAAGATAATAAGAAGGAAAATGTACATCCATGTAATTTTGATAACCAAATTGCAGTTTACTTGCTCTTTTTTGTTAGAATGAGGTTTGAAACTACTTGGATATTCACATATTCAACTTCTTGATTTTACAGAATATTGCTATTAGCTGTTTTCTCTTGAATGATATACATGATTTTCATATATTGATTCAATTTTATGATATCATGATTTTCTTTGCCATCAGATGTTAAAAAGTTAGGGAGATGTTTCCCTTACCATGTTATTTCTCTTTCATGAACTTTTCTCATGAATATATGAGGGTAAGGTGAAAATTTCTCGGCCTGACATCGAGATGGCGTTCCAATCAGCAAAAATTTATGATCCCTGCCTGGGCACACGTGTCATTAGTTCATAAGACAAGTTTCAATTTGTTCTCTCAAGTAGTTTGTTTACACGTATTGTTGCAGTAGACCTCTTTCATGTTTTTTGTTAAAATGGATAAACTTGAATATCGTGAGGTCATAAAATTCTTTGTTTTGGATGGATTAACCCCAAAGGAAATTCATCCAAAGTTGACAAAAGTGTATGGGGACTCTGCTCCTTCAATGTCAACCGTTAAAAAGTGGGCAGCTGAATTTAAACGTGGTTGCACTTCCCTCGAAGTTGACCCATGTGTAGTACAGCCAAAAACTGCAACCACACCGGAAACCATCAAAAATGTGCACGATATCGTGTTGGACGATAGGCGAATGAATGTGAGTGAGATAGCTGAGGCTGTGGGGATATAGGAAGAAAAGTGCAAAACATCTTGCACAAAGAATTGGGGATGCAAAAGCTCTGTGCAAGGTGAGTGCAGCATTTGCTGAATGCTGATCAAAAGCAAATTCGCAAGTGATTTTTGCAGCAATGTTTGGACCAATTCAAGAGGGCACCGACCGATTTTGTGTGGCGATTTGTCACCATGGATGAGACATGGGTCCACCACTACACGCCAGAAACAAAACAGCAGTCGAAGCAGTGGGTGGAAGCGGGTGGTTCAGCGCCAAAGAAAGCAAAGTTGATCGCATCTGCCGGAAAGGTTATGGCCAGTGTGTTTTGGGATGTGAAAGGGATCCTATTAATTGATTACCTTGAAAAAGGCAGATTAATCACAGGTGAATATTAATCCAACCTTCTTGACCAGTTGTATGCCAAAATTCGCAAGAAGAGGCCTGGCTTGAAGAAGAAAAAAATCATCTTTCACCAGGACAATGCACCTGCTCACAAAGGTGCGTTGGCGATGGGAAAACTATGAGATTTGGAGTACAATTTGCTCTGCCATTCCCCCTATTCTCCTGATTTAGTGCCCTCAGACTTCCATCTGTTCCCAAACTTGAAGAAATTTTTTTCTGGGAAGCGCTTCACTTCCAATAAAGAAGTTGAGAGGGCAGTAGATGGATATTTTCACACAAATGAAAGACGTCTACTGCAATAATATGTGTAAACAAACTACTTAAGAGAACAAGTTGAAACTTGTCTTATGAACTAATAACATGTGTGCCCAGGCAGGGATCATGAATTTTTGCTGATTGGAACGCTATCTCTGTGTCAGGCCGAGAAATTTTCACCTTACCATTGTAATAATTGCTGTTTTTTAATACATCTATTGGGTGTAATCTTACTGAAGTGCTTTTTAATGTATTCAAATAATTTCTTTGAGTTATTGAATCCTTCAAAATTTTTATTTGTAAACATGACACACCTCTACTTTTTGAATTGAATAGGATCTATTCTGTTTACTCCAGAGCAAGACTTAATTTTTTTTGTTCAGAAATGCTTAGTGTATGAAAGGTTGTTCTAATTTCTGTGAGTAATTATAACAGGTGACACTTCTGTCATTATGATTGTACAGGTCTCTTCTGATATTTTTTATGGTAGATTTCTATGTATATTTCCTGAGGTTCATCACTTACCATTAATTTAAAAGTGGTAAATACATTTTATAAGTTTAAATGAAGAATGTTCATCATTTCCAGTTGAAAAAAATCAGCTTATGTTTGGAAAGAAAATTATATATTCTTGAAAATGAATTGCCAATTTGATAATTTTATCAGCTGTATTTCCTTTGTGTCCCTCCTTTAGAAATTTATAATGTCTAGAAAACATCTTGTTTAGCTTTGAAAGGGATTATCCAACTTCAAGTTATTTAGAATAATTTATGACATAACATAATCTTAATTTTTAGAGTAGCTGATGACAATGCAATGTAACTTACTAGAATTGTGTATTAGAAAGTTGTATATTTTTTCTAATTTTTTTTTAAATAGATATAAGATTTGGAGTATAATTTTCTTACTGCAAGAAAAAGATAAAGTATTGAAATTACTGTTGTAAATTATCCATTAATGTAGCTAAAAGATTGCAGAGCTGAATTGTGTTTTGTTTTCATTATTCATTTAAAAAATATACAAAATTTCATAAAAATTCATATTAATAATGCACAAGGATTTTTACAGATTTACACACTTTACATTAATAGACTGAAATATTAACTGAACAATAAATGACCAAAACACGAATTTTATTGGTTGCAAATATTATAAAATCACTGAGGACCAAGGAGAAGTATGCCTTAAATTATATCAAAGTAATTTTATAATGAAACTGCACTGTAACTACCTGCTTTAATGATAAATACCTTGTAATGCTTTTTCAATCTTCTTGTAGTTTACACTTGTTATTTACTAGCACTACACAGTGTCTTCAATTTCATGTAAAAATTCTGAATGGATACATTTTTCAAAGAGCTTCTGTTGGTAATTAGATCTTCTTNACTTTTAGTATGTAAATTGAAATATTTTTTAGTGGATTGTTAGGTTTAGTATAGTTACAATAGATGTTAATATTATAAATGGTGAGAGATTAGAATACCTTTTAATCTTAATAAGTTTCTCAAGTTGTCCAAATCCTAATTTCATAGATTTGAAATGTATCTTCATAACATCGGAAATTTCTTTTCGAGAATCTCTGCAAGATGAAATCGATTTTCCTGACTCTGATACTGTGGGGTTTGAAAAACAGTTTGCATTATAAAAATCAAAGCTTCAGGAATAATACATAACCCTTTCTCAGCCTAACTGAAATACCCTGCATCCCCATCTCATTCACAGCTGGGTGGTTAGGCTCAGACAGGGTTAACCAAATATAAACTTGAGAGGGAAATTGATTTTTTAAAAATGTAATATCATGTGTTTTGAAATTATAGTTAATTTATTACCTTATATCTAATTTAAAATTAAAGAAGGGAGCTATTCTTAGCTTTTGATACAGCAAAAATGGTAGGTTTGATTCTCAGTTAATCATAAGGGTGTGTTGCTTTTAGAAGGAGAAAAAAATTCGTGGTACATAGTTTAGAGAATCAATCAGTAATGTCTGGGTTAATATTAGTAATATCTGGAAAATTACTGCATGTGCTTAATTTAGCGGTGCAAATATTGCCAAGGAAGAGTTTTAAGTTGTAACTTTTCAGATTTTCCTAATTTAAATCATGAGTGAACTTTGTAATCCCTCTGTAAAATTCGTAATTCAAAATTACTAATGAATTTTTGAAAAATAAAGTTAAAGGCTGCTAATTTTCTAAATAAATATTCAGCATGGAAATTAATTGGGCGGCATTTAATGAAGTATTGCACAGCTTGGGGGGAACCTTAATGTGCAACCCTACATGATATGTGCAAGAAGTTATTAAAAGACGCTTAATCTCATGACCATATCCTTGTGCCCTATGTATCGTTTTCTGTAATAGTAGCGTCAGCATCAAATGTTATCGTGCTAAATATGTTGTTTACTTGATGAACGGATTTACTTTCCTCTTGAAAATCAGTGTTAGGTAAGAGATGGTGAATATTATGTGGCGAAAGTGCCGTATTTGATAAATACTCCTGGCCTAGAATTACTTGAGCGTAATTAAGATTACAGTCATAATTAATTTTCAGTGGAAGGCTCATGAATTATAAGAAAATCCCTACTTAATGATAAACATAGGTTTAGTATAGTTACAATAGATGTTAATATTATAAATGGTGAGAGATTAGAATACCTTTTAATCTTAATAAGTTTCTCAAGTTTCCATCACATTAATTTTTAAATAAAGACTAGTTAAAAATATATGGCAGGCTACTTCAGCAATAAGTCAGGATTTTTTAAGCTAAAAATCTTTTAATAAAGAAAAGATGTACCCCTTGATGTACTTCCACTTTCTTCCATTAGGCTTTGTGCTGTCGAGCTCTCCCCTTGCGAAAGTTTAGCGGAAACAGCAGTTGTATCTTCCGTGGAAAAGACGTCATTTTTCTCGTTGAGGCTGTTAGAAGTTGAATGAGATCGAACTATCTGCTCAGTCAACTCTCTTAATATTTCCAATTTTAAGCGATCGACGTCTACAGGGATTTTTGGCTCTGTGGCTACATCTTTTTCAGGCGAATTTTCCTGCAAGAAGAAATGTGAAAGGCTGAAGCATGAATGAGAAATAGATTGGCATAATTTCAGGGACTGCTATGAGGTGTGGCTCCGTGGATGTCCTAGCTGGGTCGCAGTTTTTAAGGAGTCCGATTTTAAGAATTGTCGTTTATATTTGCACAAAAGCTATCGAGACTAGAAGCGTATTCTGAAGCCGTTTAGAGAGGAGACATGAGCACTTCATTTTTAAGGCAAATTATCTTGGATATACTAGGGAAGACTTATATTAACATGAAATATGTTTACTTATTAATTTAATAAGTGATTATATTTAATAGTAAATGGAATTTAGAAAACTGTCTAGAGGAGAATAATTGCATGTTTATCAGAACAGAGACGACAGTAATATCTCAACCCTTTATGTTTATAAGGAGACATAAAGCCTTCTCCTTCATCTTTTCCTGAGAGTCTTCCCTTTGGCCCCTTCATTTCGAATACTGATCGAAATTATTGAGACTACTATTGACTAACTATTGGGTATTCACAATTTTTCCCACCATACTGTTTACATTTAATAAATAGAAGCGGTAAAAATTGGTACAAACATTGTCTTTATCCTTTAACGACATCTTAGACAGAATTTCGATGCATTTCTCCACGTTATCTTCTCCAACTTTGGAGACTATTTCAGCGAGGGTCGTTTTCGGAGAGTTCAGCGGTGAGCCTTTATTTGGGGTCACAACGCGAGTTTCTGTTCCAGAGATTTTGGCTTCGTCCGCGTCCGCGACTTTTAAGTCATTTTGATTCTCTTTGTGAGAATCACTCTTCGGTGAGACACAAGGTTCCATCTCGCGAATGCTACTGTCAGTTACCGAAGTCAAACCTTTCTTTGCCAACATGCTGTCGATCATGTCGTGAAAGGCCTGTCCTGTAGACTGGTGGTCACTTTTGTCATCTGCGTCGTCCTCTGGAATATCCGTGACAGAAACAGGTCCTAGTGGTAACTTAAGTTGGTACCTGTTTGTTAAGACATGATCTTTTATTGTAAGTTCGTTTAGATAGCAGTGAGATTATTTAAATCTTCATTTAAATTTTTGAAGTTTTGTTCAAAATAGATTTGGTTCGACGTAGATTCTCTCGGGTTAGCAGACAGGTAATCTCGGGCTGGAGGCCCTCCAATCCGAGATTACCTGTCTGCTAACCCGAGAAGATCTTCGCCTCATCATCCAGCAGGAAAGCACGAGATCACTATACGGCTTTGGTTCGAATTTTTAATTTCCCAGATTACAAAATTTACTTCAGAAGTTTTTCTCAGAAATTTGAAAACAAAATGCATTCAATAATTAATGAGAGAAACGATAGCATATCCGGGTTAAAATTATATATCAGGCGCTCACCCAGAGAGTGGCTGATGGACATTAAAATTCTTAAAGTATTTCTTTTAGAACCTAATTGTAAAGATTTTCCCAATGAATATATATAAAACTTACAAAACGTTATTAGCATATTTTCGAATCATGAGAATCATTAATTTCGAATTACAACGTTATTGTAACTCCATCATTACACTATTAGTTATGACTCTTCAGTTCAGCCCCACAAGCGAAATTCTCGATGCGCTTCTGTCGGGATGACAATTAGAGAAAGACCCCCCCCCACGGATATATACTTATTTATTTATTTTCATCTTCACTGCAATTTGGCCTTTTAGCCTGGTGGCAGTGCATGCATACATACATGCATGCATAGGCATACTACTATAGGTAAGGTATACCTATGAGGCCTCCAACCTTTGACCCACGGGCCTAGCGTGACCATGAATAGGTTACTATGCACAAATATCTTCGGTGATATTTTTTCAAAATAGCTATTTGTTGGCGAGAGTGCATGACATATCTGAATTTAAAAATTTTCTTAGGAATAAAAAGTTCTTGACATTCCTATCTGAGTTAGTTACAAATAATTTTTATAAAATAGTGTAGCTTTTTATCGAATTTAGCTCGCGCTTTGCACTTACGCAGTATTACTAGCGTGCAGTTTGAGAACCTTCAAGAAAGCCGGTTTTTTAAAAAGAGAAATGCAACGACGCAACACAGTGCTGATTATCGAAGTAGTCGAACTAAGAAACGCAACGACTTTATCGTAGTATCAGTACATTTAACTTAACCAAACAAGTAAATTAAAGCTTAATAAAGTTTTCCTTCATCATACTCCTTGATTATTAGTTCAAGCAATGAAAAATTATCAGAGAAAAATTATTGTGTATCATAGAGGCATCTGGAACCGTTATTTAGATAAATACGGAAAGGATCGAGTATTTCTATTGAAACGGATCGAGTATTTCTTTCACAAATATTACTGCTACCTTCGAAATTATGAAGTGATTGATAAATTCATTTAGAATTATTTACAGTCGCACTAATGAGTGCAATTTTTAACTATTTGATTCTGAAAAAAGTTAAAAGAAGTGGTGGTTTCATTACATAACGAAAGGCACAATTTTCTTCAGTTATAGCGAGATTATACGATTTCATTTAGAATCAAAGAACGAGTTCTAGAAAACAAATAAATAGATGATTATTATCTGTAGTAAGTACGTCAAACTAGCCGAATTTCATATATATTTAGTGATATACATTTTATTTTAAGATCGGTTCATGCTGTTCAAATTTGGGTTTAGGAATTTCATCTTTATACTGTAACCTAGGGTTAACCTAGTAAGCTTTGCCGAGATTTTTCTCGCTCGCGCTCGTTAGTTAAAGAAAATGAGTGAATGTCACTCGGAAAACATGCCTTGTCGAAATTGACGTACCGTTCGTTGTCCAACGTAAGGGGTGAAGGCGGCGACGGGGCCGGAGGTTTCGGTGCTTCTATCGTGGACTTTTCTTCCGACTTGGATTTGCAAGCAACATTCAAGGTTCGTTTCTCTGACGCACTAGATTTAGGCCTTTCTTCCGAAGCAGATTCTGCGATGACTCCCAAGCCCTTCGCGTTTCCCCCTACAGATGCAGGGGCGGAAGCCTTTCGCATCGTTTTGCCGTACTTGTGGGACTTGTAAAGAGTATTCAGTTGCGCCTGCGACACCCAGTTTTTTTTCTCAAACTCTTCTGCGATGGAAGCCACGCCTTCGAATCCCCCTTTGGCTGCTTCTCTTCCGTTCCTACGGGCCTCTTCATTTCCTTGTACCATCTGTTGCTAATGATTAACAAAACGTGTATGCTACTCTTTCTACATAATTTTTAGATAAAGTGGACCCTTATTCCCAACAAATATCCTTTAACACCTGATTTAGCTTTACGATCTTAAGGCGTTCCAAAAAGTGTATTCGCTTTTTGACTTAATTCATGTAAGCGTTTAGAAAAGGTACTCGTCGACTTTATTGCTTAAATTAAATAAAGATTAAATAAAAATTAAATTAAATTAATAAAACATTAAATAAGATTCAAAATTCCTATATTTGAAAACTGTTGTGTATTATTCCCTAGGAAAAGTAAACCCGCATTAGCCCGCAAATGTCATTTATTGCATACTTGATGCATACTTCTGGGACACAGTGAGCACATACACAACAAATGTTTTGGCTCGAGTTTTATTCAAAATTAAGAGCGGAATGGGAATGAAATTAGGAATTCGATTCATAAAATTAATAATTAAAAAAATGTTTTTTGATGCATAAATCTTTATCATTTAAAAGTAAAGACTTATGAATGATCGAGGCAATAGAGTTCAAGACATTCTTCACTTCTTCCATAATGTTGAGTGAAGACGTGAAATATCCAGGAGCGGAAATTTCAAAATAAAATTTTCTGTTTCTGGTTTTGAATCAAACTTTAGAGCTGCGAAAATGAAATTTCACGAATGATGAAAACTCGTGGCGAAATGGATAAGTTGTTATAATTGTGATTTTCCAATGAGAAAATAGTTTACTGAAAGAAGCTGAGAATTTGAGAATCACGTTTATAAACTTGAAACGGGCAAGTTTGTAATAACAAATAGCAATATTACTGGAAAACCTTAAGAATAGTCATATTTTAGCTTTTTTTGAGTGTGAATTTAGTAATGAAAATGGGACCTTCATATATATAATGCCAATGACTGGTTTTTTTTATGTATTTAGACTAAAAGAAAGTCTTCATGACCGGTCCAAAAGGATACTTATGGTACGCAAGAATAAGTCGAGAGGATGGGCGAAATCAGACTGTCAATTGTGACATGTCATGGTATTGTTTGTGGATGGATCAAAAGGAAGAGGGTGACTGAGAGGTTCGTTGAGTTTGCTATTAGTAAGCGAATGAGCCAATGTAGGAATAAAAGGAACGCATATAACGTTAAAACTGAGTAAGTTTACGGGTACAGTGGACGCGAATTCTGACGAAAACGGATTCTGAGAGTTCGTCAGAACAATCAAACTAGTTAACACAGGAAAACAGGTAAGGGTGACTTTGCGCAATAAATTGTATTGAAGTGGTTACACTTACTGCGACCTCTTCCGGTGACGCGCGAACACGTCTGAACGAGTTTGTCGTTCAAATCGCGTTCATTTTTCACATGAGTTCTGACGTTCGTTTCAGTTTGTTTCCTCAGTTTTACCATGGATATACAAAAATTAATAAATACGATATTTTCTTCGGCAATTTCGACAACAAGTATCATTTGAATGTCGGTGTTATCATTCTGAAATACTCAAAACTTTCTAGGATGACTTAAAAGGTCTTGAAAGAGCATTCAATACTCTCCTTTATTCTTCCTTGCGAAAATTCGTTCACATGCTCGGTTTTTCCACTGCTTATTACGAAAACTTTAATAGCGGATTTTCAATGAAATATACACGTATCTTCGGCTTCCATCTTTGCTAGTAGACAGAAGTGGAATGATATTCAGAACTCGCCTGCACTGAAACCACTACGTTCTGACGAATAAATCTGAGATTTTCGTCAGCATTCGTTTTCGTCGGTATTCGCGTCCACTGTAACCGTAGCCTAAATCATCATCAGCTAAATCTTTGTCAGAGTGCTGCTTATCTGAGCCGCCGAACAAAATAAGATATAGGTGAGCATATTGTTGAAAATTTCTTCGAAGTTAAGATGAAATCACCATCTACAAAATGAATTAAATTCTTAAAAGATTATCTGAGTCTTATGGAAGTATTACAAAAATCCGTCGAAAATAATGCAAAGAAATTGTCATGCTTCACTAATGGCTAGTGTACTGTTTTGCACTTATCGGGATATAAAATACAATGCAATACAACACAATAAAAGCGTCTTTTTATTGGGCACTTGTATTGTATTGTATTATATTGTGCATCCCGATTATTCCAAAACAGGACACTAGCCGTAAGTGAAGCATGGCAGTTTCTTCACATTATTTTCGACGGATTTTTTTACCGACGGGATATGGTCAGTCTATTCTTAGATAATGTTAACATTTGCATAATTCTGCTTTAATGTGTACAGTCGAGAGGAAGCGTGTTCCGCCTCGATCATCCAAACCTGTGCTTCAGCTTGACGTCGGTTGGTTCCGCTGGATTCGGAAGGACGCGCTCGTTCGGATCTTTCAGCGATCCTCCGCTTCACTTCTCCCATGGCCTCGGGTATCAGCCGCAGTGCTACAGAATGCGGCTTTTCCTTCATTTGGGGAGCTGCTCGTCCATCCACCGCGGCCTCCGTATCTGTTGTCGAATCATCGATCGGGATCGAGAGGGACTTCGTTCCCTTACGTACACGTCGATTTTGGGAAAACACATCTCGAATTTCGCGGTTACCATCCTTCAAGGATTTCTTCGGATACCTGAGTGGTTTCACAAAGAAATTTTCTCATCACATAAAATGTAGAGAAGCTTCTCCCTCAACGTTTTGATCCCGATTGTAATTGCCGCATGTATCTTTTTACTGTTTGTTCCAAATTGACGGGAAAATAATTATCTTTTTTACTGTTAGAAATACTGGAGAATTACCTTTTTATTATTAGGTTTACTGAAGACTTTGTAATTACTGGAAAAGTTGAGCGTTCGAAAAATTGGTCATCGAACTCCTTTATTGGAAATGAAGTTTTAACCGAGAGGATATAGCAAATGAGTTTGACATTTTTTGTTTTTCTACAATATTTTAATGTAATGTAATTAATTTAATGTTGGGAAAAGATTTTAGTGTTGCGTGCAAATTATCTGGAATGCATTGTTATAATGAAAGAATATGGCAGGTAGGAAATTATTCCTTAAAAGAATATCATTGGAAAATATAAACTTTGAGAACTTTTCCGATTCTGATGTTTTGGCGGGAAAGTTGCCAAGAGCTACCTATTCGCGGATAAAAAGAGAACGAAACGAGGATATGTGGAATTACGAGGATTGCACAAAATGCGACTTCAATTACAAATTTAGTCGATTAAGAGACATAGAAAAGATGGTGTTGGATTATAGTACATACTATATGAATATTTAATTACAACATCACGGATTATTTAAGGTAGCCTTTTGGCTTTTGCATGAATTCTTTATTATAACTAGATATCAATATTGAAATATTTCAATTTAATTATTTCAAAGGAAAACGGGTAAGGGTGACTTTGCGCAAGATGGTGCGCACCCAGGAAAAAAAATTTTTTCTTAATTATTTCAGATAAATAGTTGTACCTCGAATTACATACTTAATCCTTTCCAGTTCGAAGTTCCTTACTCGAAAAGTTCGTATCTCGAAACCCAGCTTTCCAATATATCTTTCCTTTATTTCTGTTCATATTTCGATATTAAGTACGTATCTAGAGCTCAAAATGGAGGAAGGAAAAAGTTCATGAGTCGGAAAGTTCGTATATCGAGTGGTTCGTAAGTCGAGTTACCATCACAGTCATTTAATTTACCTACTCGTGAGAAAATCTTTGTATTATCAGCAGTTATGATGCACATCAATCAAGAAAATGTTTCATTTTTTATTTTTGGGAGGTTAACTTTGATGGGGTACGTCGTCAGCATGTGTAAATCAGGAGTAAATTGTCTCGTTTCTCCTTTCCGCGGTTTTTTACCTTTTATAGAACATAGAAGACTGCACGGCTGAAGGCTGATTGTAGTGCTTTTCATACGTTGACGATAATTCCGGTGCTGACTCTGGCGATATAATTCCTTGGTGATGAACATTGGCAAACAATATATTTTCCGGTAGTCTGCGATATAAATAAATGGAGACACCGTGTCTATTACTTTAAATCATTTCTTGCAGTTACAAATACTCTCAGGGAGACCTTTTTATTTTCACGAAATTTTCTCGGGATATGACCAGTTATTCTTTTTATTTTCATTTCTTTATTTTATGTACAAAAGCAAGTGGAATAAGTGAGAGGAAACTTCAAACAGAGAAATATTTTAGCCAAAATCTTATGGGATTTTGAAAACAAAGCGGCTTAGAACTCTTATAAATTTTCAGATTCATCCATTTGGATAAGATTCCGCTGTATTTAATACAATAATAGATATGAAGTGGAAGGAGAAGAATTTGAGTTACCTGTTCTGAGAGAACGTTGGAATATTTCTAGTATTGTTTTATTTATTCGGCTCTCCATTACAACAATCGGTTTAGTAGCTTTACGTAGCTTTAGCTTCACATTCATTTAGAGTTTTGTTGATAGTTTGAATGGTTAAAATTAGTAAAATATCAAGAAATTAAGAATGACAAAACGAATAAATATATTTAATTGGCCTCGAAGCTGTGATAGTTTTCCACCATGAAGAATAAAATATAAAACAGGCTTTTACTTTTACCACAGAAAGTTTATTCTACGACCACGGTTCCGAATCCTTGGGTCGTCATCAGAATCTAATGATGACTCAAGACAAGATTTTGGACAAATAAAACTCAAATGAATGTGAATAACTTTAAACTATCCATCCTGATAGAATTAATATCAAGCCCAAAGGATAAATAGGACATGTTGATTTTATCTGCTCTTTTTATCTTTCTCTTTCCTTTTTGTCCTCTGATAGGGCATGCGGTAAAAAGCATCCGGTTTTCATAATTTGGTTCTTTGGTCTAACCTTCTTAATTTTGATGTTCCAACGTCACATTTAGAGCACCTTTGGGGCGGAGGAAGGAATTGCGTTGGAACCGCAGGACTTTCTGTCGGTTCCCATTCGGGCCACTTTGCATAAACCCACTCTTGCATGAGCTGACCGTTTCCAGGATCTCCGGCGACCTGCCAATCGGCGTAAGACCAGGGGAATACTTCATTAGGTAGTGTTGGCCGACTCATGAGGTGCTTGTAGCTCATGGGATTGTTGCGGCGAGCGGCAGCTCTTCTGGAGGACTCAGCGAACGCCGAAGCGTCCGTGAGGGAATGGTGGAGCATATTCTCGAATTCTTTATCGTCTGAGCGTCCGCATTCTAAACAGTACTCTTCCAAAGGGTTCAGTTGCGGCAAAACTCGTCTTTGGGTTATGGATGCGACATCCGCTAGAGCTACAGATTGTGGCCTTGGATAGTCCATGGATGGTCAGATCTGTCGGTCGAAGAATTTAGATGACACAAAGTAGATTTCAAAATAGCAAGTTGAAAGATCCTAAATAATTAATTGGCCTGTTGTTCATTATTGTTCAAGATGAGCTGTATTGAAAAAAAAAAATATATATATAGTAATAATTCCTACATTTTCTTGAATTCAAAGCGATTCAATGAATCAAAAATCCGATATACCTTAACTGTGTAATTTTTCATACCTTGAGGAGGAAAAATTTTCAATTTAATCTAACACGTCTTCTAAAACTCCTCAAGTGCTTTGAAATACAAAAACGAGTTTGAAGGGAAATTTGTGATTGTAATAATAATTTCGAGACGTCCATGCGTGATTGCGTGATTGTTTCGAATCATATATCGCGAAAGAATAAGAGAATATAGATTGATAGTCGTCTGTCGATGACACACTTGTTTTCAAAGTAAAGGCATATTCTTTCGAGAATCGTTATGCTGTGTTACTTCAAAGCTTTTATTGTTCTACACAAATAGATTCTCAGTCGGTTCACCGACGAGGTAAGTTTCGCATCATAGAGCAAGCCACAGCAGAAACCACTGCGCGGAACTTCGATACCACTAACATTTGCTTGTTCAATCGGTGACCCCTTTGATAACCATCGGAAATTTCGACGTAACCTTTTGTGGAAGTAAATCAAGGCTTTTAAAAGGCGCGCCTTTGTCCCAAGCAAATTTTTAAAGGTGATCTTACTGGGAAGTAAATTCTATTCATTTCTATAAAGGTAATCAGATCAAAAGGAGAATGCTGAATTTCGTTTGCTCCTATGGAAGAAAGTAACAGAATGTGGCCGAGTGATCAACGCGTATCATGAGAACATAATTATGACAATTATGAATGACAAACTTTGGTTTGTCCGTCTACCATGTGACGGATTAAGAAAATGACGTTTAAAAAAGAACATCACCATATTTTTGCATACCAAAGCGGATAGTTGCTCGAGAAAAATGAGTTTTATCACTTTCTTAAATATACTATAGGATATTAGTATTATCATAATATATATATACATTGTAATGGTCGACGAATTTTATTACGAACATAAAATTACTGAGCTAATCTTATGTGAATGTAACTTTGTCAACGATTTTGTCTAACTGTATTTCGTTATTATATGATTATTTGAATTATTTTCATATTTTTAGCATATTTAGTCGATTATTATTAATCAGTAATGGATATTTATTAATTAAGGATTGTTATCCATAAAGGAGGGTCATCAATGGACATATGATTAATTTGAAATGCGGTTTAAAGATGTGAACCTTTATACATAATCTGTGGGACTTATTAGTGATTATTTACAGTTTTGTAGACGAAACAAATTAATCTCCAAATAAGAGTTTAAATATTAAATTTTGCACAGGAAGAATTGATTTTAACTGTCTTATCGTTCGTAATCCCTTTGGCAAAAACTCTCCCCTTGTTAATATATGTTATACAATGAAAAGTATTGTCATGTTTGCTCGAAACGCAATTAAACCCTTTCTTTCCATTCTATACATCTTATGAAACTTCGCACATGTTCAATTTCTTCGTCTCTTCTATCATGAACTTTTACACCGAATAAGTGTGATGTTAGGAAAGGAACTTATGTCCGCGGCGTTGGTAATTATTCAAACTGGTCGATTATGGAAGTGAGTGAAGGATTAGCAATATGTTGTTAGGGAAGCTCGAAATCAATTACATCTGCATTTACATTAATACCCTGCAAGCCGCCTTTCGGTGTGTGGCAAGGGGAATTTAGTTTAAATTGCTTGAAAAGTATATTTATTATTGTCACTATATATACAATTACTGTCTTAATTTGCTTGTAAAATTAGATCTGTTTTGTGGAACGTTGATTCGTTCAGGCATCAGATGTTGCCAATGGGTAAATAAGGAGTCGAGGTTCATTTGAGCAAGTATATTCGTAAAATATTTCCACAGCTAATGTAACGGAGTTACAGAGCCTGCAGTGAAAGGATACAAGGATAAGGAAGTATGGGGTAAGACCGGGAGAGATGCCCAACTTAACATATAAATCACCGTAGCGTGAACAGTATTTTAGTAGAAAAGGTGAAATGTATTTAATAACACAGATACGTGACTCAGTTTTCGCGAAAAACGCTTATTTTGTAGAAAAAGACACTTTTTCATTTTAGTAAAAAACTAAATGTACCTTTTTGGCCGTCTCTCCCGGACTGTCCGGGAAAAAGTGATCTTTTGTAATACTCCTCAATTGTCTCTGATGTAGCATTGCTAAGATAAGCCTGGTGCGATGTTCTAGGTCGAGAGACTGGAATATCAAGTTCTACAGACATATTGGTGTCCTACCTATATAGTAATCTTCGCGAAGTTTTCATCCATAATTGCTCCGGGAACTAATGTGAAGCTGAGTGTCTGTGGCTGCTTTTCTGTTATTTCAATTTTACAGCTGGAGTAGCTCAAAGAGAGTTCGAACGGAATCATGTTTTTCAGTCCAACGGGAGGGGCATATTCTTTTGAGTTTTCTGCTCGTGATTTATTCTCAGCCTTGTGTAATACCCCATACAAATTGATGTCGGCGGATGTAATTAGCTCCGTTTCCAACAACATCGCTCGAGTTGAAACCGAAGTGATATTCTACGGTGTGTATACATCTTTCGCGGAAGTTACCATCGCAGTGACATAAATAGCAGTATGTGACACCGACAATTGCTTAGCGATTATAGAATCGTCCTCATCAGTGACAATAGTAGTACTATATCGAAAGCTGTGTAATTGAAGCACCAAACGGATTTTATCAACGGCCGTGACCCTAGCACATAAATTTGGGAGTTTCCAACTAGTAAATTGTCTCACAAAACATAATAAGCTGAATAATTTCTAAACGGAATGAGGTGAATAACATCACTACTTCAATTTATTTTCGAATTATCCGGTGATATTATCTTTAAAATTTATCCCTCTTGGGGAAGGGGGTTAACCCATAAAAACCCCTCGTTCCACCACTTCCTGAGGTATAAGTCCCGTGAATATCTGAATGGCTAAATAAAATGGTAATACTTTGTGAAATAGTCGACTCAGAATTCAAGATATCCTTTTGTTTTCATAAGCAAACATTCTTCAGTAATATTTTATCTGACGACTTTAAATTCGCAACGACCTGTTAATTTACGTTCTCAATATGGGAAGTCGCTTGTGATACTATATCCAGCTACAGGTGGGGAAAATTTCATTTTGGATAGAATCTGTAATATCCGGTTAACCAAACCAATCTCGGAGAGAAATGTCAGTTAATTACTCACGAATAATTGGTCGAAAGAGAAGATCTAATCATGTATGTTCGTCATCGAGTGAAATTAAAATGAGTCCTGAGAGTTAGAGTACAGATAAATCCACAGTTTACTGTAGTGGTATTATAATAAAAAAGTTCAGCACTTTCTAGTGGAAGAAAATTTTCTTTATGAACTAGTGATATCAGGAGTGATAAGTTGTGATTTTTGTTATCTATTTGAGGGTACGAACAGATACAAAATACAGGAAAGCTCTGAAATGCTTGATTGATCTATGAATTGATCTGAATTTGATCAGCTCTCTAATTAAACCAATCACTAAATTCGTTATAATATAAATTTGGTTAATTTCTCTGGAAGCGGGGACTATTTTCTACTGCCTGCCCACTCTCTATTTAGCGTTATATCTACCTGATAAATGGCTTCATTACATCTCCAGTAATTGTACTCGTACATGGTGTTTTATTAATTGTCCGTATTTTTACCAGCTGATTGCCTATTCTATATCCATAAGATACCTTTTTGGACATTGTGTTTAGTTGGCTTTTGCTCATACTACAATCTCTCACCGTCTTATAATTTTAATTTTGTCATAAAAAAATTAATTTGAGGCTCTGCTAACTTCATTTATCCTTGCTACTGTACATTTATACCTTCACTTGAATTTTGTAACAGCCACTATCCTGATTTTCTTCCTTAAATGCGCAGAAATTGCGGAAATTACCTATCTCTTGAAATTTTGCACAGTGCAAATTTTACTCTCAGTTACCCAGAAAATGAATTTTTTTGAAATGTTTTTGGTAACGGCTAATTTTTACGTAAATAATTTCGTAATTTTGGCCTTTTCTTATCTCATTTTAAAGATTTTAGAATAACGTTAAAAATATTTAATGTTAAATGCGAGAATTAATTATACGTATGTTTTATATTTCACATTTTTCTGAAAGAAATAACAATTTTATGTTGAAAATAAAG
>KZ309013.1:196939-213745 GCA_000376725.2 Ladona fulva
TTAAAGAGAATAAAAATTTTTATTTTTAAATAGTCAAAATAATTTTTCCCATGGAAATTGAGTAATTGATGTCTTTATTGAATTAATAATAGGAATCGTCAAAAGTGTTCGGATTAATTTATTTTAATTTTGGGATCCACCTTCTCGAATACGAGACCGTGGTGTTGGAGGTTAGTAATAACTTTTATCTTGATTGGTTGATACATTAATATTGTATAAAAAGAATCGTTTCTTTACTTGAGAGGAATTTACGCAAGCTTAAAACATACTGTGTTGTGTGAATGCACTTTATACCAGTGTGGGTTAGCAAATAGGGTTGAAACTTCGCCACAGATTGGTCAGAGAATAGGAGATGAAGCGAATACTTCCCACAGCATTGTGTTCCGTGGTAATTCAATACAGGTGATTGCGGTCATTCCAAAGGTTTACGCAGTGAGAGCAGAACATGAATCACCTGGTAAACCTTAAGAGTCGTAAGAAATCTAATTTACGTTAAAACGATTGGGAATCGACGAAGAGGCTCACGGATAAGCATGAAAAAATTTATAAGAGTTTATTGAAAATGTCTGTTTGTATACTTTTGCCCGTTAATAATCCGCTGGCGAAATATGTGCGCTGTTGATTTCGAAGGTGTGTCAGAGATGAATAAAGGTGCGGTGAACTTTATCGGAGTTGTATCGGATAGATAAACTTTTTGCAAACTGTTGCACGATTCACAGGTGTTTGATGTAGTCTATCACAAAGTGATCGAATTATACCGGGAATTAAAAAGTTTTTCCAAGATACGATCGCAAATTGAAAGCTTATTTACTTTCGCTTCGGTCACATCCACGTTACAAGCCAAATCATGAAAGATTGAGTCAGGATTTTACAATGTTTCAAATTCCTGCCAGCCTTTCAGTTTCATGTTGCAATGTAGGGGGTAGAGAAGACTATTCAGAATGGAATGAGTGATTTTTTGCTTTATGGAAAACACTACTAAAATATCTTTTTAGTGGTTAGCTTAGCTCTTTATGTTGTTCCCACGCGTAGTTTTCCTGGAAAGCGAGGAAGGTCTCTCATAGAATCGGAAAAGGAGCAACCACGACTGTTTGGAAGTTAACCCATGAACAATTGTATTTCGCGATTTATTATTAGGAAACCTCTTAAAATCTGACCCATAGAATTTTGCGTAAAAGCAGTCTTTTCAATGGCCATAGTTTTTTCTTTCCATGCTTACGGTTTCTTTTCTTCTTCACCTCTCTTCCGTTTTGACCCTGTCAATCTTCTCTGGTTTCCCTCTCTCTCTGGACCAACATAACAAACGCGAGTACTTTCTCAACAGCCTGAACGGGGGACTTCCGTTTGGGGCCATCGAAAATAGCCTCCCATCCTGCGCTTCATACTTGTTCAACTTTTCTTATTCTCGCATTTCGTTTCTCCAATTAAGGTTGATGATTATATCAAATTGGTTATCAATATCTACCGAACGAATCGTTACCATCACACATACTGAATCATGGAGGGGCAGAGGACAGATATTACTCATTATACTATTAAGGAAGCATTCTTTTCATTATAGAAGAATTTGCGAGGAATAATGGATCGAAGGTTTTCAATATCATCGAGTTCATATCCGATTACTTGGAACGTGATCCGCTCTGTTTTTATAACCCTAATTCAAAACGAAGTATTTTAAAGGGAATCGAATCCGAAAATGAATTTACATATTAATTACTATAGATTCACTTTATAGGTCTAAAAATAACTAGCTTAAGTAAGCGTGAATGAACGATCCACTAATTATTGACTGATGCTAATATTTCACGATAAGTTTCGATAATTTGGATGAAAAAGAGAAGCAGAGCAGCTATCAAAAGAAACAGGATCATTAAGAGAATCATATCTCTGCTTATGCTTCTTCGAAATAAGAATCAAAGCTTACTTACCGAAGATCTTCGTGTAAAGCACGTTTATGTTTGAGCAAGGATTCGGAATGTGATCACTGGACCTGAAACATGGATACATGGCATAACATTCAATGTAAAATGAAATTTATTGATAGATCGTGTTTAAACGACAAGGTTCCTTACTTTGGCGAGTGGTAATAATTTTCAAGAGTCAATAAGAGAAACTAATGTGAAGCAAAACGTGGTGATATGAATGGTGTTTTAAGTGAACAGTAATGGTAATTAGTTTATATCACGAACTATTAGCTATTCAGAAAGTAGCTATATATCTCTAATTTCAATATTTTTGAAAAATAAGTAAATATCTTTTTTGATCGATATTCTCGTTTTAATTATGCTTTAAGTTAATCGACACGAACAAAAAAAGGTCGAATGATTTCTATCTTGAGAGAAATTTTGCTCTTAACACTAATAATGAGACTGAAAAATTATTTAAATTTAATTTCATAAAAATTTTCCTATATCTCTAAAGAAATTAAAGTAATGAACTTACTTTTACATTCATAGAGGTTCTTGTATTATTTTCGTTGATTTTACAGGAGAATTTTATTGATTCGTATCTAAAGTTTAGCTAAATTAATTAAAAATAGTAACATTACTGTTACTATTGCTTGTTGATATATCGTTAACCGTTGATTGTTTGGTGAGGATGATCACAACAATGCCGCTTAAATATATGTAGAACTATTCCAACCAAACGTTCCAACACAATGATGTTATCTATGTTAAAAAATAATGGGAGCCTTGAGTCTGAATTTGTGGTTTATTTTCCTTGTAAGATATGAAAGGTTAAATTATAAGGTAAGTGAATCGGTTTAATATAAGTTTTGTTTATCTTAACAACCATAAATAATAACAGGAGAATTAGAGAATCGAGTGATGCAGTTTAATTTATTTTACGTTGTTTTGCAGAAAGCGAAGTCTTCTTAAGTTGGTTTTCTTTTATGTTATGAATCGTACTTGATAGTGGTAACATGGTCGCAAAACAATAGGTTGTATAAGATAAACATCTGGGCAGAGTGAGTTATATTACCGAATTAAAAATATAGGCATTTACCTTAAAGATCGTGAATTTTAGTCTGAGTTTCTTTCGCGGAATCTAAATCTACATCAATACCCTACAAGCCGCCTTTCGGCGTGTGGCAGGGGGTGTAAACACCGAGCTATTTCATTATCTTGTTATTATCTCGTATCGTTCGCGGAAAGAATTGTGTATAATATTAATGAAAAAATTAGTGAAAGTTTGACTGTGGAATTATTGTGATGTCAGCATAATTTGAAAGTGGATTAAGTTTGTGAGTATTACGCTATTTTTTCACCACTGTGACAAGTTTCTATAACGGAAGGCCTAGTACCAAGTAAAAGTTCAGCCAATCTTTCTAAGTGCTCTTTCTAGCCTTCACGATGGGATCTGAACTAAATAAGAAGCTTTGTATAAGGGTTCCAGATGATCGCATTAATCGTAGCACATTCAAAAAGCGTATATGTATATCGTTTTCAGTAAATGTGAAGATACTTAAGAAGAACGCATTTTTTCTTTTTGCTTTAAAGTTACTCTCCTTTAAATTGTAAGATATGTCTCCTGGAACGTTTTGCATCCGATATTTTGAATAAGCTTAAAATAAAATAATAGAAAAACATTTATAAATGATTTATTATTTATTATAATNGTCTTAAATTCATACCAGCTACTTCACCGGAATTACTTTCCACTCCCTACTGCTTTTGTTTTACTTTAACTAGGGAAAGAAAAAGGTGTCTGACTTCATATATATGTGTGCGCGCCTTAAAAATCCCTTAGTATAACTGCTCGGAAAGTGAGAGAACTGGGTTCGAGTCCCAGTCATATTCATTTTTCAGATTTTTTTTAACCTGGAATATTTTACTTCCACAGAAATGTACTTTACTCTAAGAACACGATGATACATCTCACAATGATATTCATTCCTTTAAATGTCATTTAAAAAATAAAAACTGTAATAAATTGGATTTTTAATCCTTGAGTGATGTCAGACTTTTCAATGGTAATACGTCAATATTTTCTTATATCAGAAAATATTAATTTACGTAGAATTTTTCCGCTTGCAAAATATTGACATATTTACGTTTTGTTACCTCAAATTCAAACTTCAGATCGCCTTTATCAATAATTTAATGGTCACACTTCTAATGTGTACTGTAAATATATGCAAATGATTACTCGGGGGGGCTCCCGATAGCCAAGTGGGCAATGCGTTCGACTTCAGTGAAAGCGGTCCCGGGTTCGATTCCCGGTGGGGGCCTACGTGCGAAATGACCTAAGCTGTCGAAGCACTTTTAACGATACTACTACGATTACTCGGGAATATTTCTAATAATATTACACAAATAAGTCGCTCATCGCATAGTGACCCGGAGAATTTGCCCTTGTCCTATATACCTCTTTTACTCCAGTCCCTGCAGTGGAGATCATGGTTAATTCAACTCATCGCCGTAGTGATTCTCAAGGGAAAGGAATCAAAGTCCTGTAGGGCCATTCGACGGAGTTGAAGAAAGCTCCCGAAACCACTTGGATCTCCTAAGGAAGTTAGGGATTTTAAAGGCCGTCAGAGACAGGAAGTGGGATGCGGGAAAGGAGAGGTGGAATCCGCGAGGTTGAAAGTGGGAAGGGTTATTAGGAGAGGTAGAAAAAGAGGAAGTGGAAAGGGCTTTTGCGGGGAGTTAGGAAATAACAGTGCTGACAAAAGAGGTAGAATATTCGTAAAGAATTTCAGCGAAAAACTTTGTCTTACGTTATTTACCCTCGTCTAATACAGCCCCAACTACCACCCATAGGCCAGACATGGCAAAACATGATAAATTATACAACTATCAAAATATCCTAATACAACCAGTCCTTGGCTATTCGGATGAAATCGATTTCTCAAATTACAATCTTGTGTTATCGAAATAAGTAGAATTGTGGCCCGTCTGTTTTATAGTTACCTGGCCCACCTATTTGAAAGTTTGGGGTCCCCTTGTCTAAAATATTACCTTAAGGTGAATAGTTTTCTGCGGAATTTTGTTTCTTGATTCCGCCATCATATTAAATTATAGGAATATATATAACATCGAATCAAATGTTTAATGCAAGAGGTGAGTTGGAGAGTCTTTAGAAAATTTTCAATTAAGTTTAATTTCATTCAATTATCTACTGAATTACTGCTGAGAAACTTAAAATATCATCTTAATGTGGTGAGTTGGAGAGAGTCTTAAGAAAAGTTTCAATTAAGTTTAATTTCATTCAATTACCTACTAAATTACTGCTGAGAAAGTTAAAATATCATCTTAATGCAAACATCGCTAAGTAGAGTATTCGCTTATATCATTATATTAAATATGCAAACTTATAATTTCATCGCTTTAGATCTGTGTAAATAAGAACCATCTTGCTGCTGCACTTTAAATCTACAAATCGGTCTCTTTCACAGCGATTCGAAATCGAAAACTATCCCGAATCGGTATAGAATTTACTCTCGAATTTTTGCAGCTTTATAGATTACATGTTACTCCACGTATCTTTTGAAAAACTGAAAAATATCTCGATTCTTTCCGAATGTCTTTTTCCTTAAATTGCCCACTATGTTTGGCTCGTAACCTTTATCTTAGGCCAATACTCTGAAGTTAAAATATTCATTAAGTTTTTGTTGCGGTCGATAATGCATAAAATATCATGTGATATATGTCATTAGAAAACTGTGGAGATATTTTGTCAATTTTTTGTTATCACCTGATGAGGTTGATTTAAGCCTTAACTCTGAACAAATGCGAATATATTTTTAAATATTTTAAGCCTTGAGTTGCTATGCGAGTGTAGTGGTAAGAGGTGGTCTGTCCTCTCCACTTGCCTAGTTGTTATTTTAATGGAATTGTTAAAGGGAAATTAAAGTGCTCATCATTTACAAGAGATCTTGGAAAATTCTAAGAACTATTTTATTTTTTTGGTGTACCTATTATAATGCTACTAAGTCTATTAAAGTGAACTAAAGAGAAATTAAACTTGACTGCCGTGAGTGCGGAAGATATATGGGACCCGAGATTGCCTTATTTATTCTCCATTTTGTGGATATCTTCATGAGCGAATCTCATTCCTGTCGTGAAGTGTCACTTGTTTGCGGAAACGCACTCTTAGGAACGTGGCTGTTGGAAACGGATGAGGTTCAGTTGTCTAGTGCAGAGACTTCCATCCGGTGTGTCGCAAGAAAGCTCTTAGTTTTACGCATGATTGCCTCAAGTGTCACATAATTTCAATATTATGCCTAAGCTTGGAAGATAATCAATATTTTGGCTAAAATTAGCAATTAACATTTTACTCTACACTCTCAGTATTTTATTCGTCAATTTCTATTGAGTCTGGATACTGTTACTGTGGATGCACAATTAGTTATTATACAGTTATTATTATAATATTGGAGGTCATGGGCATTATCCAAAAGAAGATGAAATATCGCTCTGCGATATATATAGCATCGGTCATTACCAATTTTTTTCATTTAAATGGAATATTTCCAGTGATTTTATCGAAAGCATTATTATTCTGCATTATATAACTGAAATGCGTCCCGACCATGCAATTAAATTTAGGTACTTTTATATTATGCATCACGACTGACCTGTTAATGCTCTTTCCTGGCTCTATTGTCAAGCTATGCGTTTGTGATATGGTGGGAAACCAAATGCAAAGGCTAATTTTCAATTCATCATACTTCCTAGTTTGAGTCACGAACGTTGAAGAATAGAATAGCTGATGATGGATAGCAGCACTCGTCATTATAATAAAACGATATTCGATAACCATTCGATTCATATTTGGATACTTACTGAAGTATTCGAAACACGTATCGGACGAATCAGATTACTGGTAAACGACAGGCATTGCGTTTCGTTGTGTCGTAAAACTTTTTCGGAAGTAATATAACGCTGATGCTTCCGGTAAAACTTCACAGTCCAAATTACGGAGAAATTAGAAATATGAACTTTGAAAGGCTAGATGAAAGGTGTTTTGAAGTCGGTTATACTTTCCGAGTCTCAAAATTTATCTATAATACATATTATTACACGAAGGATACAGTCTCTGTATCAAATTTATGGAATTATTTCATACTGATGAAACGACGATATCGACGATTTAACGGAATTTCTTATTTATCAGTATTGTTACATTCAGTTGAGAATTTTTTTAACATGTAATACATAGTTTACTTTTTTCTGTTCTATATTTTTTCAAGTTTATTCCTCATTAAATCTTAATATTTCCATATTATCTGCGTTTTTCATTAACATTTTTCATTTTGGTACGAAATATGGAGCGGATGTGGAAGCCACGGTTTCCTTCATCACACAGTAAATTTAGTTTATTGCCACTTCCGAGATTCGGCTAAATTTTATTTTTATTACAGTTACCGTGATATAATTACTCGTTATAGTTATGTAATTAATGTTGTTATAATTACATTAGTCTCATTTCTGTATGCAAAGTTTCATAATTTATGAAAAGAAAATTCTTATAATCGCTATGACGTACGAGGCGTGTTTTTAAAATTAAGTACTGTATTGGTATTAAAAAAGTAAAGTAAAAAGTTTTTAAGCAATTTTATATTAAAATTAATTTTGTACCTTAATATCAGCATAATTTCCACTTATGCTAATACCCTAGCCACATCGTACCACCAGCTTCTGAATACCATCCTCATAGAAATCTGCCGCCTAATACCTGCCGTCGCGTGAGCACAACTTGTGATAATTTTAGCGTATTGTCACAATTTCCTGAAGAACACCTCTTGAAACTTGCGAAAACTGATTGGATAACTACGATTTCGTAAATATTTCCTCGCTTTTTTTCACAAACTTTTTGGAACAGGTCATCAGTCAGAATGTCCCACTTCATCCCTCGTGGTTTACGTTTGTACGGCCTTCTTTAAACGCTTTAACTGATTTTATCATATCATTTCATTACTCATTTCATTGAGGAATCTGGCGATGAATTTCGGCAATTTTCGCGTCTCTTTTATTTAAGCAATGGATTCCAGCTCGTATTTCACAATCTGCGGTATTTTTAACGGTGTGGGGTATTTTAAACAAGCACAGACACGTAAACTCGGGCGAATACTTCCGGGTCAGCCCTTTAATAAAGGCGTATGTAGGTAGACAATAGATACAGGTACGTGTATTCGGAGTGGTGACAGCCGTGCTACAGCGACTATATTTCAAAACGGTACTTACTTAAAAAATACCACTCGTATATAGTCAAGGATAAAATTTACCCAGTTTATTAACTGAGAAAACTCCAGGAGCTTCAGTTCCCTAGCTATCAGCTACCTATTCCTTTCCTTAAAACTGGCGCTTTCTCCGAATCAGTCTGAGTGACTATTCTAAGCTATAATCACTGAAAGTTATCTTTCTCCGCCCTTCTTGGATAGAAATATAATAATAATAGTGTAAGAATGATGATGTCTTTATTTAGGCGAATTTTAATGTAATGAAACCACTCTTACAATTAACCTGGTAAAGACGAACACAAACAACCGTGCCCTAGACGGTTGTTTAGAACCGTGCCCTAGACTCGAACCCTGGACCTCGACGTTGCTAGGCTATCACGCTAACCAAAACGCCTCTGAAGCTGGCAATTAGGAAGATGAGCAGGCGAATGACTTACTGCTGTTTAACACATACTTTCATAAGCTAAGTGACAGTTCACCAGGTACATAAGTAAATTTGTTACTCCTTAATGCATTACTTAGCACTTTTCCTGTATGAATTGTTTAGGTACTTACTCGATTATTGCGAATCACCAAACGGCAATTTTATATATTAATTTTAATATCACGTTCATAGATAAGAAAATATCATTCACATATATGCATTTAACCTATTATTAAAGATAGAAATTTAGTCTAATTTTTACTCCACACCACTTTAAATAAATGAAAGATTCACGAATACCGCGGCGTAGGTTTTGGGTGTTGCTCCATCATCAGACGAGAAAATCATCTCGTAATGAAATTGTGAATTATTTCCTCGTCTGATGGTTGAGTTATTCGGGATAACAAAAATATTTTGGGATCTCCGGATAGCCATGTGATTAACGCGTTTGATGAAAGATGAAAGGTCGGTGAAAGCGGTCCCGGGTTCGAATCCCGGTGGGGGTCTTGTGCGAAATAGCTATTGAAGCTCTTGTAAAATTGCTTCTACTAAAAAATCCGTTCCTTTTATTTTGGATTACCGAGACATTAATGCCTCCACCATTAAACGCATTTCCTAACCTTGCCAGATTTTGTTGATACAGACGCATACTCGCAACTTTCGCACTTTTTCCTTTCATTTCTAATGCTAAGCACCTCCATTCTTTTTTCCAAAGAAGGATATAAAATATGAAAGTATGTTACTGTTATGAATAGTAACATTTTAAACGTCAAAATATAATATAGTATATATAGTAGTTTCATTGCGGAACATCAAGTTGGAAGAATTTCTACCCTATGGGGGCAGTTACGAAAGAGCTTTGAGAACCCAGCTGATTGGTTTTAATTGAGAGGCGTCCTTTCTGAATCAGCTTTTCACGTCTATTGAACTCCATGTATCGTGGGTCAAAGGCTTCTGCTCCCTTTGTGAACCACGTGAGAGATCCCCGTAAACTCGTGTAAAATATGTACAAGGCTAAAGAAGTCCCTTAACATACTAACATACTACCCTTAAGGGATAGGAGCAGCTCTTCCGGGACCACCTTGCGGCTAGGCTATCGCATCTGATATCCGTTCCCTTATCAGCCAACCAGAGAGTCGCCAAGTCATAAGGTCTTTCCCCGCTATATCTATATTTCCTAGAAATTTAGAGAGGGATGGTGCAATATTCACTCACACAGGAGCACTCAGATCAAAGCACGCTAATGAAATTCTAAATAAATTCGTATCTATGCATCGTACAAATCTTAATATGTGATGCTGAGATACATATACTTTTATGGCATATGAAGTCAACCGATGGGATTTTGATTATTAAACGTATATTTACATTGTGTATTAAAAAAACTTGACCTACCACACGCCGAAAGGCGGCTAGCAGGGTATTTATGTAGATATAGATGAATTATAAAAGTCATCTCAAAATTGCATCCAGAATATCGTAACATTACCACGTTTACATAATCGTGGAAACTCAGCGTTAGATATTACGTACGTATCGCAGAATAAATATTCGGTATATGAACAGGACTTCATAATACATGGATAGCAATTGAAAGCTATCACAACACTCCAAGGAATGATACAAAGGGGAAAAGCAAATTGGAATGGAATTATTTGCATTCATCACGGATGGGAATTCATAATCAAGTAGGCAACCGAAGGGAAGTTAGAGAGCTGGGAGAAAACTCGTCTATAAATAATGAATAGCGTCATGAGACTTCTGAGAGAGGAGCCGAAAATAGTTAAACATAGAGAGTAATAATTATGTAATTTATATAAATAATGTGGTTGATTTTATCAAAAAAATTTTTAAACGATAAATATTTAGTTAAAATTATATTATTTAAGGAATATTGAACATTTCCGAAGGTATATGAAAAATATCAAAAACGGACGTTAGAGTTCGAGAAAAGCTCCAAAAAGTCGTACAACGTACAACGGCTCTAATATCTTATCACAGCCGTGTTCCCTTCCTTTGTGGAACAAAAAAGGAGTTAAAAATAAGTCAGTATTACAGGAATTAATAGTAAATACGTTGCTTTTATTATGATTTAAGTTCTGTAGTACATCTTAAGGCACGGTTGTAAAGATTCTTCTTCTTCTCTTCCCAGCCCTATGTGAGCCTTGGCCTCCGTCACAATCAGCCTCCACTTCTCTCTGTCTCTGGCAGTTTGTCACTTTCATCTTCTTCAGGTCCTCAACTGTATCGTCCAGCCATCTCAATCTGGGCCTTCCTTTCCGTCTATTGGCATACAGTCTCCCTTCCATCATCTTCTTCGGCATTGCCGTTTCTGGCATCCTCTCCACCTGGCCCAACCATTGGATTCTCAGAGCTTTAATGAATTTGACGATATCCTCTCCTTTCATTATTGTCTTTAGTTCCTCGTTGGTTCTTCTTCGCCATACTTCGTTCTCAATAACCGGGCCGTATATTTTCCGCAATACTCTCCTTTCAAATCTCTTCAGGGCATACTCTTGCGTCGTTGTGATTGTCCATGTTTCTGCTCCGTATGTTATTACTGGCCTAATAAGTGATTTATATATTTGTAGTTTAGTGTTTCTGTTTATTAGCTTGCATTTAAGTATCTTCATATTTGCGTAGAGTGCATTATTCCCTGCTTGTATTCTTTCATTTATGCATGTGATGCTTCTGTTTTCGCTGTCAATAATATTTCCTAGATACTTGAATTCTTTAACACCTTCAAATTTTATCTCTCCTATCTCTAAGTCCTGGATGGCTCTAGATTTACCAGATGCGTTCATAACCATATATTTAGTTTTGCTGGTATTGACTATCAGTCCCATTTTGCTTGCTTCTTCCTCCAGATCTCTGTAAATCTGCACTAATCTTCCTTTCGATCTCGCAATAACTGCTATGTCATCAGCATATGCGCATATTTGGCTTGATTTATTGAATATCGTTCCTCTTTGATCTATTTTTTCTACGGCTTTATGTAGTTCTAGGATAAACAGTGTGGTGGATAGGCCGTCTCCTTGCTTTACCCCAGTGCTAAATTCAAATTCATTCGATACTTGATTATGTATTTTAACTTTAGCCATGGTCTTCTTCAGTGTCGTTTGAATCAGTCTAATTATTTTAGGAGGAATTTCCATATCCTCCATTGCGTCTAACAGTTTTATTCTGTTTATGCTATCAAATGCTTGTTTAAAGTCTTCAAACAGCATATGCACTTCGATATTATGCTCATAGCATTTTTCCATAATTTGTCTGATTACAAATAGTTGGTCAATTGTACTTCTATTGGCTCTGAAACCACACTGATATTCTCCAATTATCTTCTCAGTGACTACTTTCAGCCTTTCGTTTATGATGCTGGAGAATATTTTATACGCCACATTTAACAGCGTTATCCCTCTATAGTTCTCGCAGGCCAGTTTATTTCCTTTTTTAAATATTGGGCATAGGATACCCGTGCTCCATTCTTGTGGCATTTTTTCCGTTTCCCACATTGTACAGATAAGTTTATGTATAGCGTCAGTCAGCGCCCAATTTTTACGGTTGTAAAGATCGGGCAAACGTAATTTTAAAATAAATTTAGCTCTATTGCGTGACATATACTTATTATATTCAATTTTACGATGAGCATAAATCATTATATTGCGTATAAGTTATCGCAAATGAATCTATTTTCTCCTCGTCGAGGTATTTGAAATCCAAGCACGATAAAGAAATATTGCTAGGCAATTTCCTTTAAGATAAAATACCGCAACAGTCGGAATTTATGCCATGATCAAATTAGAACGTTTAAGGATCCTTTCAAGGCAATATCCACCACTGAAATACCTGTAGGCTGTACTCAGTATATCGTGCATCGTGAGATTCCTCACGTTTGGAATCCACCCATCGTTATTAAATTATGAGTCTTAGAAAGACTCATACCTCCAATGTTTGCGCAGACATCAAAAGAATGTATGCTCAGCGCAGATCGAGAACGCTATGTGGTAATTGGGTTATATTTTATTCATGAATTCAAAATATTATTCAATTTTTTATTTTGAAGCTGTAACGAAACTGAAGGAGAAATATTTGGAGCGTAAATCACGGCTTGTTTAGAGTTCGGAAGATGCGCACTGATGATATTCAGTTTCAAACACTCGTGAGTATTGCGGGATTTTTGAAAGAATTTCAAACCGAGGAATGTTTTTTCATTCAATTACTTAATTGATATTTTTATCATTTTGACCGAAATTAAGGAATGTTTGAGTTTATGAAATTTAAGAAAAAATCTTTCTCTTTACCTTTAGAAATGGAGTTTAAAATCTGACTTTCAATATCTTCTTTATTTAATCTCGAGAGAGGCGTAAACGTTTTTGCTCATTATCTTATCAGCATTTAATAGTTGCTGTTATTTTGTCTTCATCTGCATAAATACCCTGCAAGCCGCCTTTCGGCGTGTGGCAGGGGCTGTAAACACTAAGCTTTCGAGTTACCTCTTTAGTTTATTGTTATCGCGTATCGTTCACGGAAATAATGAGTCCCTTAAACGACTTGTCCTCGCATCTATTTCTCTTATTTTACGCTCATTGTCGGATCGACCGAAGTAGCAGGGGTCGCATAACACTAATTTCGTCTTCTGCAAATGTGCTTCCTCTGAATTTAACAAACAATCTCAGCCTAGCTTCCAACATCCTTCCTTTCGAGCATTCCCAACCTGCATTTGAGAACATTTGCGTAACGCTTGCTTTTTTATCGTAGCACTTTTTAACAAACCGTACCGCCTTGCGCTGCACTTTCTCGAGTTCGCGAGTATTCGTTTCATCCGCTGGTTCCCATATACTCGCAGCATATTCCAGATGGGGCCTAACTAGTGTGCAATAGCATCGCTCTCTAACCATTTCATCGCTTCTGCCTACTACACGCTTTATAAAAACGAGCCTTTTAATTGGTTTACTGCATATTCTTCGAATATGTATGCTCCAGTTTACATTATTTGTAAGAGTAATTCCAAGAAATTCAAATAAGTCGGCTACATTTAAATTCGTTCCACGAATATGGTACGAGTAGTTGAGACGCAATTGTTTCCTTTGAAAGAAATTTACAGTCCTAAATATATCACAAATAGTCCTTTACTATGTCCTAAATATATCATAATTAATCAATATATAATATATATTGTTTCAATTTTGCTTTAAGCTATCATCTACATTAATATCCTTCAGGCGGCGTGTGGCAGTTCTTGATTCAGACCGTATCAAAAATTGCCAAGCAATTTTGCATTGCAGTTGCGGCAGCTTAAGGAATCGCTGGCTAGTATCACTAATACTTTCATTAATTGGTTGATTCAGTGATTAAGTTAGCTATATCGAAATTCATCGCGAATAAATTAAAATTTTATGGTCTTATCTTTTTCACCTGTTCCCGCGTTAACTTTCCCATTCTTACGTTTCATTTGTAGCATTCCTTAATGAATGCTCCCACATGTCTCCCTTTTGTTAGACAGGTTAAGGGATTCTTTCGGCCCAATCTGTCTTACTTAAAATTTAACTATGCAATATCTAAGGATGTTTCTTGGCTCGTGTCAACATTGCCATAATGTGTAATTTTGGATTAAAACGATTGCAGTTTGGATTAAAGGTTAGTTAGAGAGGCGTATGAGGATTGTTAATGAGTAATATTAATGATTCAAATAGTAACCAAATTCACGGAACTTTACCAATTTTGCGAAAAGTATTGGTTTATATTTATTTAAACGAAAAATGCTTCGAAGAAGTAAGAGATGTTGGGATTCAAACCCGGATCCGACTCTTCCACGGCCATTGCTCTAGGATATTGAACCATAAAATGTATCATTTGGGGAACGACAGATCAATTGGCTAGAGCATTCACTCTGAAAGTGGAAGATCCGGGTTCGAGTTTCCGGCCCTGTCCGACACTTTTTCATCTCCGTTTCTCCTAGTAAATATTTCTAGGCGAATTAACTGTCACCATTTTACTTGAAAAAGGCTTTGTTTTCCCCTCAGTCGCTTCATTCTGATCGCAGTCGTATTAGAACACATACACTGTCAGCGAAAATGAAATGAAATGATCATTGAATTATTTGAGAAATAAGATGTGATTAATAAATATACAGGCATATTAGTGTTTTGAAATCATACGACTCGTACTATGGTAATAAAACAGACACGAAAAAAATAACATATATGACCGGTGCGCCCAAGTTCGCCAACCTCATTTATTTACTTCATACGCTTAGCATAAACCTTATTTGATTCAAGAGAATTCAAAACTTGAAAAATTTGACTTACAAAATTTTCATAAAATCTTTGACAATATCTAATCTTAATATTTATTAAGTTATTTGTTTTTATTGAAAATGAAAATCCGTCCTGTTCATTCATGGATACCATCCATTTCATGGATACCTTTGAAATAGGACTTTAATGGAAAATTTACTTCCTTCTTTTGTGATGTCCAACCTGTTAGATTGTCTTTATTAGCTCGAAATCCACGAAAGAACGGACATAATTTTATGATTATTTGTTAGAACTTAACCTAATTCAAAGTTAAATGTCTGACGTGTGAGGAGGTCCCTTTCTTGGTCTTGATCGCAGTTGGCATTGAGTTTTTGATCCTTATTTTTAGATATAATTTTCTTACCTTCAATTCTATACGATTGAAAGTTAGCTGCTCATATTACACTTCTTAATTAAATAATGGATTTTGGAAGTACTATTAGGTACGATTTTTAAGTAACGAAAACTCAGTAGAGAACTTAATTGACTCAATGACAGATACCTTTGAAAGCATGATAGTAATTAAAATTTCAAGGCCAAACCAAATTTGCCATTAAGAAATAAAAATGACAGACTCGGCGGGGGCGTAAAGAAAGTTCCCAAGGAATCATTGATTAATATATTCCCAGAAGCTTTGACGTATTTTCTCTTTAATTAGGATTTAATTTAATTTCTTCTCGAAGGAAAGCGTGCTCGGTTGATTTAATTATTCATGCTAAACAGATGGAAGTTTATTTTAGCTCTAACATAATTTGAAGGTAATTGGGCCGAAGAAAGAAATGGTTGAAAGGGCTCAATCTCTTAATGGGTATCTAGAACAATGGTGTGCCTTCGTTCTGTGCCCCGCCCTCTCCTAAATGTCTCCCTGCAGCGTCCCTTTCCTTTCAACCTTTCCGGGTACACTAGGTAATCTAACATTCCCCTTGGGACTGATCCATCCACTTTAGGAAGCACCGGCCTAATGTTTCGTGATCGAACTGTTTTTCTCTTCATTCAATCCATGTGTAAATGGATGAGGCGCACCAGATTATTCCAACTGAAACCCTTTGATTCAGTGTCGTTAGTTTATAATTTCTTAATATTTTAATTGCTCTTTTTTTATTTCGTTCTTCTAAAGTTGGCTCTTAAAAACTTATTTCTAATTCTATCGTTCATCAATAAATTCCTTGGGAATCAATCAATCAATGATCAATGGTGATATTACGATCTGATCTTCTAATATTTTCATTCAAAAGTTTTAAGCCTTATATTTCCGTTTAAGTGACATGGTACATACTTGCTTTCAGGTCCGAGTTTCTGCTACAGAAAACATTTATTTCGTAAGTACCATTCATGTCTTTATCTGGTCTGTCTGATAACATTTTTTAATTTGCCATAATTAAATATGTAATGTGTTCTACACATTCCGCTGGTTTTAGCTTGGAATATTTCTTCCAAATTCATCTTTAGTTTCTTTCAAAGTATTACATAAACTTTAATTCTTATATGGACGTAAAGAGTACCATGCTTCCCTTTTCTTCGGAATTTTGCGTATTTGGTATTTATTATCTGAATCCTTAGTATATTTATATTTGGATTGAAATTGGAAGAGTTTCCGCAATTTTTATATTACATCTCTTTATATAGCTTCTCCGGATATATATAGGTATATAGATATATATACATATAGGATACTAAAGGCGAGGCAGAAGAAAGTGCCTCACGGAGCCGCCGATTTTTTTGCCGTAAAGTCCCGGGTTTGGACATCTAGGAAAAAAGCGGACTTCCATTCTACGCATCATGGGTTCGATTCTAGGAGACCCCAAAAACGGACATTTTCCCATAAGAATGCATTGAGCGCATTTTCAAAAATTCGTTTAGCGTATTTAGCTTAAAGATAGAACGTTGAAATTTACGGAGTC
>KZ309013.1:220649-268325 GCA_000376725.2 Ladona fulva
TCAGATGCAGGTTGGGAATCCTTAAAAGATAGGAGACTAGAAGCTAGATTGCGATTGCTTGATAAATTTAGGGAAAGTACATTTGCGGAAGATATAGTAGATATTATGAGACCCCCCTGCTACCTTGGACGATCCGACAATGAGCGCAAAATAAGAGAGATAGATGCTAGGACGAGTCGATTTAAGAATTCATTCTTTCCGCGAACTATACATGATAATAATAGGCTAAAAAAATAGTCCGAACGCCCGGTGTTTTCACCCCCTGCCACACGCCGTAAGGCGGCTTGCAGGGTATTTATGTAGATGTAGATGATGTAGATGTATCCGTCTAGTTTACTGAAAATCTGAGGAAAAGTTTTTTTGACTTGATAAGCATATCATCTGAAACCCAAGATTACTGTTATGGTAGTATTCTGGCCGTGTAAGGGTAGATAATTTGCTTTCTGTTTATGCTGTAAGTTTTGATTTGACTGCCACTCCGGTCCTGACGGAGTATGATAATTAATTCTATTATTATTCAGTTATTCAGCTAAGTTATTCAGAAAGCGAAATTTATTTACTGTTTAACTGAGATATACAAGAGAAACAGCATTTTATATCATTCTTGATATTGGTGCGATGCAATGATATCTAATATCCTAACGATTCCCAACTTTCTTCAAAATAAAAACGAAACAAGTTCTAGGCTGCTAGTAAACATCAAAATAACGCTTTGTAGTTTTATGAGGATTTTTTGGAATACTGTAGCATTTGATTAAATTTCTCTTATATAAGAAATGAAAAACGCATGGATCATATTCTTGAATATAGACGCAGAAATGAAAGTGACGTAAGTAAAAGTCTGCCGTATTGGGCTATAATAACACGGTCCGTGTCCCATCATAGCCCAAGAAATTGAAGGGGAGACAGTTCTGTCGTGGTAGCTTAGAGGTCAAAGCATACGCCCGGAAATTGTTCGATTCCCGGCTACGGTAGACTTTTCTCTGTCATTTATACGTATACATTTCTATTATCATCTCGGTTTGAGTGTGCTTATTTGCTAAAGAAGTCATCATAGGTTGTAAACTGGGGGATTTGTGCAAGATTTAGTGACGGTGGGAAGAAAACGTTTAGGGAATCCTAGAGTAGTCCATTATTAGATAAGAGCAATTCGTAGCTCTTGGTTATCAATACTTTTCCCATGTTACTCGTATTTATATATAAGCTAATGATACTTTGAATACTAAGAATCATGTTAAACAAGGTGAAAAAGTTTGCGATTACTATTATTGTATTTATTTTAAGGCCTTATGAATTTCAGTCAGTCGCTTTCAGTACCATAGGCCATGCCCTGAATCCATTCGCTGAGCAATTTTCGGCAACAGCTGTGGAAACGACATATCATTGAAGAGTCGAAATGCTTTGTCGTAAATGCTTGGATACGCACTGTAGACGCAAAAAGTCTTCTTTTTCTAATCCTTAAAAATGCCTCCGATGGCATTGGCCTCCTGTGACTAGCTCTATTAAAATGCCATTATCTGGACTCCGAAAACGTAATTCCTCCAAAGTTCGAGTGGGTAACATTCATTGGTTTCTGAGAGATTTAGTTATCAGAGTATGGGAAAACTATATGATCCCGCAAAATGTTCTAATAATTCTATGCGTGTGCCATAATCAGACAGAATGGGAAATCCAGGAATGAACTCGTTTTACAAGTCGAAAGTGGAATAGGTCATATTATCGAATGATATTAAGTTGGAGCTTGTTTGTGTGACTATAAAAGCAGCAAAAAACTCTGAAAGTTTATCAAACGAATCGCTATATCAGTCTAGGGTGCATACAAAAGAGTATCAAGCTCAATTTGCATCATTACTTTACCACGAAAAATCTCATAAATCTTCGGAGCATCCTTTCTATTTCATTTTAGTCGGTCACAGCTGTTAGATTCAGTATCCTTTCTATACTTTTTGATGATAAATGGAAAGAATTCTAGATCCCTACGCTTAAAGTCTTCAGGAAATAATTAATTGCGTACTAACTGCCTTCTCATTGGAAACACAGTATTCTTTAACTTTTAAAGAATTTAATTTGTTTCATAATGCGTTATTGCACATATAAATACAGGCATCGCTCATTTTCATCTGTTAAATAAAGAGAGGGAACATCTAATCGGGGATTCTTGATTCATCTGTAACTAAAAAGTGACACCCATTTGAAATTTGTCACTTGGCTGGACAAAGATATTTGGGTCAAATTACTGCCGTGTTTTTGTGCATTGTACATTTGTTTTACGTGGCGCATCCATCTCCATAAGTTTTATTACCTCACTAGCATTTAAAAATATGTTTTTTTAAATAAACAGAGATATTCAAACATTTTAAAATCGCCCGGAATGTATGGAGACTCTTTTTATAGAAACTCAATTAATTCAGGATAAATCCAGTGGAATTTATATGAAACGACACATCCTTTAATATTTTAATTTAATATAAAAATGTTTGCTAATTGAACTTTCTATTCATATAGATTGAGCATTTGTAGTTAGTTAAATATTTTTGCCTACGATGTTGCTTTCTTCCTAAGTTGTTTAATATATTTGTTATAAGAATTTCAATAAATGGTTAAAATATATTATTGTACCTCTGAGGAACAACCCGTGACTTGAAATACTAAAAAGCATACTTACGCGTAACGCCCGGTTTTAACAACGCCAGCACTTAGTAGGGAAAATGTATTCAGAATATTAGCTTGCTAACAGAAGTAGTTGGATTTATCCCAAAAATGTATACATTCGGAAATTCAAATTCCCGAAAAAATCGATGAATAATAATTCTGGGCTTTCCAGCCTGACAGTCGCTTTCAAATTCATATTCCCTCTTCCCCAAAACATTCTGATTTGTATAATCTACGGGCGATATCGACACCATACGAAATTTTAGAATTCCAATCGCTCTCCATCGACGCTCACGGAGTATTTAAAGAGCCGCAGTCCACAAGTTTTTCCAGAGAAAGCGCACCTCTGATGGTTGCATTCACCAAAAAACGTACAAGGCGAGGGATTATCCTGCCTTAACTTCAACGCTTTTGTGCCTAGCCCTTGGTATATTCGGATACGCTTTGTTCTTTGGTTTCGGTATTCTCTTCACATCGCAGACTTCTGATGCGAAAAGGATATTTCGGTTCTCTGATTGTGAATGGTGAATTTCAAAGTGAAATTAGCGATTCGTCAACGAATGAACGCATTCAATTCATTTTTTTGTATTTTTCGTGCGGAATAGCCGATCGTACTGTCTTTTATTTCTCCAACAAAGTAAAAAGAGGTTTTCCAAAAGATGGAAAATGGAAATACATATTGGAAGGTGTCATTTTGCATATTCCTTCTTCCTTGAGTTTATTCCAACTTGACTTGTTCCTTAATTGAAACACATATCTATCAAAACTTGTGCGACCCGCCATTAGTATGAGCATTTCGCGAGAAACATTGATTGCATTTTTATTTATTTTTTGGTTGACTGAAGTAACACAAAATCGTTCTTTTTAAAGGATAAATAGCTGTTTTAATTTAATTTATATGGAAGATATATTTGGTTCTCTTCCGAATAATTATAATTGTATAAATACGGGAAGAGTATCTAGAATAATGAATGCTAATGAAGTTTTGGTGTTATAAACTCGGTTATGCTGGTGTATCTTGAAACATAGTTCCACAAGTTAAATCCGTATATAAATCGATTCATTTTGTTTTTGTTTGATAGAACTTGAGACTCAGTTCTCTTTGTTTACTCTGTTAAAATTTTAATTACTACTAATAACACGATTTCAGGCGTTACTTTGTGGAATTTATCCAGAATAGAGAAAAAAAACCACTTTGTGTAATTCCACAAGAAAGACTTTTATTACTAGTAATAAAATTCTTTCTTGGGGATAATATTTAATTACGAGTTAAACTTTACAGGTAGTTTAATTCTGGCATTTGATACAGTGTTTTAATATTTCTGTATATCTTCACATTGTAGTATAATTTCACTACTGATATCAGGGAATGAACCAACCATGTTATAAGTAAATATATTTTATTAAGTTCACAATTCTCAGAAATTTCCATTCACAGGTCTGAAGAAAACGAGAAAACATTCTTATATGATCGTTTTCTCCAAAAAACAATTAAATAAACTTTTAACGATTAAAATCATACTTAGGTTATTTTGTTTTCTAAGGATACATATTTCTTAGTTAAGGTGTCAAAATGAAAAATATTTATTTCAATTAAACCAAGGCGACCTTAGAGTAGAGCGGTTGTGCTATGCAAAGCGAGACGTTCTGTTGGCAGAAGTTAGGCTTAAGGATGTGATGATGATCTCACTTGTTGTCTCAATTTGTTCGGCACGACCTAAGTGTATATTCACATCCGTTTTGAATCCTCAGCTACGCCTAAGTCCTTCAAACTAATTCACGGGTGGTAGCAGATTTAAGCTATGCGAAGGTCGAGACTTGACGTGCCTTGGATCGGAATGCTCTGGAAAATTTTCTACGCCCCTCACCCTACTTGCTAGGTACATACATTCTTCTATTTTTTTCTGCAAATGCCTTTTTGAAGAACTCAGATCGAAATAGAAATAGTATCAATCTGGTTAAAAACGAAATGATGTAATTCTGAGCTGTAGTGCTGCATTCAACGGTCATTTCATGGTTTATATTATGGAATCAGTGATCCTTTCCCAATGCTATTTCCTCGGCGTATTAAGGTATATATTTAAGTTTATTTAAATATATTTCTATGAATTCTTTGACCCAATATTAAAAGAAATAGTAAATATTCTTTAAAAATTCTTCTCCGAAAAATGTTATGTAATTTAATCGTCGTATTTCTGAATTAAAGAAAAGGAATTTTTGATGTGGACGTTGAAAGACAACGAATGTCTTTTTTTCGCATTGATCCCCAGTATGACTATTATTCCTTCTTAATTCGGTCATGGTTATAATTTATGACCATAATTGTGTCACAGATTTTTTCCTTTTCATTCACTTTCCACACATACAAGGCCATCTTTTTAACTTAATATTTCAAAACTTCCAAAAACCATCTAAATTTCATTCTTCCATTCTACTTTTAACAACACTGATGATGGTTTTTGGAGGTTTTACAATACTAATTAAATTAACCATCAGTGGCTAATTCCATTCTTATCTGTAATCTACCTGAAAGGAGAAAAATCTCCACTGTCGCACAGTGGGTTAGAATCGAAAAAAAGCTGACCAGGAGGCCGAAAATAGCCTTTCAGAGTGATGGGCTTCTAACTTCGCTTAGTTATTTAAAAAAAATATTGAGTTTTGCGCTTCCTTGTTTAATTCGTTACTTGTATGCGTTCATAAGATGCAGGGTGTCTAACTTGGCATTCTCAGAATAGGATATTTTCGGATTTTTCGGAGTGATATCCAAGCTCGTTGAAATGCGACACTGTTTAAGTTAACTTTTGGAAAAAGGACTATCCTGTGTTTTAGTAGGATTCCTTATCTTTTGATTTTTATATTTTTTGCGCTCAAAGATGCTCGTTTTCGTAACAAAATGTCGGTCACCTTTTTCAATCAACTTTTGAGATTAAGTATAGAAAATAACAAGAAAAATGGTGCCGAACTAATAAGTATCACATCAATCTGCTTAAAGTGGCGCAATGGCGCAAACGGTCCAACTGTTCCGTGATGTCGATTTAAAATTAATATCACAAATCCTGCCTTGAGAAGCTCCTTTAGGGAATGAAGTTGCCTACGAATTGGGCCGATGAATTCAGTGGAAAGGAATTTCGACGTCTGTTAAATTTAAGAGTAAAATCTCTCTCCCATTTAGTTTCGCTCTAGTAACGACATTAATATTTCAAAGAGATATCTTGTCCTATTTTCTTCCTGGATTCTCAAATGATCTTCTTCAATGCCTTTAGTATGTTTGGTATATTGTGCTACAAATTATAACCAATGTAATATATAGATGATTTAGTGATCGATTTGATACAGGAAGGGGCAATTAGATGCCACAGTTCTGACTGGTTCATGTCCATGAGATGATGTATCAGCACTAGGATCCTCATCACTTTTTGGAGTATTTACACTACCAACAGCAAAGTATAAATTGAAGAAGGAAAATCACACTAATTTTTATTTCAGTCGCTATAGATTTTCAAATGCTACAGAAATAAGGTTTCACAGATTAAAATACAGTATTACAAAAATTCATAAAATGTAAATAGTATAAATTACTGTTACTCTTAGTACTAAATTTAAATATGCGGAAAAGTGAGGGAAAAGAAAAATTAAACATGGCTGTTAACGTATTAGATGTTTAAAAACACTCTGTAAGCCGTATGTAGGCAGATGGAATCCGCGTTTAGAGGCAAACTGGAAGTTTCGGATTACAAATTTTTAGAAGTAATTCCTAAAAACCGGTAGTCAGGAACCTCCTTTTTGCCTCCAAACGCGAGTTCCATCTGCCTACATGCGGCTTACGAAGCGTTCTTAAACCTTTAATGCGGAAAAGTACGCGTTTGAATTTTTTTGGGTTTAAAAACTTTGAAAATAATTCTTCATCAAATGTATAATTTCTTCGTTTTTGGTATGAAAGTACAGTACACCTGTGGATACCTTATTTGCCGGCCCACCAACGCACCGGCCGATAAGACTAACCTTGGTTTTTTTACGTGAACGAAGCAAAGATTATACACACAAGAACGTAGGCTGCTTATAAGTGAAACAAAGAAACGATATTCGTAAAAGAGCGTCAATTTACGGAAGAATGAGACAAAAGCGCAACATTGCGAGAAAGGCTTACGCGGCGATTAGAAGATAAGACCACGATTCAAAGCTGAACATAATCGCCATGTATTATTGTATGGTTATTCCTGACATCAGAAAAAATACTCACCCTCGCACCATAAGACGCAGGCCGATTTTAAATTATATTTTCGAAGGAAAAAAGTGCGTCTCATGTGCAGGAAAATGCGGTATGTTATGGAAAAAGGAAGAGAGCGTATTGATCTTAACTCCATCAGCTTCATAGATAAAATTAATTGAGGCAATGAAAAATAGAATCGCTTTTGTGGCCATGACGACACACGGGAGGTATCCTTCCTTATTTTATTCCTTGATAGTTGGTTGTGAATGTCAATCAAAAGCCGATTTCCTTACATTTTCTTTTCCAACACAGGCAGCATTCATCCCCAGTTAGGAAATGAGGAATTAATTCGTCAAATAGTCGACCAAATGAAGCGCATCATCATCTGGCAGAGGAGAATCGATAAAGATAATATCGAAATGGGTTTTCTAGAGACTTTGGATAGATAAAAGAGTAAATCATGTTCAAAGAAATAAAGAAAGGAGTTCAGTTTTTCCTCCTCCCTAAATTGAGATATAAACTATCTCTTCGCGACTGTCGCGGGCAGACCGTGAATACATTCGCTCGGAATAAACAGGGAAACTGCAGGTGCTTCCAAAGATGCACTACTTTTTCTGTCGCCTTTCGCCTGTATTCATCAATGATTCACTTCCGACGGAATATTTCCGTAGTCCATGGCTGAGGCGCATCGCAACCGGATCCGGGTCAATTGTCTGCATCCGAACTAATGGGCGGCGAATGTTGACATTATCTTATTGGGGTCGAGAATGGAAGTCTCTAGTTCTCAAGATGTTGGGATTGCGCTGTGGAAAAAATGTGGGCAGGGATAAATCACTTAATAGAAGAGTAATTTTGATTTGATTCTGTTGCTAAAAGCGGAAAAATAATAGAGCATGTTGCTGGTGTAATAAATTCTGAAATCAACGATCTTTTATGTATTCAACAGTATTTCCTGGTATATAGCTAAATTTTAGGAACTGTTAAGGCTGAGAAAACGATTTCATGTGCAATTAAATTGGAATTGGATATTTATATTTTTCTAGAATATTTTTGTATTTTGTCCTATTTTTTACTATTTTTCATTTATTTAGATTATTAAGAAAGCTTAAGTTGTATTTGCTGGATATATTATTTTGATTTTTATTTTTGCGTTATCACTTTAAATGGTATTTTTTGCTATATGTGATATTTAAATAAATTTAAACATTATTTTTAGGTTTAAAGGCGAAATAAAATATCCCAGTATGACGGAAGTAAATTTTAACAAACCGGATAGCCAAGTGGGCAACGCGTTCGATTTCGGTGAAAGCATTCCCGGGTTCGATTCCTGGTGGAGGTCCATATGCGAAATGACCTTAGTTGTCGAAGCACTTTTAACAATACTTCTACTGCAGGGGTTGGACAACCAGCGTCCACAGTTACTCCCTGCTTCGATACTAATTTATAAACATAGTTCATTTATTACCTACAAAATTGTCTTTGTGTTGTTATTTCTCGCCGATGAATAAGAATATGCAAATTACTTGAAAATTTCATTTTAATCAACCTCTTGATCCAGAGAACAAATTTAATCATTTATGAATGTGGAGTATTTATGAATTAAAAATACAACTAAGTGTATGATCTGCGTCCTACTGAGTCTTTCAGGGACTAATGGGATTTAGTGGAGGCTAAAGATTGGAAAAATATTGCTGATGTTAACCATCTCTTTGAAATAGAAGGATGCGAAATTCTAGGGATATTGCGTCTATAAGCTTCAACGTGTAAGAGGAAATGAAAGACTAAAAAATCATGTCATAGCTCATTGCGTTCGATTTAAAATTACGGCGCTTCTGTGGCCGGAATATGCCTAGATAATGTATCCGTTCAATCAATCTATGGGTGGAGTAGCGATGAAATGACACGTATTCATGAATGCGCTTAAATTTGAGCTGCATCTAACAAGCTGCCCGAGGCGCAATTTCCATGTAAATAGAAAGAGTCGCACGATCGCAGAAATTTATCCCGGATTTTCTTTTTTCCACAGATTCTATTATGTAGCGATGAAAAGAAGCTGTTATTTACAGCGCTATTTTCGGTAGGAATTGAAATGAATGGTCGAAGACGCGAGTTTCACAGCCGCGGCCATTATTTTTTCTGTCTGAATGGGCGTACATTTTCGAATGAGTTAATAGAAAGCTTCTGAAGAAACCATAAGCAAATGTTTATTAACGCGTTGGTTTATCATAGCCATCGTTTCCTTGGAACCTAATCGGGAAAGTCCTTGAAATTCAAATTAAGAAGTTTCAGTGTTTACTTTATAGAGTTTCATACAGCAATTTTTCAGAGAGGTTGAAAATAATATAAAGTGTGCCAGTAGTGGTATTGTTAAAAGTGCTTCGACAGTCGAACGCGATAATCTTTACTTAGTATACAAGTATAGACATTTTAGACCGGATAACTAATATATGGCCTTAGGGAAAGGTACTATAACTATGAAATGGTCAAAAACCTCCATAGAGCAGCAAATGCCTAATATTGTGGTATCCATTTTATCTTATCCTTCTCTCTCATTTTTCCGTGTTTGATTATTTTATTGCTTCATCTTGCGAGAATTATTGTAATCATTCTGGTACCCACTTGCTGTGCTTAACTGTCACTGAAATAAGAAATGGTGTATATGTTGCCCAAAGACATTCAAGTTAGCACTTGAAATTGGGCCTATGTATTTAGTGAAAATATGTACGTAAAATGTAAGAGACTGAAATAATCTGAATATATTAGAAGACGAAACACACGCTTTCTTTGAAGTTCCTTATGGTTTTTCAGTTTCCTAAGAAATATAATATTCTTATAAATTCGTTTATATGTATATTTGTTCTGTAATTTTTTGAGTTCAATTTAAGAAGCATGTTTCTTGTGCCTGAATAATTTAATTCGTTTTTTTTCAGCTTTATTTTGTGTGACCTAAAGCAGTGTGAGTAATCGTAAAATATGTGGGAAGGAGTAGGATCTTCCTTGAAAGGGATGTCATGAATTCTTTATGAGAAGTGACATTCTGAAAAATCCTTGAAACTTGTGAATTTTTCATGGTGTATTTTCTGTTTGCATGCTCTGTTGTGGGCATGCTGAATTTTTAATTCAGTTTACACCTCGTGCACGAATACAATGTTTACAATAACATTTAATGGTACATTTTTATTGCTATCCTGTAGTTGTATGCGTATTCCAGTGATAGAAGTGTGGAAAAGTTTTGTTTCTTGACGTTTTGCATAGGCATTCTACTCCGAGTTAAATTTTGCAACCCGTTCTCAGAGAAGAGAGAGTTACTAAATTGTTAAACGTTCCTCTTAACGCCTTTGTTTTTGGTCTTATGTTATTTCTGCAATGGAATTTGTTTTCAGTCGATCTGATTTAATTAATAAGTGCGCAGAGAGGTTACCCGTCTTACTGAAGTACTTTAGTGTACCCTCTTCATTAGCAATCACAATAAAAAATTTCGGCTTATGTTGGTATTATAATAGTTAATATTTTTATCGACCGAAGAATATTTTCATCTGCATGCTAACAATACCGTCTATACTTTTCCAGTTGGTATTTCGTAGAAAAAATGATGCGACGAGAAATTATTATTTCTATAATTATGATTTTAATAATCAGGGGCACGGATTGGTTACAGTTATGAATTTTCACCAACATTTCATGTATTTTTAACCGATTTCTCCTAAATTTGAATAGAAAACGATTTTACCCTACCAAAATAAGAATCTCTGTTCAATTTTCGTTCTTTATGTATTTTTTTCCATTTCGTAGGAAAATTGTTTCTGATTTAATCTGAATAATTGATAATTTTTTTACAAAAAAGAACTTAATATGCATATCTTATGGTAGTATTTTCGAGTCGTCTAAAGTCGAACCCAGGAATTTTTTGTCAAAGTAACGACAAATCTTAGAACTTTATTAGGCCCTCTCATGAATGATATTATTTCATACTTTATCTTATTGGGAAATTTAATATGTACATTGTTTTTTGAATAAATTCCTCGGGAGTAACAGGATCTCGATTCTTGGGAGTTATAGACATCGGACATCGGATGAGTAAATACGTATATCGTATACGCGACGGTGATTATTACTGTAGTCAAGCTACTCAAGATATTTCTTCCTCTCTGACAAGTTGTGAGTTACATCATCACGTTATGTTTTTGAAATATACGTTTAATAGCTTAGCATGTTGTTTCCGGGTTCCCACTGTGGTGATTTTGGTTTCAGTGACAACATTTCGCCTAAGTTTCAGTAGGCTCCTTCTTCTTTCATGAAGAAGTTTACTGAAAACGTAAGCGAAATGTAGTCACTACAACTATAATCATAGCGTTGGTAAACAGGAAAGACCATGTTAAGATCAACCGATCTCCGCTGAAATCTACCTACCAATATACGTAGAAACCTTCCTAGTCATTACATTATCCTATGGGAATCAGCGAATGTAATATCTCAGGTCAGGAGAATCGTTCTTAGTGTAACTTACATGTGACAATACCTCTTAAGTTCCTTTCTTAATAACAACTACGTAACTCCCAAGGAAGAATGGACTTGAAAAATGTCTGACGGGACCGGGAATCGAACCCGGGTCTCCCAATTGCCGGTCGGGTGCTCTGTCCGTTGAGCTATCCCGGCAGAACGATTCCCGGTCCCGTCAGACTTTTTTCAAGTCCTCGGGATTTTTCCTGGATGCGTACCATCTTGCGCTAGACCACCCTTACCCGTTTTCTATGTGAATTGCGTAACTGGCAAAGTGAGGTTAACTTTATATTGCTGAGTCTTAATTACATACCTTAAACATAATTTATGAATTTTTCTCTCCATATATTTTATCAGAATCTTATTTCGTTTGAAGACAGATTTGCAGTTAAAGGCCTTTAAGGAAATTACTATAAATATTTCATCTACACTACTCACAACTATGAGTACTCGGCTTTCTTTAACTTTAAAATTCTGTTTGAAGTCCGATATTTTTTGCTATTTTTACGAGTGAAAGGGAACGCTCAAGTGCTATGGGTCCGTGAGTGCTTACTATTCTGTTTTTCTCTCGTATTGACAAAATATTCCTTGATACATTAAATTAAAGGCAAATGTATACAAAATTTATCCCTTATCAATCAAACCATATACCAGTCATAATTATGTTATTAAAGACCAACAACTGACATATTCTGGCTTAAGAACACCAAATGTACACAATAACAAATATATTTTTAAAATAAATTATGTTCCGTCATGCTTGGCGGGGGCGTTTACTTGTTATAGTAATATTATTCCAATAGAGGTGATTTTATGTATCATTCATGGTCAAAATACAAATGACATAATCTTGCCAAAGAAGACGCATTATCTTTATTGTGGCTCGTATTATCATCCTTCGCAACTGAGTATTGAGTTCCGAAGGATGATAACTATTTCATCTATTCAGTTCAGCTATTTTTTCTTTAAAATGAATAAAAATAATACTTTTTTCTTCGTTTTTTTAAAGGAATAATTTATTTATGATTTCTCAATATTCAGAAGTAACATGATCAGTGTTTGAAAATCAGTGGCTATATTCTGGATTTTGTTTAAAGAAATAACTCTTGTGCGCTGTCATGATTATTGGTCTACCGGATACACTCGTAATTAAAATGAATTAGTTAAATATAATTTTACTATAAGCTCACTCGCCTAGCCAAATTCCTTTTTCTATTTTTTAACCAGTAATATTTAACAATATAACTCAATGGCAATTTATTGCCTGCTTTCCTCAGAAACATTGAGTAAATACGTAGGTTGTCCATTTAATTAAGAAAAACTCATTCCGTTTCTCATTCCACTTTTAGTTATTTCACGTAAGGGGATCTACACGTTGAACTTCTGTCCCTTTGTTAAAAAGGTTTTCATACACGGAGCTGTTGAGATAAAACCAGTATTTTTTATTCGCCAGAACGAAACACGCAAGCATCAAAAGCCGCCACGTACAAATGAAAATTGAAAAAAAAAGAATGAGGGACGAAATGAAAGAAAAACTGCGTCCATCATTGGGAAAAAATTTTATTCACGCCGTTTAAACTCCGTTTCGCCAATGCACCATAAACGTTTACATCGCGGACGAGCGGAGGTTTCATTATGTAGACCGGTGGAGATAACGCACCCCGCAGATGAATATTTTCGTGCAACTTAACATAGAAAAGGCTTGAAAGCCAATGGGAATTCGCGGAAAAGATTTCTTTGAGCGATGGAATGGAAATGTGTTACAATCGCACATGCTTTGACGAGCTCTAACGATCCCCTGATAAGGAAAATGTGCACTTCCACTAAAACGATGAATGAACCCCTTCTCCTGTTTATTTCTTAAACATCCCAGTTTCAGACAGGGAACTGTCTCAGATACTTCCGTATGTTGGAGAAAATTGGTATTGTTGTTGGGAAATACAACAGAAAAGATTGCTGGATAATGATCCTACTATTGAAATAAAATCTGAAAGAAAAAACGCTAGAATTATACCGAAGTTATTCACAATTGAATATTTAAGCTCACCTTAAGGGATGAATTAGAGTGAATCAGGAAATCCAGAGGAAAATTACAAGCTTTAATTTCATTGCTATTCACCCCAACGAGAAATGTACGTGAAAAAACTCTGATAGGATTGGGACTTGAACCCGGGTCAAATCGTTAACGTTTGCTCATCGAAGCCGAATCAACGTTACTTAAATATTGCCAATGAAAATAAAAACTCCACTCAGAAAATGCTGCTTACCCGTTTCATTTTAAAATTTCAAGCTTGAAAAGCAAACATACTAGGTTAAAAAATTTAAAAGCTTTACTCTTCTGCCTCTGACTTGGTTGGTGATTTGGTGAGTGATTAGTTTTTATTTTAAATATGATGTTTGGTACCTCAGATGACGACGATTATTCGTTCCAGAATCACCTTCCTAAACCTAAAGCTATTTCCATAGTAATCAGATAAAAGCTGCCAAAAATTATCGCAGTCTTTCAGTAGCAAGCAAAGACGGCTTCCATCCAATATGTTTAAGCAATTTTTAATATTTTTGTGCATTTTTGCGCACTCAGCGAAAAGAGTCGTTCGCAAAATCTGCTTTTGTTAGCCAGTCAAAATACGTCGAAAAAACATTCTTCGCCGAAAAACTGTTCAGCAAGATAACTCGGTAGCCGAGAAATATTCCATAGGATGAATTAAAAAAATAGAGTAAATAGGGTAATAAGGTAGAAAAACACTGAATTATATCATCCATTTAGAACTTTAAGTGTCTAGGGAAATTCCTCATTTAGGAATTAGGCAAAAATATTTGTTTGATTTCTCCCTTTAATGGAGGCTAAGGCCAACCTGCTGTTTATGCTCGGTGATATAGTGGTAATACGGTTACAAATAGGATATTAAGAGGAAAATAAATTTGCAATTGTATGTGCACTTCACATATTTATTTGCGTATGCGATATACCTCTTGAATTGTATTTTTCAATATTTTGCATGATTAGTTGATGCAATGTCACCTGTTTTGATAGCGCGAAGTAGAGTTTTAAAGATATCAAACCTTCCTTCTTGTAAAAAATGACATTTTTACGTAAAATCGATTAATTATGTTATCAATAACACTAATTAATAACATTATTTTACAGCTATAGCATTAACAACGAAATATAAATGAAAATTGCCTGCACCGAGATTAGCATAAATATAACATCTACATCTACATTAGTACCCTGCAAGCCGCCTTTCGGCGTGTGGCAGGGGGTGCAAGCACCATGAATTTACTGAATTTACTTCGCTAATCTATTACTTTCGCGTATCGTTCGCGGAAAAAATGAATTCTTGTATCGATTCGTTTTAGCATCTATTTCTCTGATCTTTTTCGCAGTGTCTGAACGGCCTATGTAACATGGGGGGCGCATTATGTCAGCTACATCATCTACGAACGTGCTTTCTCTAAATTTATCAAGGAGATTTAGTCTTTGTCTAAGCCTTCTATTTTCTAAAGATTCCCATCCTGCGTCCTGAAGCATTTGCGTTACACTCACTGTCTTGTCGTAACAATTCTTTACAAAACGTATCGCCTTCCGTTGCACTTTTTCTAATTCCCGAATACAGCACTTCTCTGCAGGGTCCCATACACTACACGCATATTCCAAGTGAGGCAAATATAACTGTAATTGTTACTTATCATGTAAGATTTTTCATGGTTCTCGATTCGCCTTTACGGTCATCGTAGTGTTCCCAGGGGGTTAATTCCTTACCATACCACACATTCTCCACTCCCAATCATTTCGCTTACCAAATTAGTAATTTTATTTTGAAATTTAATGCCGCTCTTATGCTTATGATAGACTATAATATAAAAGAAAATTGTATTTGTATTTTGTAATTGTATTGTATTTTATAAGTAATAAGTCTCTCAGTATCGCAAAGTTAAACGTGAAATATAGTGCTATATAAGAGTTTGCACTTTTAAATTTATATGAATTCTCGCGCATTCGTGTAGAAACTTCGCTCGTTTGCAATGGAAATAATGCGCGCATTTCTGCATTCGGTGAGAGAATCGAGGAAGCAGTGTATGCGACCTCGCATAACGTCAATGAAAAAACCAACGATTCGAGAGAAGAAAAAGAAAAGTGGAACGACCGACCCGCCGAATTCTTAGACTTCCCAGCATTCCGGAGTATTCCACCCAGTCGGATGTGCGCCATTTATGTAACTTACGAAAACAGCATGCCATCTGCTTCGTTCGATTCGCGATGCAAACGGCCTCTCTTTATTTCTCTTTCAGAGCAACAGAGAGGCGGAATGTTGCGATAGGTGAAAGGGGAGCGGGAGGAGGAAATGGCTTAGGTGCACAAAAAATAGAAAATCAGAACCATTCATTTTGGGGAGCTCTTCGAGTCCGCTTCACCGAGTTTTTAGTTCGGTCTCTTCTAGGAGAACAAATGTGAAAGTGTCTCTTCAGAGGTACAGATGTATCTAAGTGTCTTTGCTTCTACTTATCATCCTGAGAGGCTGCAAAAACCGAGTCGGATCTTTATTTTTAACAGTGTACTTGAGGAGGCGTATCATTTAAGAAGGAATTCAATAAATGCAAGGTCGCGCCATTTTACAAGTGAAGCAGTGTAGGTTGGGTTGAGCATTTCAATTTTGAATAGATGATACAAAAAAGAAAATTTCTCTATTGAATACGGTTTAAATACGGGCTATACATTAATGTTTAATATTATATTGCTACATGCCAAAAGTTCATACGGTCTTCCATCAAACACAGTATTGAAAGCAGAAAATAAAATATGACTGGGACTTGGTTTCAAATAAAAAGCCTGAGAATGTAATACGTACACGTAGGATATTTCATCCAATTGGGCGAACACTTATTATAGATGTATTCTATCAATACGAGGAAAGATTTTTTTCATATAACCTCAGAATTAGATAAAAAAACGGTGAAGGCGATCTTAACTTTATGAATGAACTGGGCTCCTTAAATTACTTACGTCTCTTGGTTCTTCTTGAAATAAATTCTTCTTCATTCCATTAGGATTTTGTTATATACGGTGGGAAATGAACATACGCTAAAATATTGTAATTTGAAAGAGTTTATTCTCTGTATTCCTTTTTTTAATCTTGTGAAGTTATATCGCGCAGGAACACTTCTAAATGATAGTAATGTTAAATGATATTGTAGCAACTATGAGGAGGATGTAAGCGATAGCTAAAAATAGTAATTCTATCTATGACTTCAATGCTAAAATTTTTGGCTTTATTAACCGTAAAGTTTGTTTTGTAAATTGTGTTAGATTTTATTCTTACTTTTTCAACAGCTTTATAGCACTTTCATGGAGAAACGATTGGGAATAGGAGGGGTATACAGACGTTCCTAATCTAAATCCATGTTTGGAGCTGAATTGTGTTAAATAAGGGTTACAATGCGTTTAGCGTAGCTATTTTAATACGATGACCATGGTGTCATAAATGCGGAACGTTCCTCGAGTGCAGATGGTCCTTTTCGGGAATCTTGAGATAAGATAGTAAAGTATGGTATTGTATCATACAACGTAGGGTCCCTCAGAGTAATCTCAGGAACGTTCTCATCACATTTGTGCGCGGCAGTTCCTCCTCATCTGGGAGTTTGTCTGCGGATTTTGTTTTCCTTCGGTGACCTACTCGCGAAGTTTTGCCTCGAGTGTTAGCATCTTTCCTCATAGCACTCGTAGTGTTCCGTTGTTGCAGAATTATGTGCCCCCTTTCATTCAAGGTATGGAAGCAAGTTCTTTGTAGAAAGAACTTTTGTTATCCTGTTTAAAGTGAGAAGTATCTCGTTCGTCGGTGCTTTTTGCGATCTATTTTGACGAAATATTCCAATCTTCCTTCTGCACTAAATGGCAGTATTTATATCAGTAATCATCATTAGAAGATAGTTGTAATTGAGTTACAGTTTCTCTGTTATGGCATGTAATGAAATGTTTAAGAGTTTTTTGAGTCGTATATTGCGAGTTTACAGTATGTAAATTCTTTGTGAAAGGAGCTTCTGCGTCATACTCTGAGGGAGACATTATCCTTTCATCCGGAATTTTTATGAAATGTTAACATGAAAATTATTTTCCTTGACATTTCTAGATACCATATTGCAACAGCACCATTTTATGCATTTTTATTTGTTATTAAATCAAAGTGTTTATAGCAAATAGCAAACGAAAAGTATAAAAATGTTCAACCTCTAGGTTATTTGCTCCCCAATACCAAGTTATGATCGGGTTTTACGGATGAGGTTTAGGCAGAACCTCTCAACAGGTGTGCTGCATGTTTCTCTTAAATTTATGGGACCTTCTCATTTTACTTACTTACCTTCTCGAAAATTTCTACTATTTATGCTATGGGGCCCTTTAAATATTCTAATAGCCAATGTTTATCTATACAAACATGTATCTTAATCGAGTTGTTCGATTTCGAATTTATGGAAATAAACGATGTCATAAGTATGTATCAAGGTCATAGTTTTGTCATTAACCGATATAATAATTAAATGTTTGCTACAATTAGAGAAGACTCATAGTCACTCATAGGTTTTCCTCGTTCTTCGTTCCAAGTATTTCAGCATCTTCTGATCATAGCGCCTTATTAAATTTCGGGTTAAAAGGGCCTTGAAAATTTTTCTAACCTTTTACTTCGATAAATCCATTTGCTGATATATTTCATAATATAAAGCAAGTCTCTCAAGGAGATTAGTTGCGACTAGTCATTTTTTACCTCCAATTGTTTAACTGTTTCAATTAGTTTGAATATTTGTATTTTGATCTAAGCTAACTTTTCATTACTTAGGGATTCCACGAAGATTAAAATAGGCCATAGTTATTTGTTAAACTATGTACACAAATTGTAGCATAAAATAGACAATTTTTTGCGGGAAATACTCTGTTTCCTCCTAAAAAGTAAGATATTTTAGGGATTGAAGTTTATATTCAGTCGAGAATGCACAGTAGTGGCGCAATCAATTAAATACATCGCAGTCGGTTGCTTTTATAACTCAACCTGTAGCCTCAACGTTCACGCTATGCTCAGTGGAGCGAGCGAAAATACTAATATTTACGGGTCAGAGAGGGACGCCATTGTGGTCTGGTTTCCCCATTTTTAGAGTGCGTTTCTAAAATATGTTGCTAAGGGCAATACAGGGCAGGTTAAAAGGCAGTGAGGAGTCGTGCGTTTTCTTAAAAATACGGTAGGTCACGGTCTGATTCAGCTCTGAAATCTTCAGGAAAAGAGAGATTTAGAGTACTTTGCAAGTTCAGGGACGGTAAACTTCCGGTAAATTTGAGCGACTTACGCGCTATACACATTTTCCATTTACGTTGATTGAATTTTTATCTTAAAGCGCTGGTGCAAATGGTGATAATAATTATTCTTATCGACATTTACGTGACTTTAATGGAGCGAGAAACGACGAACATTTCGCCTTATATGCTGAAGTAAAATTATGTGAAATATGAGGTATATTTAAAAGATACCATTAAAAATTCACTATAAAGGAATGAACGATCTTTTAATGTATACAATAATGCAGATGATAAAGTATTTTTATCCTCAATAAAATCATCCACATGATTTAACTTTGTTGCTTTATATTTTTCCCCCTAAGAAAATTTACAGATGTTAAATATAACAAATTTTAGTGGAATAAAATTTCAGTACTTAACGAAAGGTCATAAATAATCCAATTGGGATCAATATCTGGCTTGATAACAAACCAGTACTTGCCATAATTAGCAAAACTAAAAGAAAATTAAGAATGAGAATGTAATGACATGGATGGAACTTAAGCGTAAGGGGAAGCTTGAAAATTTCGAAAGCATGAATGGAAGTAGAATGGCTGCCGAGACCTGGAAGTATACGTGGATTAGGGATTAGAGGAATTAACTTTACAGGAAAAAAGAATGCAAAGAAAAAATATGCCATGTAAATTCATAAAATGTAAACTTAACTAAGAGACTTTGTTGTGTAAAAATATTTCTATCTACGCTCTATGTTTTAAGGTTAGCCATTCTTCTGTAATTATAATTTAGTTAAAATTCAAAATCCCTGAAAGCCTAAAATAGGCACATCAGGTAATCAGTAAGATTTGAAAGGACCGAAATAATGGCGACTATGAAGGTTCCTCAGAAATTATTGTGCATTCATATAGTAAACTCGCGAATTAAAATTTTATTAGTATTTTCGCATAATTCATAATTTGCATCGTATTTCAGAAGTTAAATTAGAAAATTTACTCTTCTGGTGTTTCAAAGAGTTATGTCTACAAAGATAATGCTTCCTTAGGTTTACCTCTCTTCCTTAGCCTCAGGGTTGATTGCAGTGCTTCTTAAAGGAAACATCGGTTTCCTAACAGTGAATGGATAGAGATACAGTTTTTCACGAATAAGCCGAATCCGCTATGTTTCAGCATTGTCCCCTATCAATCTCTTAGAGTGCTGAGACTGAAGGAAAAGTGACGAGACATCCTACAAATGGGACTTGTTTGTATTCCACCTTTTTCAGGATTTTTGAGAGTAATACTTTAAGTGGTCCCTTAATTGCTGAGATGCTTCAGTTTAGATAATAATCCATCGAGGTGAATCAACCTAAAAAAATGTAAATAAAAATATTAACGAATATAAATGAGGCCTCTATCTCGATCAATTAGAATTTTCCAGCTTTAAAATAAATAACTACCTCCAAATCTAATATCTTTGCTTGACAGTGGGATAATATTTCAAGCTATTCATCAAGCTCCAATTGATGACATTTTTTGAACATTTTTTGTTGATTCAATTAATTGAAGAATAAGCTTGGTTTACATGGGCTTCGTATGGGGTGATTGCTTTTCATCCATCGATTGTTGGTTTTGAAGTGGAATGTTTCTCCTGTTGCTTACCGGCTATGAGTTATCATTATGTAAATATTGTTACCACGTAAAATGAAAAAATAAAAAATATTTCTTTAAACTAAAGGTAAAATATTACACAGATATGTACTTTTTCCACAGCAATTTATTCGGGAACTCAGTTTATATCTGTGTAATGTCATAAATTTCCACAGTATCACGGCCGCCTCCGTAGATTTTATTAAAGGTTTAAATTTATTTGGTGACAGCTAGTTTGTTGATGCGCTACTAAAATCGAAGATGATTCAATATGAGTGAAATGAAGAAAGAAACTATTTCGATCATCTGGTGGGATCAATTGGGGTGGCAAGCAAAACTGCTCTAAAGAATTCACCAGAATAAAATATATCTTGCTTTACCAATGAGTTTCTCGGATGAATGATGAGCTATGAGAGCTCTTTAAGAAAGACAAATAATGGGATTCCTTTTGGCAAAATCTTTGTGACTACCTTGAAAATTTTACCCGTCGAAACGCAATCTTTCTCTTTCTTGAAATTTATTCCATAAAATATGCCTTCATTAAAAGTTATTTAACCCTGAAGATGTACCAGGAAGAATCTAATTCAGGTGATAGTCTCATGTATTTGGAAAGGATGTACAGTGGACCTGGAATCGTAGAAGATATAGCGATCGCATAGTAATTATAAATAACTGTTAATTGCTGTGAGAATCGTTTCGACGTATTCCCTTTATTCCATGACATTCGCTTGATGGAATCCTTTCTCTACGAAGACGCCACTCTTTGGAAAAGAGTGAGGTATTTGTAGCGAATTCTATTTGATTTCTTATCGAAAGTTTCAGGCACATCAGGAATCCCCCCCTCCAATAACCATTTCAACGCAAATCTCGCCATTTCTCCACCATCTAAAAAAACCCTATCATATTTCATTCGAAGCTTCTGCGGGGGATTTACTCATTTTTCAGTAGTTTTTATTCATTCTATTTTATTTATTTACGTATTCCACACAATGAGCTGTCTCATCATTTTCATGATCATTCTTTCAATTTAAGAATACCTATTAATTTATCAGATTTCTGATAAAAAATTTTCGTAACAGTATCGTATAGAAGTACCAGTAAAATATTAATGAATGAATAACACATCGATGAGAAATTAATTATGTAAATTTCCATCTTAAAACCATTTTTCATGTGTTATTTGGAACTATAAATTCAATTATTGTCTTTTAATTTAAAAATGAATCTTCGAAGTAAAACTCATAAAAGAAAGAAATGTTGAAGTGCGTCTTATTTTCGATACGCTGGTAAAGGATGATAAAATTGCTGTTGCATTGTATTTTCATTTTAAATTCTCTGTCAGCTCGAAACATTAAATATCTCTCTATTTGTGTAAATAAGTTGACAATTAATATGAACTGTTTTGGTTCAATAATCTTGTGTAAGATAAGCATTTAATAAAACTTGAGGCATAATCACTGAATACTCTAAATCAACTCAGTTATTGCGGATATCTTCTCTCGCGAACAGAAGTACTACTTATATGAAAAAGAAAACTTTGAATTGTATATTTTTCCACATTATTTATTTTTAAACAAAAACGACCGGTTTACTAAGATGTTTCAATCGAAACACCCCCTGCCATATGGGATTGGTGGCATGCGGGGTACATATGTAAATGTAAATGATATTAAGTATCATAACCTATTACTGATAATTCAATTATTCATTAGAACTCTGTTTTCCGAAAACTCATTTCACTATCGTCAGATTTGTTGCCATTAAACACATAAAATAAGTTAAATATCGTAGGGTTATCAAATTTATGCGAAAATTCGTTGGTTTTGACGTGTTTCAGTACTTTATATTAAAATAAATTTAGTGAAAAATGCCACTCCAAGTTTCCTTTTTCAATCTGGATTTCCACAAAAAATCGCTTTACACCGTGAAGTTTATAGTTTAAGAATTCGGACCATACTTCATAGCGAGTTGTTTAACATATTACACGATGTGCTTTCGAGTCACTGGCTTTTGGGTAAGAGATTGTTTGCCAGTATCTCTCGTCTACTAAATGTTTCAGGTATAATCTGTCCTTTCCCTTTCGGGAATCCTCTGAAAGCAAATAAGACTTCCTCTCATTATTGACTCTGCTCGGGTCTTAGCTGTGGCTGTCCTTTAAGTCGGACGCCACGCACGAAGGTTTGCGTGTCGTCGATTCAATTCACAATTTCATCTCATTCGTTGAAGCGGAAGTGTGGCTGTTGGTGTTTCAGCAAATGCGAACTTCGCACATCTTCGTTTAGCCTCAATACCACAGCCACTCTAAGTTAAAGGCTCAAGGTATCTTGACGGAACGCTAATTTTAGCTCGCGTAATTTCTCCGGGAATTAAGTGTATCCTCCAACTTTAACCTCGAAACATGTCACAATCTGAGGCTTCGGTACCACTATACCAAGTGATGGACTATATCTTCCCATGTTTACTCTTACTTTATCATCACTCGTTAAGGAATACTATCTAGCAATGTCTCGCAGACATTGTGATGTTTATTTAGCATAAAAAATGATCAAACGGCAGCGTTTTTTAATTTATTTCAGGCAAAAAACTTAAGATAAAATCATGGTTCTGAAAACATTATAATTGAGATCTGTTTGAACAAGTTAAGTACAGATGTGTAAACAGTATTTATCTAGACACGTTATCGGAGTAAGTGAGGAAAGAAGTTTGTCTTTGAGCTGAACTGTGTTGATTCGGATAATGGGTCTGTGATATTGCTGAAAAGCTCTCTGTAGGAATCGTTATCCTAAGTCCAGATTATGATTTGTGAGGACTTGAGAGGAAAAACACTTGTTGTAATGTCACCAAGAAGAAAGCAAATCTACTCAACTACTTTTCCGTGCTGCACTCATACGCTTTAATAAAATTGAAATCCCCCCGGCGATCGGTAGCCTGCAATGTATTTATCATCACAGAAAAATAATTTGATGTAACTAATGTTCTACATAGCTACTTAATCAAATTGAGCCTCAAGAAATATACGAGGGATTTTTAATTTTATGTTAAAAGAAAAAAGCGTTCTAATTAATTGCATCAATTACCGTATTTCCCGGCCATAAGATGTACCGACCTATTGCTACAAAATATTCACTTATCAATAGAGGTATAAGAGAATGGAATGACTTACCTGGAGAACTTCTCATTCCAATGCCGAAAAATGTTAACATTTTCAAAAAGAAGCTCAAAAATGTTCTGTGATATTGTCTAAGGTGATATTGTCGAATGTGATATTGTATCACGTGATGCCATATAATGTGATATTCTATAATGTAATATCGTACGCTGTAGGTATATTAATGACTGTGTATAATTTATAGAATTGTAGAATAGTTGATATCTTTGTAATACTTTGTATGACGTGCTGCCTTCGGGAGGTTTTTGGAGGGGTTTTCCTTCCGACTAGGGTGAATGCCAGGCAGGGCTTTTGTTCTATTTGTCCCTCAAATGACTGCCACCAGGCTAGATGCCTATTTGTAGTCATAGGATGTAAATAAATAAATAAGACGCACCGCGGTTTTTCAGGCGAACGAAGCAAAGATTATACGCACGTGAACGTAAGCTGCTTATGAGTGAAAAAAGTGACGATATTCGTAATCTAGCTTCAACTTGAATGAAAGAAAAGCGCAACATTGCTAGAAAGGCTTCCGCCGCGATTGGATGATAAAACCACGAGTAAAGAACAGCATTGTTTACAATTGCTATTGAATGGATATTCCCGACGTCAGAAAAAATGCTCACCCTCGGCCTATAAGACGGAAGCCGGTTTTAGATCAAATTTTCGCAGGAAAAAGTGCGTGTTATGGACCGTAAAATACGGTACTATTATTAGAAATTAGCGTTCAAATAATAATTAGCTAGTTCCGGTTTCGATGGCTGTAGCGAAAGACGAAAGAAAGTGGCTGGTGGCATGTTTCTACAAGATTTTGATGAAACTTGCTATGAGCCAGAGATAGTTAATATTAAGAAAAATCATCAGAATGTATGGTCTTGCGTATCATATTCCTACTGCGTATCATTCGCCGATACAATATGGTTGAACACATAATTTTCTTTTTCCTAGTTTATCGTATTACTCGTATTACCTAGTGTATCGTATTGCCTTTGATGTGACAGTGAAAAACTGACAAATGACCGATCGGGATCGTTGCGTTTCTTTGAAAAAAATTTTGATACGGAAAGCATCTAAGGGCTAAAAGGCTGTAAAGGGAAAAATTCTAAAAAATTAATATAAATGAATTTTCTGAATATTCTATGGTAATTGATACAGAAAATCAAAGAGGGGGTTGGAAGGGTTCTTTGGCTCTTTAATTTTAAAGTAAACCATACATCTTAACCCTTAAAACGAAAAGGGATATTTATCTTGCTTTTTTTGCCACAGTTAAAGATCAGACATCTGCGGAGTCCGCGAACTATTGCTGAGTAAGATTAAGAGCTTTTTCCCAATTCTTTTGAAGAATGGTAAGCTTTCCGATAAAGAGAGAACCTTCGTTTGTTACTTCTTTTGGTTCTTTTTTTACTCTACATTGAAGCATTTTTTTCCTGATAGATCATGAGGGAAGAATAACGATTTTCAACAGCAATGATGGGATGCCGTCACTGAGCACGATCTCTCAACAGCCCACCAAAAACTACAGTGCCACTCTGGTTTATTCGACATGTTTACAGCTTGTGTTGGCGACGAAAGGAAACGCTGCATAACGGCCTTTTAATTAATTTCCTGCTCTAAAACGAAACTGATGGTGAGGATCTCTTACTATCAGAGCATCGTCTCCGCCAGGCAGATGACGCAATATCTTCATTTTCAATTAGTCATCTCAAACAAGAGAGTCAAAGGGATACCAATTATAGACGAGACCAAATGGGAAAGGAAAGAGGACGGCGATAATTTAAGCAATTTTTGGTCTATCAAACGAGGCAGACGTTTAGGCGATACAGCGTCTTAGGCGGGGAAGAGCATCATTGTAAGATGTCGATCATTTTGAGAGCCTTATTGAAATTTTTTCATATCAATAGAAAGTGCTATCAGGGTGCCATGTTGCTGGTAGGAGGATTAAATTAATCAGTCGGCTAAAACATTAGGAAAAAATCACGCCTTAGCTAAATGTTGGTTAATTGTGTGCCACAAGTGAAACATTACTAGTATGGAGCAGAGACCTGGACAAAGATATGGCTGCTCTGAGAAAGTAGCGGAATGATGACATGACGAAGAGGATGAAGAGGACATGATTAAGGGCAATAAGTGATCAGAATATTTAAGGATTAAAGAGATATCGTAAGGAATCGGGGAGAGAAGGAAATTTATAGAGAAGTTTGAAAGGATGTTCGAGTAATGTAATTACAACATTATATGTTATATATTATATGTCTCATATATTATTACATGTAATAATATATGAGATAAAAAAATAAAGGTGATGAGTAAATGGGTTTTGTTCCATATTTATCCATGTCATGTGTTCAGTTTTTTTTTAAGATATTAAGTAAGTTGTCAGGTTCTCAATGTGTACTCGAAACTCTTCGATAAGCATTCTTTCGCGATAGAAAATCTGACTGAAATATCCACCTCATGGTTTCTCACATTCTTAATAATAGAAAACAAAATATCAGATTTTCCTCTTTTTTCATAGCCTTTTATTATAAGACTCAAGTCTCTGAACAGTAGGGAAAAATAAGTTTTTTGAGAGTTAACTCGCTTGCGTTATGCGCTTCTTTACAAAGCGAGCTCTATGCTTCGGTTTTTATAGACACACTTATGAATTAATTCTGTAATATAGGTCAATCAATGGCACCTGGCACCCACATGAGACACAGACTGCCGGTTTACACCGATTCATTCCTCGTCTATATGTCATTAAGTGCATTTGTTTCTCTTTTCTGAGCATAAAAGAATTATTATTCCCTGGAATAGTAGGTATCATTCTTTTGAATTCGTGAAAAATGCTTCGACAAGGAAAGGAGTCAATCTGAATTTTAGACAGGAAACTAATTCAAAATGTGTTGAAAATGTTCCATTTCTTTCACCTGCTCGCAGATAATCTCCATTTGAGCATTTGAGTCATAAAACTAATAATTTAGTACTAGCCTCTCGAATATACTGGTCACTGAAACTCTTAGGGTGTATTTCTATTGCTAATTTGTGTATATGCTGATTTATGTAGCTTTGCGACGCTTCGCTGCAATATTATTCAAACTTAGTTGATAGTATTTTATTAGCGCATAATGGAATCATTTGTATCTGAGTTAACATATTATTGTTGGATTTAGTTGTAAATAAAATTAAGTTTAATTTGAAGCATTCCATACAAACACGATTTGTTAAATGTTTATAGAAAATTGACATGGTTATGAATCGATGGATATAATGATAGGTATAGGTAGGAATAGGTTTCATGGGTATAAATAAATGGGATTAGAAAATATTAGAACGAAAACAACCAAATGTACATTTGGAGGTTCATAACCAATAAATCGCCAATTGGCTTTTGGTGAGGGTAGCCTCCTCTCCGATTTGCCTGGAGACTCCGGTTTTGTGGTTTATCTCCTGTTTATGAAGTTTTCTACGAATCTCCTGTCTCGGTACATTTTAAGGCAATTACTTCAAACAGCAAGTATATTTTTTAAGCCTAATGAGCGGAATAAACCAAAAGAGAGAGAGAGGACGATACATATAGGCATGTACATATAGTATGATACGTTGTATGACAGAACTATCCAAAGAGCGTAGAGTAATAATGTGTATGTGCATGCACTAATGTGTAAAGGGGTCGTCCTTAAATGATGTCACAGCATTATTAATTTCCGATCCTTCTCTAAAAATTCATTGTAGGATTCTTCGTACCTTCTGACAAAAAGTGTAACATATTTCATAACTCTTCTCCCTCGTCGCAAAGGGAATATCCGTTTTTTTATCTTCTGTGTATATTGAGTTAATGTAATTTTAGTTTCCTTAGCTCATCTTCCGCAATCATTATAAGGTCATAATTTACGGTTTGAGGTGCTCACAATTTAAGTCTCCGGTTTTTAGAACTTCGAACGGTGGCTATGCTACTTCTGGCACAGGACACAGACGCAAATATTAGAATCTCCGGTTTTCGGATTTCCGAAAGATGGTAAAGCTACATGTGGCAGGGGACGTAGGCGGAAAGTGACCAATGTATTTCTTTAGCTTATTACTAAGGCGGGTCGATTCTCGGTGGGGGCTCTGTGCGAAATGACCTAAGCAGTCATATTTAGAAATACTACTACTACTACGGTGGACAGCTCACAGAGAGAATTACTTTTAAGACTGTCTTTGCGTCTATATCTCATAATTTATCTCATTTATAGTTTTCCGATAGTGGAGCAAATATAGAAAAAAGATTTTAACTTTTCTATAGATTTAATTTCTTTAAATAAATGTTAAAAAAACTGAAAAGAAGCAGAATATCAGATCTTATAACTTACCTTTTTTCGGTTTTCGTTGTGCCTGTTGCTTTAGTGGTGGTTCCACATCTGGTAATCTAGATTAGGGAACGTGAGGAGGGGTAGGGAAGACCGCAGCGAGGGGCGGGCGGAAATTCATTTATGGAAAAGTGGGTAGGAAGCGTTCCAGGAGAAGCGCCGCGAGAGAGGAGATTGCGAGCTTCGCTTTTTGTTGCAGAAACTGAGATGAAGATCGTAATAGATATAGCACGTGCAGAAAATGAAAGGAGAATATTATTGCGTGAGTGGGTCCCGATTTTTCTACTCCCGTTGCTCTTTTTTACAATCAGTGGAGGTGACAATCCTTCCGGGGTTACTTACATCAGTTAGAGAAAATATCGTTTTATCCTGCTTTCCAATATCATCACTGAGAAATCCGGTTCAAGCACAAGCCTTCTATAGTTTTATATTAGAATGAGAGTATTTCTGAGAGTCTTCTTCAAAATTATTCTTGTATTAGTCGCATATTTTGATAACTGGAAAAACCTTTCGAAAGGAATCTCTAATCGAATCTCGAATCGAAATCCATCGGAATCGGGTTTTGAGGACGTAAGAATTAGTCATTCTTAATTTTTATTTTTAGATGATTACATGGCACATGCGTATCTTATCATATGAACTCTTGCTCTGAAGTTTTATTCGCGTCTTATGTGGAAATCAAATGTTTACGAATTAATGGATGGAGTATATTGCGTTCGAGAAAATCGAATAAAATAAAATGCATAGTTTTTTCGATAAATAAGCGAATCGTATGGGTATGAACGAGTTCAGCTAATTAGTATATACGCTAAGAATGTTGAATTGGGGATAGGACATTAAGAACTTGGCTCTATTTTTTCTAACAATGGAAGAATAATTTGTATGGGAGAAAGACGAGTGAATGTAGGTATGAAAGGGGTGGGTAGCTTATGGTTATTGATAAAACGTGAGAAACTGTCTGTCTGTTAAAAGAATTGTATGAAAGGATGTTTGGACGAGACTGAAGCTCAATATGTACGTAAAGCGTGAAGATACGGGTACAAGTCCCGCTCCTGCGCAAGATTCTAGTTCGAATAGCGGCCCCTCCAGACTATTTTCATGCCAGTTTTCCTAGGGACTATGGAAGAGTACTTTAAATGAACGAGGCAGATAAGGTGCTTACCCCGAAAGGAATTACGAATTACTCGTACCGTTAATGATACTCATCGACATAATAAATTTGTCTCAGTAGTGCAAATGTCCCCATGCCACTTTTACATATAGCAAGTAGATATTTGAATTCAGTAGGAAGGGTTTGAACTGGAGTTACTCGCATCGATAGCTCAATGTGGCATCTAAAATAACGTATTTCTCGACAAACTTCTCGTAGGAGAAACTTTATATCGAGTGTTTAGTGGGAATACTAAATCGTCACACAATCATCTAGCGTTCTTAACAGCGGAAGTGCGGATAAATATCAATCGAAAAAAAGCATCTAGCTAAAGGTAGTGCGAGGATTGTTTCTTCAAGCATAATGTGCTGTAAAGCAAATTGGTAACATAGGTTCTTCCGGCCTAAGCAAAGAACAATGGGTTTATTAAGCACGTTAGGAATTCACTGATCGGTTTCTACGAAGCAAATAAAGTATCAAATCTAATAACGGAGCGTCGCGAGCTCCCATCATTAACTCTGAGTGAGGCTAAAAGAGCTTTATCACTGAGGTTTATATTTGTCCTAGTTTAGACATATCTCCTTTGTCATAAGAGAAAACAGTTTTAGCTTTTTTAATGCTTTTACTAGACCTCTGTGTGCGCTGATCATCTATAAATTTTGAACCTTTTGCCAAATGAAACTACTTCTCTTTGCAATAACTTTGAAGCTCAGCCAGTGTGTGAGGTTATAAAGCCAAAGAGCGAGGGATTCCATTATGCATGCTGAGGTTTTCTGCAGTGGCTTTAGCTAAGGACGTGTATTATCATGTAAAAGCAACCCCTTTGACCCTCTTATATTAGAATTTGCTTCGAGTTTTAGGTTTGCCGTCTTTAGTATTATCATGCTAAAGAACTACTCATTGTAGACACATTTACTGAAATTATTCCATATATCGCCATAAGTTGGAAAGCTCAAGTATAAATTATCAAGCTGCTAGTTTGACTCTTAGATGAGTAAATGCGGGATTTGACTTTCCCGTTCCAAGTTTTCCCCGATCGTTATCTTTCCGCATGAATAAGACTAGGTTTCCTGGCGACGCTAGAGATTAATGATCAAGGGCTACAATTGATTTTCATCTCGAAATCTAAAAATAAGATTTGATTTTACCTGATTAATTAATTATAAATTAAAATTACATCTATCGCTTCACGCTCTTTTTGCCATGATTACTACAGCAGTGCAAGGCTCAGCGCTAGGCACCATAGGCATACCATTCTCTCCTAACTTTTACAGCTACCATGTTAATTCCAAGTTTACTACCTATCTTCTCATACTTCGTTTTCGGGAAGTTCGATTTCTCCAATTATTTCAAAATTTTACGGTTTTTTTAGGAAACACTAATGTTATTATAAGAAAGTTATGAAGGCTTCTTCTGGTAATGTCATCATCGTCGTCCAGTACCACAAATAGATTCTTTTTTGTCTTCTTCACACTATTCCTTAAGAGGAATTATTACGAACTCCTCATAAAATGCGGTTAATCTTTTGCATGGATAATGTCAAATAAACATTGCTCCATCTCATAAAACTCAGAGACAGGCGTAACTTGATCGTATATAGAACCACAATTGGTTTCCAAAATATTGAATAACATAATAATATAATAAGATCATGGCAAAATTAAAGTAAATGTTAGTATGGTAAAATTAAACTGAAAGTTAATTTGGAGACGAAGTGCATTACTCCATTTCAATAAGTTAGGCGTGGTATCAACGTTAGAACACTTCGCCAGTCTTAAGCTCTTTCTTTTTCTCTCGATAGGCTTTCATTTTCAGGAAAAATGCCAAAAATTAACAATGAGAATTTTCCAAAACTTTAAGAAAGTTACGAAAATAATTTTTTTGTTCTTTTGCTGCCTTGTATTGCATTGTATCGGTTTCCAACGTGAGGGATTGAAATGGCTTATCTATGATGAATTGATTAGTCACCTTGTCAACAGGCAACATTCTATTCATCAACAACCCATCAGGAGCGCATTGAGTGCCATCAGACTTCGTGCCATCCGACAGGGGTTGGGAAGCCTTTTGAATAAGGAAGGCCCACATGTTACATTCGGTCTTATGAGAAACCATTAGGCCACATATGAAACCTTGAGTGACGTATCGCTTACATTAAAGTTATTCGATATCGACATAGGATGAAAGAAATCCAATTTAATTTATTAATGAATCCAAGAATAATCCTTTTCTCTTTATTCCCACTCGAGGTAATATTTAAGACTCAGAAAAATGATTGGAATACGCGTATTTGTTGTAGGAGTTGATGAAAGGGACTCTTGCAAAGGTCGCTGGTTCCCCATCGTTGGAGTAGAATGCGCTGTGGAATTCAGCTTCTTCTTCATCTTGCACTTGGTAATCCACTGACGATTTCCTATTATCTCATAGAGATCCTAACGTGGCGAAACCCTGATCTCATTGTGTGTTAATATCCTTTGATGAATTTCAGTCCTCTTGCACTCTAGGCCTACAAAAAGCAGATCAATACTAGGCGTTCATAGGTGGTATGCACAGGTTACGTAATGCGAGCAGTAAAATTCGAGAGGAAGATAATCGGAATTACTAACCAAAGTGGATTCGGAGAGCGTAATGCAGTGTTCCCATTGAGGGCTCAACTTACGAGAGGGCCAATGGGAATAGTTTTATCTGCCGTGTGTTTCAAAATTCGGATTATGGATTATAACCGCAGCACGTTCCTTATCTTAAAGATCAAATCTCGGCAGGATGACATGTAGTGAGGATCTTTTTGGAAAGGAGCGTTTTTCACTTTTGGAATATTTCTGGAAAACTTAAAAGATTACCATTTCCAAATCTCGTTGTCTTAATAATAAGGATAACTTTCGTATGATATTTAATGCGAATATATAAGAAATAGAAATAATAGATTATAAAATCGTACATTATCTTTATCCATTCATGAAAATTTATAATAAATAGGTTAAGGAGAAGTTGTAAATACACATATCCGTGGGCTAATATCACGCACGGTTGTCACCATCTTTGTTGGAATTTATTGTTTATAATGTTTGCTCCGTTGATTTAATTTTGAAATTAAATATATCTGGGGAACCGTTGCTTACGCTCCGTTGTCTGTCACAACGATTACATGGAAGGAGTTTTTTATAGACTTTGATTAAAATATGATATAATTATAATATAATATTTGGCCGAGAGGCTGGCTTTAGTTTGTTAAATATCATCAGTATAATTGAAACAATTGGAGTTGAATAAGTGAAGGAGTTTTTTCCCGAATTTCTGTCATTTAAACGTGAGTTTTACCACATCATTTCCAGTACATTTGTCCTCATATGATATCCAATGCAAGTCTACGAAAACCAATATCAAAATCCTTGACGTATGAGCATCTGATACCTTTTTTAAAATCGTTTTTGCCGAAGAGTTAATGTAATATACAATCCGAGGGATTTGTTTCTTTTGGACGGAAATTTGGGGATTTTTTAATTTTACTCCATTTTTATTTTAATTCTTACATTTATTCAGTTCTGGCTTGTATGCAATATATTCGCTCAGTTTAGTTTATCGTTATGGAGAGAAGCCACAACCAAGTTCCGCTCCCTTTTTTTGTAATCTCATGGAACAAGAGAAGTTAATAAATTGAGACCACCAAAAAAATAATATCTGACTTAACAACGCTTTTTCTCCGTAGAATATTTTCAACGTGAATTCGATTCGCAAGAGGTAGAATAAGATTTTTTTACCATTTATACGCTAGAATAGAATACTAATGCGGTGAGGTTTATCTAGCTACTTTCAAAAGTTGGTATAAGACATTAAAGCGGCAGAAATTTTAATGTTGGTTGGTTCTATAAAATTGCGAGGGATTAAATCTAAGTACAGTTAAAGTCACAGGAACACATTATTAATTTACTCTGAGTTGGCCACGATTGCTGAAAAAATGGAACAAAAACAAATATGGAACATAAATAAAAATGGAACAAAAGAAACTCTTAATGAGGCCGGAGTTCCCACCTACAGAACCACGTAGTCTAAGCTCGTATTTCGAACCCAGTAGTTTCTCTTTAAGCTAAACTTGTTGCATTAGTTCCTTTTGTGTATCAAAGGCTAGATAGTCTGTCTTTCTCGATTATAGTTTAAGCTATATCTCCAACTTAGACATTAAAAGTGAAATTTTGAAAACTTCGAAATTTGCAATGTCATTGGGATTGAAAGGACGCTTGTTCTATGAAAAAAGATCTACTAGGAACTGAAACAAAAACCCGAACTGATAAATTAACAGTCTATGGTAAACCACCAGGAAAATTGTAAGTCTTGAACAAACTTGAGTGAATATAATAACGAATATAATAACTAATGAAATATAAGTTCGATACTCTATCAAATAAAAAACTGAGTCTTCTTGTTTAACGCTAGTTCGAGATTCAGCATATTTTTTATAATGGGATCAATCTCACTTTATTTGTTGAATAATATTCCAGATACTCAAGGTACTTCATCTATACTATTTGCGTAAAATAATTTATGCACCTCCCACCGTGTAGTTTCTAATTGTTCATTTGTCAAATTCAATGAAGAATTTACAGAAGAACACCATTCCTTTACTTTGTCAATTAAATTTTTAACTTTACTGTTTTGAATTTACAACTAGTATAGCGTGAGTAAAAAATAGGGTAGTCATGATGGTGATGATTTGATTATCAATGAATTTTGACTGAAGGAAAGAGTGCATGAGCAGCACGAAAGGAGCAGGTTTTGGTTTGAACTCAGAGAGGATGGAATGAAAGTGGCCAAGGAAAAGCCGATTCATTGTTTGGATGATATTCAATAGACAAGATGAACTGAAAGTTCGAAACCAATGGTTGCTAACCAAATATGTTGGGTTGAATTGTACACTTTATTGCCATTTATTTCAATATCAAAAATATGGAATTCCACCAAATAACGCCGGAGAAGATTAATTTTGTATGTAAGCTTGTCTGATGCAAAACAATAACGACAGGAATGTATGAAAGAGCATAATAACAATATCTAAAGGTCACCAAATTATTCAACGCGAATTGTAATAGCACGATCATTGCTCCTATATGTGTGTTCAATTTCATAATTTTCTGTAATGTATTGAACTTCAGCTTTGCTAATATTATCGGTTGAAACGTGCCTTTTCTTTGTAAACTTTATAAAATATTGCTGACACTTTTCTCAACCTAAGATAATTAAATCCTCATAATCGGCCTCAACATTGAGTTTGTGTTCTATATTCATGGAAGATTAAACAAATCAACTTTTACTCTTGAAAAGAGCTTTATATTTGTTTTTTGGATGATTTTTTAGTAAATTGAGTGCGGGTTCATGTGTAAATGGGGATAGATGTCTTATGCTGACCTAATCAATTTTTAGGTGTCCTGCTTTACTTATAAGCCGTATTTTATTTGTTTCTTCATTAAAAATTTGAATGTTTATCGATTAAAATTAGCGATAATTTTGTGCATTTTGCAGTCGCGTAGTTAAGACTTGCTAAAGGGGCAACTCCGAATGCTTTCCGTAGTATACTTTCCGAATGCTTTCCGTTGGTTTAATATTTGACTGTAAGTATTACGAATTTCGTTACGACGCCGAAAATAGGACATTTTCAGTTCACATTTACAAAACAAGACCCTCTCGTAACTCTTTCCGATTTTCTTTATATAAAGAATATTTAAAAATTGGTCCACTTGACATGGAATGCCCCAAAGGAAACATTAGGTTATCCCAAGGAAGAATGGACTTGAAAAAAGTCTGACGGGACCGGGAATCGAACCCAGGAAATGCCAAGAAAGAATGGACTTCCCGAATGGCTTGCAGAAATGTTCTGCCGGGATAGCTCAACGGACAGAGCACCCGACCGGCAATTGGGAGACCCGGGTTCGATTCCCGTCAGACTTTTTTCAAGTCCATTCTTCCTTGGGATTTTTCCTGGGTGCGCACCATCTTGCGCAAAGTCACCCTTACCCGTTTTCATTAGGATATCCTTTCGAATAAGAATGAGTAAACCCTATGGATAGAAACATCAAGTGTGTATAAAATATAAGACATAAATATTAACTGTCATTTAGAGCAGAGGCATATTACTTAGGCATGGAGTACGTTTTGATTCATCGTGTGTCGCAAGGGATTAAAAAGTGCGTTATTGAAGCACGATATCTTGAGTATAAGCTAGAAGTGTCTTACAAAAGGATACCCTTTGAGTCATGTAGAAGGTAAAAATGAAGCACAATCCGGGTACATGGTGTTTTCATTCGTTGAAGAGAATATCTTCGTTCGAGCGCAAATATTTCTTGACTTCCATTCCTGTCTCTATAGCAGTCGTTTCTGGTCGATTCGGAGTCGATTGAAAGCTACACTACATCTACCGCAACACATTTATTTTTAACAACATGTTTTACATTCATATTAATGGACACGTCCCTCCATTCCATTCATAAAGTTGAAATGAAAATCCGGGAGGTCGTGATTAAACGTTTCGTACGTGCACCGGATGGGACGCCGCTCCCATTCAAATGTTTGACGCGGTTAATTACCATCCGCGCATAAAAACAGTTTTATGTTTGCTTCTGGCGTTCGAGCAAAAGCTTTTCTTGTCTGACAATATGCTCATCTTCGCGCCGATGTAATCATGTAGCATTGTTTGATGTCACGCTTCCATCTCCCGGACAGACGCGCTCTCATTTTGGGGTTATTTCATCATCCGTGTTTCTCTTTTAATCGTTTAGCTGTCTCTTCCACGATTTTCCCTCCCTTTCTCTCGCGCCTTTCACTCGCTTTCCCTTCTTTACACCTCAGTCGCTCTTATGCTTCTTTGCGTGCAGAAATCTATTTACTTCTCTTCCTGCTCCTCAACGAAATTGCGCTCAATCAGCTCATGAGGGTAGAATTTAATTCTTTGTCAGAGCGTAGCGCGGTCTTCCTTGGAAGCTTTTAATTAGTGATACATAAATCAAAAGCAGGATAGCTGAGGTATCATTAAGCAGCCGTAAATTACATGTTTCGGTTTTGCGTATACTTCATGGTTGAAAAATGCGAACCGTAAGAATTTACGTTTAAGCGGACAAAAATTTTTTTCCAGATGGAGATGTTTCCATGTCTTTTTTTTCTGTGTTGGGCTCCCGTATAGCCAAGTGGGAAACGCGTTCGACTTCAATAAAAGCGGACCCTGGTTCGGTTTCCGGTGGGAGCCTTCGTGCGAAATGACCTAAGCTGTCGAAACACCACTTTCAACAATACTACTACTTTTCTTTGTTTTATGATATTTTCTCCCGATTTCAGTTGTTCGTGTAAAATCGGCTCTTCGATTCCGATCCAATTATTCTTTGGGGCGGATGAAGAAATTTAGAAAGCTAAATAGCTTTACGTTGATTATTTTCAACTGGCGAATACGGAACTTTTTAAATTTTGGCCAAATTTTCAGAGGTGGGAGATTTGCCTTCACAGCCTAATCTGGCGTTCATTGCGGCCTTTCCTTCACTTATTCAAGCTAACTCAGGCCTTCAAAATGTTTTGTTTATCATACTCATTCAGAAATTCTAATAAAATTGTATTAAGATTTTTTCGTATTTTGTAATTAGATTTACCAAAGGAAGCAAACGTAAGTTAAAGATCAGATTAGTTGGTGAAAATCAGAACAGATATATAAATTTTCTTACTTGGGAAGATTTGTATCTTGAGATTGGAGGTGTACAGATGAGGTTCGAAAAAGAGTAGCATTGACCAAAGAAGCTTTCATGAAGCGAAGGGAACTGATGACTAGAGGTCTCGATAAAGGAATCAGGAAAGGATTGGTAAAATCCTTGGTGTGGAATGTTTTACTGTATGGGTGTGCAACGCGGACCTTTACAAAAGAGGAAATCAAAAGATTAGTGGTTTTCGAGATGTGGATGTGGCGTAGAATGGAATAAGTAAGTTGGCTCGATAGAAAAACAAACAAAGAGGCGTTGTAGATGATCGAGGAGGAGAGATTTTAATTGAAGTAATTAAACATCAACAGAGGAAAAGGGTGAGTGAAATATTGAGAGGAGAGGGATTGTTAAAGGACGTAATTGAGGGTAGAATACAAGGGAAAAAGCAGAGGGGAAAACAAGGATATAAGTAGTTAGATGACATAAAGGATGTGGTAAGTTACCAGGAAGAGAAACAAATGGAATTGAGTAGGAAATATTAAGGCACATGAACCTACCGAAAGGTAGAAGACATATGCATGTAGTTTAGTTTGTTAAGCGATTTTCCACTCAACTCTATTAACGAGATGCTTTGAGAATAGTCCAAACAACACTTAGCGGCAGCAACTACTGCCACAGGTCCTCACCAAGGTTTTAGAAATTTTAGAAGGCGACGCTGAAAATCTTTCATGCACCCATTTTCTCAAATGTATCGTGTCTTTCTATCCTATTACCCCATCATCACAATCATGTTCCTCGGTAATTCACCGCGCTTCGGTTTCCAAATCGATTTCAGGTCCGATGACAGAATTTCGTATCCTGTGCACTTCATTCATTGCAGCCACAAGCACTTCCTTTTCATTCTCCCTGCGTTAATCTCGTTAAAATTCTACTAGCTGCTCCCTTACCCCCTTTGTTATCGGTCTTGCACTTAGGTCCTGTAAACAAGTCTATAGTGTACGAAAGAGTGAGTGAGAGAATGTTTTACATACCTATTTTTCTATAAATACAATTGATAAATATGGGTGTAACGCCAAAAGAGGGAGACCAGCTCGACGTCGCCGTCAATTTCAACGGTGTCGTTGAGGGCTCGTAATGGATAAACCTTTCATTTTTATCACACTCTTTCATGTGCATTAAGTTCTTTCATCAGATCTTAAATGTTAAGGTAATGAAATAAAAATCAAACTTATTTGTGATTTTTTACCGAGGAAGACTGCTTGACTGAACAGCACTTTAAATTTCATAAAACTCTTTCTATATATTATAATATCGTCAATTTCTAACGTAATTTTTAAAACCTGTTGCCGGGATCTTTCAATGCAGCCAGGTGGAGGAGATTATCACTGATGCTTATCGTATTCTCATTAGTGTGATTATTATTAATGTATCAGCGGAAAGAGTGCTATTGTTAATGATGGCCTGTTGTTTTCATTTTTATATGAACGAACACTGAAATGATGCTGGTGAATCCAGTATCGAATGAATTTAATCGTAATATGCTTCTCCTTTGGGAGGCAATTCAATAAAATATCAAAGGAAAACATAGGAATGCCTCCCTTGCTTTGTTTGGATCTGTGTAATATTTGTGCGTAAAAGAAATCTGGCGTGTTCAATATCCAATTTTATTTTCCAAGCATTGAATTTTGTTTTGATGGTCAAACAAGCCTGTTTTTCCTCTCAAGTGGTAGCACGATGTAGTGAATGAAATGTTGAAAAAAGGAGATCTCTAGAGTACTTCACTCAAAAGGGACCAAAATAGTTACAACTCTATTTTCTCTTAAATTCGGAAACTTGTCTTATAAATGCCTAAAAACTCAATCGCTTTCTTATCATCCTCACAATACCATCCTAATTTTCATACATTTCCTCATTTATGTTGTTGTGTTGTTCACACTATTGTTGCTATGGTATCTCAGCTTTGGTGAAGTTCTGACTTAAAGAGCCATTTCAAGAGAAAACTTGGGGCAGGTTTGAATAACGCTTTCTTATTCTATCAAAATTCGCAGCGTTGGGATCCGGATTGGATAAAAGAATTCCTCGAAACCAGTGCTTTAGAATATCCATGTTTGTATGCACCATCTCTCTCTCCGGAATTTTCCGTTATTCTATCAAAACTGTGCCCCCGAAATACCTCTTTGGCCAAAATCTTTCCCTCCTCCCCTAACCCAGTGAGAAATCCGCAGCAAAATTCCCTCTTCCTTCAACTCCCACGTAGTAATCCTTGTTTTTTTTCCTTTTACCTCATACAAACGGGAACGAGGAAGTGAGGTGACAATCCGTATTTCGAGGAACGGAAGGAAAAACGGTGCACAAAGAGACGAAAATATCCATCTGTGTTCGCCGCTGGGCTTCGTTATGAATGTATATATATTTTTCGCTACGATCTATGTGCAGAGTTCTTGAAGGAATGAAAAATTGTTGGACGATGCGACGCGTGTTACCGCGCCGTGTTGAGCCGAGAAATAAGTTAGCATTTGCCAAATATAGTGCCATTTCGCGGCCGCGCACGCGGTTATCTCTGGGAAGGGAATGGTTAGCGGATAATTGTTTGTGGCGTTTTGTTCCGAAGCGACCGCGCCTGAAGTGAAAAGTAAAAGGAAAAAATTTGCGAAAAGGGTCTTTTTAAGTGTCTTTCCACGTTCTGCGTGATGTTAATCCGGAACCCAGGTGCCGGAAAGACGGAATTTGAGGTTACCAATGGAGGGTGGTTTGAAACCACTTCGATAGTTTAATTAAATCGGAAAAATGGCTGAGTTACTAGTTGTGATTTATTTAATGAACTTTATGAACTATTAGATAGGTAGAAAATGAAAATATTATAAATTGACGCATTAGTTCCATACTTCGAATTCTTTAATGAAACGATGGGAAGAAATTTCCTTTTATTAAAACTCTAATTCCTCCGCTGCTTTTCGAGGTAGCAGCTGGTAGCTGCATCATACCTATTTTACTTAAAGACACATTACATTATACATTAATATATCACATACAACGCAGTTATAACTTAATTCGTTACGTAAGGATTTATTTATTTTGTTATTCCGACCTTTGTGACTAATTAATATTATTGATGATTTTCACCTGTTGTATCGGCTAAATTAAATCACATGTGATATATTAAAATAGTTGACCCAGTGACAGAATAATTTTAATAAATTTTCTGTTTTATTTGGATTGTTTACCGACAGATGTTGTATTTTACGCTTTAAGAATTCATTATTTACTCTGGTCAAATGTGACTCGTAAATTTGAGGGGAAAGCATTATTTATTTAGTACATACGTGTTTTTCGTGAATTTTAACGCCTCTTTTTGAACCTTTAGTTGATATTTTATGCAGATAGCTTTTAAAGTAAAGAATGTAAAGTATAAAGAATATAAATGAAAACGAGGAATACCTAATGTAATGGGATAATTTTTATACAGGATATGAAAAAATCCTCAGCAATTTTCAACTTTTCTTTCAATTTAACAATTTGCTCGAAAACATTGTTAGACCATGCATGGGAAATTGCATACATTAAACATTCACAGCCGAATTAAATAAATTTTATTATTTTATAGAATTAGAATGTCGACCCAAAGAAAATGGTAAGCTTTTTAAACAGCATGTGTGGTTAAATTCCACCTAGGCTCTACCTTATTTCCTGAGGAGATTCTGGAAAACAACCAAATTCAATGTCAAAGAGAAACGGACATGAAATCATAATCGGGACTCGAACCTGGAATCTTCTACTTTCCGGGTAGATGCTCTAACCAATGAAGCTATCGAGTCACAATATATGTACGAAACCGCTTTGCTCTTGGAGGTTTAATAACACTCCGTAAGCCGCATTTCGGCAGGCAGAACTCGCGTTAACAGACAAACCTTATTTACAAAGTCCCCAAACTCATGAATATGTTCTGGCTCCATAGTTTAATTGGATAAAGCATTTTCCCGGGAGGCGCAATAGGTTCGAGGTTCAAGGTTCGAGTCCTGGTCCCGTCAGTCTTTTTCACGTCCGTTTTTCCTTGGGATTTTTCTTAGGTGCACGGTTAACGTGCAAAGTTAACTTTACCCTTTCCATAATTCAATGTTTTAAGAACACCCCTGGGCATTCAGTATACGTAAATGCATTCATAATCGCAATTAATAATTTAGTAGCAAATCAAGTTGTAATACTGTTTTGGTGTAAATTTGTCGTCCACTAAGTAAAACAACAGTAGCCTGAAGCTTAAGGGGAGCTACACAAGAGTCATCTTTTGTTTAAGTGAGAATTTGTTTGGCATTGCATCAATTCGGAATCGTTCCAAACATCCAAAGAGTCGTGGTCATAAAGCGGCTGAACTTTGAAGTGGTTAAGTGCATTTGGCGGCCGCTTGCTGTTATGGAATGGCAAAGGGATTTACGAACTTTCGAGTGAAATAGAGACGGCTGAATTCTTTGCAACGTACTACTTCGGCAAGTTATTTCATCATTGCGTCATAGTCAACAACGACAACAACAACAAGAACAACAATTGACAACGTGGCCAGATTTTAATTTGAATGATTGTGGATGAGAACAATATTAAAGTTATGCCGAATTTAACCCAAGCTAAGTCATCGGTTTAATTTTGTTCACTGATACAATGGAATAATACGAATTGAAACCGCACAAATATCGTGACGTGATTAGTCAGCCTTTAAGGCAAAGCGAATAAAGATTTTCCGGAAGGGCTCCCGGATAGCTAAGTGGGCTGCTTTGGTGGAAGCGGTCCCGGGTTTGATTCCCGGTGATGCCACTCATGTGCAAAATAACCTTAATTGTCGAAGCATTTGTAACGATACTACTACTGCATTATTATTTCGTAAATTTATGTTTTTGGTACTATATTACATATTTGTTATTAGAATTATGTGAAATTATTTTTTCTTTTCGCAATATTGATAATGTTTCGCTAACACTCATTTCTTCCACTATTATTATTTTCTAAAGTTGCGAAGGGCTAGATCTAAGAGGTCACCTTTTGCCTTAAATAGAGGTGTATTCTGTTCTATTTAGGTATATTATAAGTAACTATACAATTTTTAAAGCAGCTTTAAAAGTTAGAAAAGGAAAAGAAACTTATGATAGTAGGCCTGCATTTTTTGCCTATAATTTTGAACTAAATGATAAGTTCTTCACTTTACGAATGAAAATACCTGTAAATACGTTTTTATCTGGAAAGAATTTTTCCAAAAATTAGAACATCTCTCCTTTTCGGAGCTCTTTTCATCTACTTTACAATAGTCAAAAGAGCATAGCAAGCTATTTTCATTTCATCCCATCATGAAACAATGGTGTGTATATAAGTATGTAGGTGGAAGCTTTGGAATTACGAATAGAAATATCTTCCCCGAAAATTTTTATTGAAAATCGGCTCTTTCCGTTTGTTCCCTTTTGGGAATATCTTTCGGTATCGGGTTTCTAAAGGCATAGGGATACCGGTTCATATGTTATGAAGAAGAAACCTACGAGCAGCTTCGGATTGAATTGTGTATCAGGGAAAAATCTCCGTTCTATATTTAAACGGTATTCTATCATATTGAAAGATGTGTGTAGGGAAATTTTAGAATGCTTTATGCATGCTATTTACCATATTTACAAATCCATAAATGTCAGCTGTTACTGCGGGAGTCTGTATGGGCCATTCCAAGTGAAATCGGACAGAAATTGCCATCTATTTTTTAAAAGTTTTGAAATTTTTTATACATGCGTACTTCCTCGAGAAACCGAAAGTGACGAAGTTTTAGCTCGTTAAAAAATATTTTCGCCAAGTTATTAATTTTTAAAGTTTCGTAATTTTTGCAAAAATCGGCGAACATGGATTATTTTGAAGGATCATAACTTTTGAGTGAAACATATAAGAGAACTTATTCTNAAGGAAAATAATTTCGAGATCTGTCTGGCATTTGCCCAAAGACGGAAGGAAAACCCCTCCAAAAATTATGGTCAGAAAAAAAATCTTGAGAAATGTCCACTGCTTAAAAACACCTATGATAAATATTAGATTAATATATTATAATACTGAGTGAATTAACTTTTTTTTAAAATAGAGAAAACATAAATATTTTATTTGGAATTGAAACAAAGAAGTACTAATGGGCTTTATGGAAATATTGAGAATTAGGTTGAAGATTCCATTATTTTCACAAAGTGAAATAATGCATTTTTGAAATGAATTCGCATTTAAACATTATTAGGTGTATAGATTTTACTTCTACTGACAGTCAAATTCAATAAGTATTTATCTATGTATCATCAGTACCAGAAATGGAAAGTATAGTTTTAACCAAACAGTGTCTTTCAAATCAGAAACCAGGTTAAAGTTCTCTGATTCCAATACCCATTGAATTGAAAATTAACTAAGGGAACATTTCTCATGGTCACCATTCCAAACAATCTGAAGTTGAAATGATCACTGTTATGTTTGTGAGACCTGTGCAGCACTTTTTCTGGTAGGCAAAGTCCAGTTTAAAATTTTTTTTGCCAAGTTATTAATTTTTAAAGTTTTGTAAATTTTGCAAAAATTGGCGATAATGGATTATTTTGAAGGATCATAACTTTTGAGTGAAACATATAAGAGATCTTATTCTTTCAGTTTTTGATACGGATTGAATGTATCTTTATAAATAGATTCATGACAGTACCATATATTGTTTACAACATTGTTTAAATTTGCGATAAATAGTTTAATACAACATTCAACCAGTTTAACCAAAACTCACCGGAATTAAAATACACTGGCAAAATCTGCAGTCTTTTTACTGTAAGAAACAATTTTAAAATTTGGGACGACAAAGTAAACATAATGTAAAATTAAATAGTTCCAAGTGGTGCACGTCGCAGGTGCGCCTCAGCCCCACGCGTCTCACCCCCACCATGCGGGTACTTGCTCACGATTAAATGATAAGCGCACTGTTAGCTTCGTAGACAATTACAACTGTATATTTTTTCTAATCAGTAAGTTTTAATATGTAGAATGCTATTCTATGACATTAAAAATTACAAATCTTAGTGAAAAACATTGGAAATCTGAGTGAATATCACAGGCATTAGAACAAAATACGTATTTAATGGCTCACACATTTATGTTATTTGCAAATTATTTCACTTTGGTGGCTTTCTTTCGCAAAAGAATATGTTTTGAACATAGCTTTGCCCTTTTGTAGAGGAAGGCAGGCGTGCATGGACAGTGTTCCCTTTACAGGTCGTGCATCAATAAATCTTTCTTTCAAATGCTCTTCCTCTCTTAGATGATCTTCATCGGAAAAATAAGAAAAATACATCGCTTTGATATTAGATTTATCCCATTCATATAAATATTTAGCTGTCGGAATATGACCTTCGCGCAGATGTTGCAAGCTTGCTCTGGTCGCAAGACGTTTCAGTGTACCTCCAACACCATCACAAGGGCCCTTCCCATGTGCAGTAGCAAAAAAATGCCATTCGGCCGGAATGTGAAAATCTTCCTCGTGGTGACAAATGTTAATGAAATTTTTTAAATTTTTATAATGGGTCGGAGCACCGTCACTGAAATGTATAATTTTCCTCACAATTACTTTACCAGAACTAGTGAGCAAATTGATTAACGAGTTCTGAAATAAATGGACGGCCACTGTATCGTCCTTAACGCATTCAGATATGCAAACGAAGGATTTACAGGTGACTTTACCTTCTTGAATGCCATAAATTACGAATGGATGTACAGTTTCCTGATTGTTATTCCAATGAAACCCGGGAGCTTCGTCTTGCACAACAAAGGCATAATTTTCGGAAAAATCGCAGACTACTACATACTCTCCTTCTGTTACACTATTCTTCATTTCTCTAAAAAACAACTGTTGTTGTTGAGCGATGAATCCATGGTTTTTTTAAAGAAGTCACTTTAAAAAGGAAATCATCAATACATTCTGGAACCTCTTTTTGAAATATTTCCAGAGTAGTTCTATCAACAGAAACCCATTGGCTATAAATTAAATTATCAACTAAAACCATTTCAAAAGCTCCTTGCAGCTGTTCACGTATTTTCATAGTTCCGGGGCATTCGTAACATATACCCAGGTAAAATGATGGCAATGGAGGATTGCAAATGACCCTGGCGACGCAATCCTGATATGTTTTTATGGGAAAATAGTCTTTCTCCGTTAATTCGGGTATTCCAGTGCAGTCAATCATTAATTTGATATTTTGGTGAGTTGTGCACACGCAAACGCAAATGAAATGAGAATTTAATTCCTTCAGATTACTTAATATTAATCTTTTTTGAACATGCTCTTTCATTCCATTTTTCCATACAGAAACGAAATCTTTTTTTCCGGGCATAATTCTTGATACGTCATGTCTTTCGTAAAAGGCTTTCACGAAATTTTCCGTTTCCAGCGGCAGAGAATTCCCTTTCTTCCTACAGGGACCTGACAAAAATTTACCTTCTCTAGTGCATTCCTTAGCTGTAGTTATCATATGCGTCGTAGCATAGAAATGTTCTTTGATTTTATTATACGACCAATTCAGTGGAAGGACAGTTAAAATTTTAATTTTCTGATCCCTATCTTCCGTTTCAGTGAACGCCCGTTTTAGGTTAATCAGAATGGAATTATCTCCGTCATCGTTGCTCTCACTTGAATGTATTGTAGCCTGATTATGAGGAAATAGTCGCCTAACACTTTTTTTGACCTTTTTCAGTTTTTCTCTTACATATTTCGTATGACGTACTTTCTTCCTTGTAATTGGGGTTTCACCAATATGGGATAATGTTTCGTTCAGGTGCGAATGAGAGGCCTCTTGAATCACAGTAATATCTACTTCACTACCACTTTCACGTTCACTAAATATAGATGGTAATGATGATACACTTCCTTCACTGACATTGCCACTTGTCTTATGTACTGGTGTTGTTTCTCGCTCCTTTTTGTTCATCTTCTTTCGGCAGATGTCACAAATACGCATACCTTGATGATGTTCAAAAGAAAGTCCCCATTTATGCAGCATTTCCTTCAAAACTTTTCTCAACTTATTGACCGGAATGCTCTTATGAGTGCGTTGAAGCGGATTGAAGCAGCGATCACTCCTACCCTTTGATTCCATCTATAAATATTTTTGCGAAACGATACCTACCGTTAATGAAAATATTGAAAAAATATCACTTAATGAATTTCTGTTCTTCATCCCTTTAAACTGAAGGATTTGTATCTTAACCAATTCTTACCTTAATACGGTGAATATTTCTGCTAGCAGCAGTGAATATTTCTACTAAACGTAACTGGTGTATCCCACAATTACCACAGAACTCTGGACTGCTTCTAAAGTAATAACACACAATTACTCCCTACTGATCTGCGTGCTAATAGAAAAACTTGCAAGAAGCTATCCCCGTATAGCNGTATATGAAGGTAATTTAGTTTTAGTTTACATTGATACATCGAACTTAACTTTTATATGCTACTATCGTGTTCGATGTAAGTCTCGCTTAAAATTTAGTAGTTACATTTACATTTACATAAATACCCCGCAAACCGCCGTATGGCGTATGGCAGGGGGTGTTAATACACCAAAGTCCCTAATTATTCATCCTATTTACGCGTCTAATACTATCTGGAAAGAGAGACCAATAATGAGCTTCGTAGACAATCACAACTGTATATTTTTTCTAATCAATAAGTTTTAATATGTAGAATGCTATTGAACATTGGAAATCAGATGACTATCACAGGCATTAGAACAAAATACATATTTAATGGGTCACATATGTATGTTATTATCAAATTATTTCACTTTGGTGGCTTTCTGTCGCAAAAGAATATGTTTTGAACATAGCTTTGCCCTTTTGTAGAGGAAGGCAGGCGTGCATGGACAATGTTCCCTTTACAGGTCGTGCATCAATAAATCTTTCTTTCAAAAGCTCTTCCTCTCTTAGATGATCTTCATTGGAATAAAAAGAAAAAGACATCGCTTTGACATTAGATTTAGCCCATTCATATAAATATTTAGCAGTCAGAATATGACCTTCGCGCAGATGTTGCAAGCTTGCTGTGGTCGCAAGACGTTTCAGTGTACCTCCAACACCATCGCAAGGGCCCTTCCCTTGTGACGCATTGGCGACAATCAGATATCGCGGAAATAATTTTCATACTTAAGAAGGATTACAATAATCAGATAGGAAAAAGTGACTCAATTAATGAAGATGTGGCACAAGAAATGACTCGATTGAACCTTAAATCATCAACGTATCCCGGAGATGCATTGCGACTAACGATATCCCAGGAGCTATTGCGACCATCGGAACCGCCCACCGTCTAATTCCATAAGGCGGAGTAGTCCCACTCATAGCCGCTATTTTTGCTTCCTCGCAGATATTCCTCTCATTCGGAACTCAGTCCACATCTCTCTCAGTTTCTTCTCTCACATCCACGGCTCATCCATTTCATTAAATCACCTTTTCACCTGATCTTTCCTCAGATGAATCCTTAACATATTTCGCCCCGTCGACACTTGAAATGCCGCGAAAGTCATAGCGTCCCATACTAACGCATCTTTAATGTTTTTATGATGCAACCGATGGACTTTTATATGCTTCTTTAGCGATGCGAGCTGAGCCTCCGAGTCTCGGTTCCGAATAATAATTACCAATCTCTCCTTGGAAGTATTTTCGCAATTGCAAGCGTGCGAATCTAAGTACAGTAGGATCTCGATCATCCGGCCTAATGTGGTGGAAGGGGATGACAAAGGCTAGACTTCTATTAATACTCATTTCTTGCCCCGCCATTGAAAACAACCTTTTTATACCAAAAGCTGCTCCTATATTCTTATACCTCTTATTTTAGGCCTATATTTTATAAATTAGCGCCCCACAATAGCCAAGTGGGTATTCGCCTTAGGTGAAAGCGATCCCGGGTTCAATTTCCGGTGACCTCCCTAAATGACTTTAGAAAAAATAATACTATATTTATGAATGTTTCTTATGAACTTAAATTTAAAATAAGTAAAACTTAAAGTTTATTTTTTAAACTTAAGTTTTAAAATAATAATAATAAGTTTAAAACTTAAGTTTTAAAATATAATTAAATAAAAGGAAGT